>JEMP01000360.1:91589-102755 GCA_000738655.1 Venturia pyrina ICMP 11032 | reverse complement strand
ACAGAGCCAGATGCAGGATCACATCAAGGCACTACCCGATGCTACAGAGCCAGATGCAGGATCACATCAAGGCACTGCCCGATGCCACAGACCCAGATCCAATTCAACCGTCGACAATGCGCATGCAGACATCTGAAAGCAGGATCCTAATCAGCCGGCCTACGAAGTCGTGTAGCGAAGAAACTAGAGAATTCAATGCACTTTCACGTAAACTGCATGTGCTTCTCATTTACAGGGGTATAGTAGTAGTAGTGAGAGGTTGCGAGTGACGGAGAATCCATAATAAGAAGAAGTTGAACAAGTAATAGATACATAATAGTGGAATAGACCGAAGATGACCCGGAGCTAGTGAAATAGTTGTTAGCGCTTAATCAATGCTTCTGTTCTGTCCTCAATATATCCGTTCTCAATTCTACCCGCGACTTTCCCTGCGTAGTACCCATTCTAGCAGGCGTATTTATCAGAACCCTAATCTGCCCAGGGCTTTCCATACCCGACGCTAACAACCTTTTGGCCGGCAAGCATACGAGTACCTAACTCCCGACAAGGTACATACTACCCCAAATCTAGTTTCACCAGCACAACGACATATATACATATTCAAAAATGGCGACCTCAACCACACACTTCCCGCCAGCGCCTTTCTCCTCGAGCCTCCCACACGAGCTCTCTCTGATCACTCAAGGCGCCGAAGCCTTGATCTACAAAACCCACTTGCTCAACCCCACCACAAAAATCGCACTCAAATACCGTCCCAAGAAATCGTACCGCCACCCCGCCCTCGATGCCAAACTCACGCGTAGCAGAATCTTGGCCGAAGCGAGAGTTATGATGCGATTGCGCAAGGAGGGTGTCGGTGTACCAGCCATCATGGGCATGAGCTGGGAAGAGGGATGGCTGGGTATGGAATGGATCAATGGTGGCTGTGTGAGGGCCGTGCTCGATTGGTGGTTCAGGGCGCAAGAGGTCGAGGGAAAGAGTAAAGATGAGGGCAACGAGGTGGTGTTGGTCCTTATGAGGAAGATTGGGCGGGTTGTAGGAAGGATGCACGAGGTTGGCGTCACTCACGGCGATCTGACGACGAGTAACTTGATGGTCAAGATGCCGACGAGTTCTTCTGCAGGTGTAGTTGAGATCGAAGCTCAAGTAGTACCAGACAGCTCACCTCTGAACAATCCTCCGATCGTTGAGCGCGCATCCCAGCACACCCCACAACTTTTCGACCCAGCCATACTACAAGGACAAATCATGTTGATCGACTTTGGCCTTGCAGTTCAGACTGTGCAAGACGAGGATCGGGCTGTTGATTTATATGTCTTGGAACGAGCATTTGGCAGCACGCATCCACAAGCGGGTGATTTGTTCCTGGAGGTTCTCAAGGCATACAGCGTGAGCTTCAAGGGGGCAAGCATCGTACTCAAGAGATTAGAAGATGTCAGGATGAGGGGCAGGAAGAAGAGCATGATAGGCTGAACAGGTCGACAGTCAATCGAAGTCTGTGAACGTAAACAAGCTACTGTTCGGACAATCAACGGTGTCACCAAGTACTCTCCGCGCCCATGGATAACATCATTCTAACTGCCGAATATCAAAGCCTGGTCGATCTCCGTCCACACCTCGTTCCAAAAATCACACCTCTCCTTCACTAACCTGTCGCTGACACTGACAGAAAACCCACCAGGCCCCGTTGGACTTGTGAAATTCAGGACACCTTTCAGCGCCGTGTCATTGAACCCAGCAGTAATTGGCCACTCAATAGTCTTATCCTTGTTGCGAAGGGTGTTTGGGTCCGCTGTGACAATTGCGGACACGAGATAACTTTGAAACGCCTGAAGCGACGACACATCGCTTGTGGTTGACTTCAAAATGAGATTAACGCCGACTCCAGCTGGATCGAAGAAGCTTGGAAATTGGTCCATGTAATGCGTCCCACCCCACAGCGAAGCCTGGTACGTGTAGGTCGAGGTCGGATACGCCTGGGCCAGTGCTCGGTGGTGACAGTTGAAACCTATATCGGCGACGAAATGGGCCACACGCTCATTAGTCGTCTTGAATGGCGAGCCCGGCTTTTCGACTGCAGGATATAGCTCTTGCAAGCGACCCGAAAGCTTGGCCAAACCAGGGCTTGTTCTGTTTCCAAAAACAGAACGAGCGTATTCGTCAAATTTAGCTGAGGTATTGATGGACTGATCCACAAACCACCTTCCACCAGCCTCATTGATGGCATACCCAGATACGATAGAAGTTATGTCCTTATAAAAGCGACCTTTGCTCAATTAGTCAAAGCAGCCCCGGAAACCCGAGCTAGTTTCTTACCCTTGGCGATCTCAAGCGTTGGCGTATTGACAACATAGATACCGTCAATCACCGGATCCCATCCTGAATCGCCTTGTCGATTGCCCGAATTAGCAAAGACGCTGACCTTCCTCAGTGCCTCTTCGTCCAGCGCCCGCAAGCAAGCAAGTCCTTTGTTCTTGCACCCAGCAAATTCCTCGATGCGGGAATATTTACGTTCGACGGCGCCGGTCGTGTCCTGGACAGTGGCATAGCCCGCACTTTGCAAAATGGCCGTCTGAAAAAGCGGGTTAAGCACACCACCCTCAGCAGTCAAATGGTGAAGAATAGAGCCTGCACCTGCGGAAATCCCCATGGCAGTCACTCTGTTGATGTTGCCGCCAACATAGGGGATGTATTGCTGAACCCATTCGAAAGCTGCTCTTTGATCCCATAATCCAACGTTTTGGATACCTTGACCGCCCACTGTTGAGCCGCCTAGGAATCCATGAGCGCCAATCTGTATGGAAATAAGTATCCTTTGAAATTGAATTGAGTTGTTCTTATGCTTACTCTGTAATTGGCTGCGATTGAGACAATATTGCCGTCCGATAGCTTGGCGAACTGATGGAAACTCCGCTCATCCTTTGACCCTTGCGCTGCAGTTTGTCAACATTGATCCTCGCCTTTTACTATGGAAAGGGATGGTACTTACCATAATACCCTCCATGTACCCAAATTAGCACGGGGATTTTCTCCTTCTTATCACCTTTGACTACCTTTTCTGGAATTGTCAGATCAAGAAAGAGACAATCTTCGGATCCTTTTCCGACCACTGCGCCGCCTACTGTTCGCACATCATCTGACGGTGGTTGCGTACAGGCAATTGGTTCTTGCCTATCTTGAACCTCAGAAACCTTCCCGGGGAAGACGGGCTTCTGCCATCTTAGTTCACCTATAGGAGGCGCTGCGAACCGTATGTTTCTGAAGGTGTAGACTTCATTGGTGGTATTGTGATAACCACGGTAAGTTGCGTAATCGAGTTTCAACAAAATCTCATTGCCAGAGGTAATGATTTGCGCCAAGGGTTCCACGGATTGGGCGAGGCTGAGGCTGATGCACGTGAACAGCGCAAGTGCGGAACGCATTTCGAATAAAATGTTGTGAGCGGAGGAGGCGGAGAGTGTTGGCAGCGGGTATGAGAAGCGAAGGGGCGCCTTTAAACCCTTGTTGTGAGGTAAGTCGCTCTCGTCACCGGGTTAGTATATCCATTAGCACGTCCTCTAGTATGGTGAGGCTGAGAAAGACGTATTACGACGAAGAAAGTACCAGCAAGCAATCATTTGTTTCCTTGCGGTGTTGACTGGTGGATTCCAGCTTCTTCAGGACACAGTTTTTCAACGTAAGGGTCCGGGTCATCAATCTGCGACTGATGTGGAAAACATTTGATATAACAATATCTTTCTGATAATGTCGAGGTGTTTAGGGCATACATCCCTGATCTCGCGAATTTACAGCCAACCAATCAAGATTTAGGTCTACATGCGTCAATTCGTAGAGAATCATCCGTACTCGGTCGAGTTTGTGAGACCAGAATTTCCCTTCTTCGCAGCATCTCCCCACACGGGAATCGATCTCACTTGGTCTGTTCCTCAATCATTTGCAAGGGCTCGACCGCCAGGCTGAGAATTGTGGACGCAATATCGCCGCGGAGGCTCCTTCTTGAACCCCAGTCGCAGGATTTGGAAGCAGTTTTTGGTTGTATAATGATGCCGCTGGACACTGGGTGAACAAAAATGAGTATCTTCTTTTATCATGCAAGCTGTAATATTTTATTTCGCGGCGTTTCTGTCAATCGCTTCGTCTAGTTTGGCGCAGGAAACGTTTTGCAAATGTGTAAGTTGATTCCTGCTTTCGTTCTGCAGCAATGGTATCAAAGAATAACACCTCCTTCACAGCGCCCAAACTCGCCTTGTTGGCCTTCGAAATTTGATTGGGCTCGGTTCAACGCATCGATATCAGGACGTCTTCTTCATCCTTCGCCGCCAGCTGCAGTCTGCTACCCCGATCAACCGCATTATAATACCACTACCTGCCAAAAAGTACGCTCACAATGGTTCTCATCAGAATTCCACGCTACAGATCCCATCTCACTTGACTCGCCAGGCTGGAGCGGCAATATTAGCGGCGTCCCTAGTTGTCCGCCAATTCTTGGAAACGGGACGAGTATCACCGGTGATCCAGATGCTGGAGTGAGAGGATGCCAGCAGGGCCATTACTCGCAATATGTGGTCAACGCAACTTCGATCGCCGATATCGTGACTGCGGTCAGATTTGCAAAATGGAGGAATTTGAGATTGGTGGTTAAGAACACAGGACATGACTTTCTGGGACGCAGTACAGGTTATGGTGCTTTGAGCATCTGGACTCACCATCTCAAGAACATTACGTATCATGAGAGTTTTAACGTGGGACATTGTCCTTCTAGCTCGGCACAAACGGCTGCGACCTTGGGGGCTGGGGTCCAGGCTGGCGAGATGTACGAAGCATTGGAGAAATATGGGATGACGATGGTAGGTGGCGCGAACCCAACGGTTGGGGTGATGGGCTGGTTTCAAGGTGGTGGCCACGGTCCTCTCAGTTCGACATACGGAATGGGGGCACACAACCTTCTTCAAGCAACAGTGGTGCTGCCCTCCGGTGAGGTGGTAGTGACGGACGATTGTCGCTATCCCGATCTATTCTACGCCCTGAGAGGCGGTGGAGGTGGATCGTTCGGCGTCGTCGTTTCCGCAACGATGAAAGCGTTTCCCTCCCCTCGAACGACACACCATACCTTCGTCCTCAGCACAAAGGGCACGCAGTACCAAAAAGAGTTCTACAACACAGCGGCCTGGATTCTCTCCCAATTTCCCGCCCTCAAAGACGCAGGACTGCAAGGGTATTTCGGGATTCGAAAAACCGTTACGCCGACAGGTCCAACATTAAACCTCAACTGGGGCTTCTATCTCTTTGAGAAATCTGCCGGATCGATGGAAGCCCTCTTCCAACCAATCCGTAATGCACTCACGACCGAGGGGAACTCGACACTGAATTATTTCAGTCGTGTTGCGAGTGCTCCTACATTTTATCAACAATACTTGATTTCTTCAAGTCCGCAGCCAGTAGCTACCATGACTGGAGCTATGGGTGGTTGGTTGATCCCAAGGAGCGCACTGACGGATGTCTCGCGTTTAGCGAGGACTTTGGAAATTGTTGGACCAACTATGGATGGTCCCATTGTAAGTCGCTTTCTCTCCCTCCCTCTCCCTCCTGCTATCTGCATCAGAAGGCTGACTACTCTTATCTCAGGGCATGCACATAAGCGGCCACTTGACCTGTCCAAACAACAGTCCCAACATCCCAATCGCCCTCAACCCCGCCTGGAATAATTGCGTCGTAAATCTCATCCCCTTCGAACCCGTCCCCGATGGCTCGAGTCCAGAAATCAGAGAGGCAAATGCGAGGAAAATGACGTTTACGAAGAATCAGGCTTTGAAGGACATTGCGCCATACAGTGGGGCGTATTTCAATGAGGTATGTTATAGCTCCCTCCTCCCTCACGTTCCGGCAGAGATCCATACTTTTCCAAACTCGTCTTGTTGTGGCCTCCCTTCCCGCTTACCAAGACCGATTTCCCCTCTCATACCTTCGAATCTACCCACCTAACGTCTTTATCCAGTGCGACGTCAATGATCCCACCTGGCGCCAAACAACCTTTGGTCCACACTACGAGAAACTCCTCTCCATAAAGCGTCTCTACGATCCAGACGGTTTACTGTATTGTAAGAATTGCGTTGGGAGTGAGCAGTGGCAAGAGCAGATGGATGGAAGCTTGTGTCAATCGAAAGGGTGGGATATGGCTGAGATGGGGGATGGTGATGATGATGAGTTGGTAAAGGGGCGATAATGATAGGAGGATGGGGAGATTCCATTGTAGTTGAAGAGATTGGGAAAAAGGAAGGGGTGGAAGCTGGAAGGTTGGAAGGCAGATCGCGGAGGACGAGGAGGTGTGAATATACGATTACGAACTTGGTAGGTATTTGTATCAATAGATATAGGAGTACTTGTGTTCGGTCTTTGGGGTTTGTTGGGGTTCAAAGGAACATGTAGAATACGAAGGTTTTTCTCGCATCAGTGGCTTTCACTTTTACAGCAGTTTCATTGTTTGCCCGAACTACATGAAGCAGAATTGGATTAAGAGGAGCAATTTCCGAGGCATGGATGATCTATCAAAGAGAGAGAGAGAGAGAGAGAGAGAGAGAGAGAAGAAACCAGGTAACGGTCCAACTGACCGAATACTGTATAGAATGACCATGTCAAAAGATCAAAAGAACCGGGCATCGACGTACTGCAAACCTGTAACTTCGAACACACCGAGGAATGAAAAATGGCGTCCTCCAAACACCAACAGTGGCGAAATATCTTCAGGGCAAGTCGACATCAATCATTTTTCAGCAATCTCAGAAACAAGGCTCATCAATAGCTCAGCATCAATGTTTATTGCAAGAATAGCTATTCCCAGCTATGATCAAAATTCAACGCCAAGAAACAATGAGGCCTAGGCATTCATCATCGCTCCAATACCATCAATTTGGCATCATAGAAATAAGATTGCCTCCAGGATTCCACTTCAGTCAATCAAAATCAAAATAGCCCAAAAGAAAAAACACAAGCACAAACACAAACACAAACACAATATCGGGCCATCCAATAGCAATCTTCTTCCCAGAACTGACCGCAGATTTTATCTTCGCCGTCACTTTGGGACCAACAGAAGTAGAAATTCCGGCTGGGTGCGATATACAAGCGCTACTTCCCCCAGGACAGCGCGACATTGTTGACGGAAAGAGACAATCAGCAGGGTATTCACCTGTGGGTTGGCCGTTACGGGGGTAGTAACAGAGTCGTAAGACATCTGGGAGTTAAATTAGCGAGAGAATGAATTCTAAAACTCCGAGCGCGAGCGCGATGATACCCGTTCTCGATGCCCTGGTGGAAGCGGCAGGGCTTTTGGAGCCATCAAAGAGAGGCCGAGCGGATGCGCTTGAAGTCGATATTCGTGACCGGGATGTCGCTGTTGTGAGGATGTCTGCGATATTACTGGGCTGTGACTGAATTGAGACTTGAGGACTTGTTGTCGGTGGTGGTGTAGTTTCGTCAGCAAGTAAAGCGTAGAAAAGCTCCATGACAGCCAGTTGCTGTCCAAGTCCTGAAGTTCCATCTGACCCATTGACAAACCACTTGGAGCCACAAGCGGGATCGCAAGCGGCTGCTGCCCCAGGAGCCGACGCGCGAAGAATCTCACGCACGCGTGGAGCCGTGAAGGGAGCCAGAAGACTNGGGCAGTGCCTTGATGCGATCCTAGTACTAGGATTTCGTGGCGTTTGGCTTTCACCAATGATTGCTAGCTTCTCGACACCTTGCAGATCATGGTATTCTTGTGTTGTCACGGTGTCCCCATTGACCAAAGTGAAGACTGTGTCTGCGCCCGTTTTCTTTGTGGTCATCTCGCTCTAACCTTTTATCTCAAAGCATGATGCGGAGGTGCTTTCTTCTGACCTCAATGTCAACATTGTCATGACCACATCGAGATACTTTCTATGACATGCAGATGAGTCCAGCCACTTGAAGACTGGCCGAAGTAATTATTCTAGCAGCAGAGTCGATCTCGTAAACTAATACCTGCAGCCCAACGATGAATATTACGAATTCTACGTCCACGCTCACAACCACCTCTTCTACCCTCTCTACAACTTCCACCGCTTCCGAATCGTCAACTCTCTCGGCCTCCGAATTCATCGGAGTGTTTATAGCTGGGACGCCATTATGGTAGGTCAAAGAACCATCATTACCAAGCAAGACTAACTCAACGTTCCAACAGCCTCGTCCTTCCTACCACGCTTTCGGGTACTGCCTACGGTATCGATGGCTTCAAAACTTACCTAGATCCTAGTGATAAACCATACGTGACTGCAATTCAAAGCAATGGCATCGTGCCGGCGGTGCTGGGTGCTAGCATATGTCGCGGCTCTTCGGGATGGTCTTCAACTCCCATGGACACGGCGACACGCTCTGGTGCGACTGAGTCTGCTGACACGTCCGGCTCGCTTTACCCACCTTCACTCAGCAACGCGAATGGAATATCTGCGGCGGCGATAGCGGGAATCGTGGTTGGTGTCCTTGTGTTCCCGAGTTTGGCGTTATTGGCTATGTGTATCTTCAGGGAGAGCAGACGAGGAAGACACTTTGATAAGTCCATTCAGTGTGAGAAGGAATCTCAGTCGCAAGAAAAAGAGAGAGTAACGACGAGCCTGGTCAACATCGGGGAGGTTGCAGCACGAAAGAAGGCAGCGATACAACGACTGGAGAAGATTGAAGAGGGAGACAGTCGGCCTGTGGAAATGAGAGGAGCGCTGCGCACCTAGAAGCTTGATTTCGTGTTTCAACGACGCCAACGACCCATGGCAACGCTGATGCTTACCATGAAGTTGATGGACTGAGGAGGGAGAGTGTTAATAGTTCTACTAGGAGGTATGTAGAGCTTGGGCGGGGCCGCTAGGTTTAGAGGCTTGCCTCGGGGGCACAGGGGTTTGAACTTTGAAGGGCCGAGTTTCTTGCGACAACCACCATCAACAACAACGGCAATAGTTCTAGTGACGGCCCGCCAAACCTCACTCAGGTCATCATCCTCCATCCCGCAATGCCCCTAGACGCTTCTGCAGCCTACAACCACCCACGACCCCCACCAAACTCTGGGCGTGTAGCAATCATCATTGCCAATGTCACCAAGGTGTGGGGACCAGGGGATTGGCGCGTTCAAGCTGGATTCTACTTCAAGCCCAATAAGTACGGCGTCAGGTGCAAATCATTCTCTCGAAGTTGCGATGCAGAAATTGGAATACCTCACTAATTATGGGGAAAGAGTGAAGGAAGAATCTGGGGCTACGGAGGCTACCGATTCAACAATGTCATTCACCGCAAAGAGAATTGCTGTCAGGTGTTTATCATAAGGGTCTTCACCAATTCAATGGGCACTGAGAGTGGGCATGAAGTCTTGATGGGGACGAGGAAATGGGGCAGTCTCAAACAGGCTGACGAGGAGCTCCACATCATGCTCGAGCCCTTGCTTCGATCGGCTCTGCCACCCACGAGGTACAAGAATAAGCTCTGAGGATGAAGATGTGGTAACACGTGATGGTGAGGGCATCGCATTGTCAAGAAGAGTAGATTTGAAGTTAGATCGGAACGTGTATTCTATTTGATAAGACAATCGCTAGAGATCCTTAGGATCTTAGCGAGTGTTCTCTATATAATAATATGTGTGCGTTTAGCGATCACGTAGTAGATTCCTAATATACCCCCTTTTAGGTTATTGACTACGATAATAAGGTAGATAATATCATTCGTAAGTAAAAGCGTATTATAAGAAGCTAGAATCTTTATAGAAACGAGCTTTATCCCTCTTATACTCTCTTATTAAGCTTATAAGTTAGATTACTACTTCCGGCCTCTAGTTAGGTAGTAATCTAGTATATTATAGCGTATTCTAGTATATTCTAGCTAATTCTAGTCTAGTTTCTCTAAGGATTATCTCTAAATAATACTAATTTAGTTAATCGTATCCCGTTAGCTAGAGGCTATATATATTATAGAGCTATATAGCTCCTCCTATCTCTATTATATCCGTCGGTTCGCCGAGGGATACGTAGAGGATAAGTACTAGTTTAGTAATAACCCTACCCTTATTAGAGAGTAAGTCTACCCTATTCTAGCGCGTTATAGCGTATCCTAGCTAACTAACTCCTATAGTTTCGCATATAAGGATAAGTAAGGTAATAAGTACGCCTACTACCTCGAGAAGAACGAGTACTATTTTAAAGTAAGTCGATCTATCTTTATAGCTTATAATAGCTTATTCTAACTATATCTAGGTTAACGAGGATATAGAGGATAATATAAAGAAGCTTTAGGCGTTAGTAGGGGAGCTCCTAACTTATAGTAATAAGGGTAGCAGTAAAGAGGCTATAAAGGTACTTTAGAAGTATATAGAGAATATAGTTTCTAAGATTAATAGGTAAGTATCTATTCTAGTATATTATAGTATATTCTAATACCTCCTAGTAATAAGAAACCCTACTCTACTAATTTCTTTATATATAACGGCCTTAGTAGTATTTCTTAGTCTAGTATTATTATAAAGGGGAGGACACGGGTGTAGGTAGCGGTTATAAAGAATAAGCGTAAGTAATAAGCCGCGATAGACGTAGAGGACTCGGATAAAGTTAAGTTCTAATCCCCGAAGAAAGTATATAGTATTATAGCGTAATCTAGCGTAATCTAGCTTATTATAGCTCGTTCTAACTATCTATAGGCTAAATATAGTATTATAAATACGGTAGAGACCCGGCGGAGCGTTACGCCTATAAGGTAGAGTAGAAGGAAGCTAATCGCGCCGCCGCCTCTAAATATAGTTATAGTAGTAAGAAGTAGTAGTAAAGGGGCGGTCGCGGTAGTTATAGTACCGGTACCGCCGGTACTATCGAAGTTTAAGTACTTAAGTATTAATTTAGGCCGTATTTAATAGTATTAGAGTTCGGTAGGGGAGATACCTATATCCTAAGCTTATAGCTACTATTTTAGGCTATAATAGGCTAGAAATTCTTTAATTAATAGGAATTTTAATATAAATATCTTTATAGAACCTTCTTAAGTAAGAATTCTTACTATAATCTTACTATCTAGAGTACTACCTTAAAAGAAGTCTTAAGGTTCTACTATAGTATAAGTCTAGGTTCTCTAGATATCTAAAACTAACTTTCCTATATATTTAGTATAGGATTCTTAGTTATT
>JEMP01000360.1:71379-87789 GCA_000738655.1 Venturia pyrina ICMP 11032 | reverse complement strand
AGGTAGATATATTATATAAAGGAGAGAACGGGACTTAACCCCCTAGTTAGAGATTAATCGCGAGATCCTAGTTCCTATATTCTAGAAGTTAGTCCGAGATAGCCTTTAAAGCAACGTCCTAGAATTCCTTATATCGATCGGGTAGGCTATCCTCGCCTTAGTCCGTAGAGGTAATATATAGGATATAGTAGTTAGCTTTACTAGAGAGTAGGGTTTTTACGAACTCCTCTAGTAGTTCTAGCGTAATATAGATAAAATTAGTATCTATAGACTCCTCCGGCTTACGCTAAGACAAAGTCTTCTTTATAAAGTCTATCTTAGGATTCACGTCGCTTAAGAATAGTATACTAAGGTAGACTTAGTACTTCGTAAGGTTTATAACTAGGAAAGGGATAGAACGGGTTAGAATATACCTAAAAGAGTCGGAAAGGGATACTTCCGCTTATATAATACCGTATATCGTTATACTACCTCTATTAGCCGCTTCCGCCCTAATATTAGGGGGAAGAGGATCCTATTTTAAACCTCTTTCTTTCGTAAGGACTACGTTAATAAGATTAAGGTAGGACCTAGGATTAATTAAGGTCCTAACCTAGTTACCTTTACTAATACTTAAATAAATAGTTATTAGCTTATCTACGAAGGTAGATATAGGGGACTAGGTAATTCTAGCCTCCTTTATATCTTTCTCTAGGTCTATATAGGCTAGTAGGTATAAGATAAAACCTACTAGCCCTTAGCTTTTTCCGACTTATTATCCTTATCGGATTATTTCTTACGGTAAGCCTTAACCGCCTTAGTATTTCAATACTCCGGAACTATATACCCGTCCTTATTATAGGCGTAATACTTTACGTCCTTCTTACTACTTTTAGACTATTCTAGTCTATTATAGCGCGACGACTTCCGTTTACGGTTCTTAGACGTATTATCGTCGGAGTCTCGGCCTCGCTTCTTCGAATAAGGCTTATCCCGACTCTTCCCGTAGGAGCTATCCTCTTTAGGTCTTATTAAGTCCTTAAAGGTACCCTTAGAGCGAGTTATATTTATAAAGTTACTCGCTTCCTCCTCGATAATCGCGAGGGTTATATCTATCTTCTTAAGACGGAAGGCGAGCTTATTTTAGGTAGACTCGTATAGAGCCCCTAGATAGTCGCGAATCTATTATACTTTATCCGTTACCTCGGCTTCTTCCTAGAGAGGTTTTAAGTATTCGAGTAGCTCCCTTAGAGTCTAACCTAATCTCTAGCGGTAGTTACGAATAGCGGTAGCTACCTTTAATATACGTTAAACGGGTATACTAAGGACGTCTAGTATCTTCTACTTTATTATAGCCTACAAAGGACTATTAGGATAATAGGATACTATATTTTTATAGAAGTTTATCTAGGTTATCTTTAGCGAGGTATCTAAGTACTACTTTACAAACGTTACCTTTATAGCTTCTTCTTTAAAGTACCCGGGGTTATTACTAAATATATTATCATAGTCTTATACCTAAGCGTTAAACTCTAAGCGATTCTTACCCGTATATTTCTCGGGTGCTTTCGCTTAAGGAATATAAGGCCGTTTAGAGGACTTCTTTATCTCTACCTTAAGTTTACTATTTAGGGTAAGTACGCTAAGCGTACTTATATCGCCTAATTTAACTACGGACTTAATATATTTAAGTTCGGCTATTTACTCGAGCTAAAGCTTCTTTCTTACCTATATTTATAGTTCTAGTAACTGTATAGTCTTAGGGTCTTCGACTAACTAAGTACCGCCCTATATATCGGGTAGTAGCGTATTATAGGCTATTCTAGCGCGTTTAGTAGTATTTAACCCGGCTAAGGCCTTTAAAGAACCGGAAGAGTTTATAGGCTTCTTACCTTAGTATATTTTAGCTCTATAAGACTCTTCCGTAGCTATCTACTCTACTAGTTATCGGTCTCGCCTTTCTTACTCGAGGCGGAGGGATTCTCCCTCGGCTATAAAGTCTCTTTCTTTATTATAGCGGATAGACTCTTAGTCCGTCTCGCCTACGGCGTTAAGGAGGCCGGGAAGGAAGGTTAAGGTCTTAATAGTTAGTATCTCTATATCTACTATAGGAGTACTACGACTAGCGCTTTTATTATTACTATTATTAAGGACTTCCGAGATATACTCTCCTATAAATAGGGTATATCCTAAAGGACTAAAGGGGCCTCTTAGACTACCTCCGTCCGTAGACGAGTCGTCTCGAGCGCTCTAAGGTCTAATCTAAGCTATTTCGGTATCGTTTTATTCGTCTCGTCTCTTTAAGGTACTAAGAGCGATTATAATATTAAGAAGAGTAGATTTAAAGTTAGATCGGAACGTATATTATATTTAATAAGATAATCGCTAGAGATCCTTAGGATCTTAGCGAGTGTTCTCTATATAATAATACGTGTACGTTTAGCGATCACGTAGTAGATTCCTAATATCTACTTCGGGAATTAGAGATAGTAGTACTTCTAATCAACCCTATAGTAAAGAAATCAGAGAATTATCCGCAAATTTTTTCTAAATCCCGATAATAATTTCAATAGTTATAAGATAAATGCCAAGGACTATAGCGCTGCTATAATTACTAATCTTCTAATAGGACTCCTTTCGAACTAGTATCCCTTTTTCTATCAACTAATACTTTTCTTCTATTCTTGGATCTCTCCCCTTGTCTAATGCGGCCGAATTACTATCGGAATTTTCGAGGCTAAAGACGTTCCTTTAGCTCCCTAAGGCGTATACGATACAGAAAATAGCTAAGCTACTTCCACCCGAAGTGAACGCGTCGAGTTAGGCGTCTTATAGTACTATATTAGGGGTATTATCTAGCTACTGTTGATACTAAGCTAGATTACGTTACTTATCGAGCGATAGATATAACTAGAAACGCGTTTCCTGAGTTTGTAAGGAAAAATTTAGTTAGTTTTAATCCTCGGAACCTACTTTGATAGTACTAGGGCGTCTTCTTCTGCGACGCTTCTACTATAAAAGTTATTAGTACGCTCTCCGCTGTTCGTTATTATAAGATACACGAGTACAACGAATAGGCTAACTAGACTATATCGTAGTAGTTTGCCTTTACCTTTATCTATTAGGGTACTCTATTGATAGTATTAGTAGGTCTTAGACCTAGGTCGTAATATTCTATATATCGGGTAGTAGCGCGTTATAGGCTATTCTAGCCTATTTTATAGTACTTAACTCGGCCGGGGCCTTTAAAGGGCCGGAAGAGTTCGCGGGCTTCTTACCTTAGCGTATTTTAGCTCTATAAGACTCTTCCGTAGCTATATACTCTACTAGTTACCGGTCTCGCCTCTTTTACTCGAGGTAGAGGGATTCTCCCTCTANGCTATATACTCTACTAGTTACCGGTCTCGCCTCTTTTACTCGAGGTAGAGGGATTCTCCCTCTACTATAGAGTCTCTCCCTTTATTATAGCGGGTAGATTCTTAGTCTATCTCGCCTACGGCGTCGAGGAGGCCGGGAAGGAAGGTTAAGGTCTTAACGGTTAGTATCTCTATATCTACTATAGGAGTACTATAACTAGTACTTTTATTATCGCTATCGTTAAGGACTTCCGAGATATACTCTCCTACGAATAAGGTATATCCCGGAGGACTAAAGGGGCTTCTTAGACTACTTCTATCCGTAGATAAGTCGTCTCAAGCGCTCTAAGGTCTAATCTAAGCTATTTTAGTATCGTTTTGTTCGTCTCGTCCCTTTAAGGTACTAAGAGCGATTATAATATCAAGAAGAGTAGATTTGAAGTTAGATTAGAACGTTTATTTTATTTAATAAGATAATCGCTAGAGATCTTTAGGATCTTAGCGAGTGTTCTCTATATAATAATAAGTGTGCGTTTAGCGATCACGTGGTAGATTCCTGACAGCCACCTCCGAGTCTCGCTGAGTCTCGCGCATCCATCCAGCCACTCCTAGTCCTGGCGCATCGGCCATGGTCGTCATCGCTTTCTGTCCGGGAACATCCTTTCCATAGATGGTATCGGTATGCCAATAGTTGGTAATAGTATGGCTGCAATAGTACTGTGGTACCAATCGAGGTAGTAAAAGCATGACCGATGCCTACCAAGATCGAAACAATCTAATCCGGCCACGCGGGATATGCTGTATCTTTTTCAACCTTCAACTTTCCCTTCTCTTTCTCCCGTGTTTGTTTTTCCATCCCCATGCTCCCTCCAATCTTGTTGACCATCTCAATTCAGGACCCTCTAGGTACCAGATGAAGCCTCTTCGAGATGAAGAAGCTTCGTCTGACGAACCGAAACCACCGATCACCCACGCCCATCCCCAGCTTTCCATCGCTGACCGAATCTCACGATTCACGTGGCCATGGTTCGCTTGTACGATGAGTACAGGCGCGACGGCTGTCCTGATAGCACAGCAACCTTTCACTTTCGCCGGACTCAAGACAATTGGCAAGGTTTTTTTCATCTTGGATCTTCTTCTGTTTACAACCTTTACCATCTGCATCTCCACACGCTTCGTCAAGGATCCATCAGCACTCGGTCACTCTCTTCACCACCCACAGGAAAGCTTCTTCTTTGGAACTTGGTGGGTGTCTATTGCCTTGATACTGAACTGTATGCAAGCTTATGCCGTGCCCTCCTGTGGACCTTGGCTTGTTACCGCTTTGGAAGTCTTGTTCTGGATGTACGCAGCCTGTGCGTTGCTGGTCGCCATATTCCAATATCATCTTATTTTTACCAAAGAGAGTTTTTCGGCTGGCCAGGCACTGCCAGCTTGGATTTTGCCGAGTATGTCAAATCGCACACTGTCTTACCATTTTCGAGACTAATGACTCTGCAAGTCTACCCATTTCTGGTATTGGGACCACTCGCTGGTGTTCTAGTGCCTACGCAGCCTGAAGGAGCTGCACTTCCTATTCTCATTGGTGGCCTTCTCTTCCAAGGACTGGGATGGCTCTTCGCATACATGATCTACACTCTCTATCTTGCCAGGTTGATCACCAACGGTCTGCCGGACGAATCGACTCGACCTGGCATGTACGTCTCCGTCGGCCCTGCTGGTAAGCCACACTTCTTTTTAAACTCTTCATACATGTTCGCTGATCTTGTAGGCTATACATCGGCAACCCTAGTCTCACTGGGGAACCAAGCACCAAATGTCCTCCCTAACAATTTTTTGGGAACGCCCTCTGCAGTCGCGACAGGTTATCTCTGGAAAGCATTTGGCCTGGCAGCAGGCCTCTTTGTCTGGCTTCTCGGCTTCTGGTTCTTTGCTCTGACCACCGTTAGCATTCTATTCGGTGTCCGGAAAATGCACTTCACGCTCCAATGGTGGGCTTTCATTTTCCCAAACGCCGGTCTGACACTTGCTGCGATTCAGATTGGGAAGGTTATGGAGAGTGATGGTATCAAAGCAGTCACATCGGGCATGACCATCTTATTGATTATCATGTGGTTATTCGTTGCCGGGATGAACATAAGAGCTGTTTTGAAGACGGAGATTCTATTCCCTGGGACAGATGTAGGAATTGAAGATGGTGGTGAGCGACCGAGGGAGGAGATGAAGCATGATTGAGGTGCAATAGGGTTTCGAAACGTCTAAACCAGGGTCAGTGTCCTAGGGTTCCTGAAGGATTGATCTCGACATGGAGATTGATTTTGGCGATGATCTCGCAAAATTTCTCAGCCCACAATCAGAGTGAGCTGTGGTTTGGTCAGATCAGCATTCGAGAATGGTCCCGGCTCGGCAATCACGTCGACTGAATCACGTCAGGAAAGTAACTCAGCGACTCCCACCTCGTAGATCCATTATTGACCAGGCAGAAGAAAGACTTCATGATGTATTTCTTCTGATCAGAATGAAGAATTGGTCTATCACGGGAACTGACCAAGTTTGTATCAAGATTCAGATGAAATTCTCCAGGCAGTTCTGATTCTCGTTACATCTTTTTAGTCATGCCCTTGATGTCTCTCTCGTAAGCAGCGACAACATTAAGCCTACCCAAAGACAACATCTTAAAGAGACAAAAGCTTTTCCAACAAATTAAGCCGTGATCGGTGTTTCAACTCCGAAAGGGGAATTATAACCACACACTCTAGTCTGTTCTACATCTGGCATCCTTCTCCAATCCTCGACGAGAGGCGCTCAGATAGAAGAGTATCAAATGCTCATACACAACAACAAGGTAATTGAGTTGACTAGTCTCCAGACGAGATGTAGAAAATTGGAAAAACGTATGTCAGCTCTAGTAGCAGACCAAATACTCAAATACACATGATTGATCTCCATCACATTTGATGGCATTATGTAGCATTACATACTCAATACCGCCAACTTCGTCTCTGCTATCGCCACTTTCCTCGAAACCACCTTCTTCCGATATCAACATCCACCTTCCACCAAAAGCTCGCCCAAAAACTAGTGCCCTTTTCAAGCGCTCGCTTGGTAAGATTCAAAGACTCTAACCATGGGACATGAGCGAACGTTGCGAAGAGATTTGGTATGGTGGGGACTCAATAGGAGTCCAGGGACTGGGGCGAATAAAGTGGTTCGTTTTGCTTCTCGAATTTTGTTAGCGGTAAGCGGAAAGAGAGGGCCAGAGGATGGAGGAAATACGGTACTATGTGCTGATGTGGCGCATAGTCGACCTCGAATTTGTGTTTCGTGAGTAATCTCATTGCGGGTAAGATTCGAGTGAGTGTTGTAGGGCATTTTGGTAAGGGAGAGGTTGGGGAGGTTTGACTTGGTAAGGAATTGTAGATTGGATGTATCTCCAAATAATCCTTCATACTGCAGAACACCTAGGCACTCGTAATGTTAAGGGTTGGTTGAACCATCAATCTGTCAGCGATCTATAACTTCGCCTTCTTGTCCATATTCTTCGGCCCCTTCGGACAGTGCCGTTCTTTCATCCACCATTCCCAATCTGGATCAATCTGGCCCCTTTTACTTTCCTCCCAGTTCTCCCATTCAGCAAGTTCCCGTCGCTCCGTCTCGGCCCATTTCTTCATCTCCTCTCCGATTCTCGGTCCCACAATCTCCTCGGCCATATGCGTCGGTTGCTCCATCACCAGCAGATGACTTCCACCTTCCACTATAGCTTCAGCAGCCAGCCCTTTTGCAACGCCACCTGAACCACCAACGCCTGTGCCGGTAGCGGCGAGGACATCGGCTCGACCGCTGGGCGACGACGAATACTTGGGGGATCTGTCGCCAACAACGTAAAGAACTGACGGCCGTAGATGCGGCAATTGTGCGAAAGTGATAATGGGTTCAGGTCGATAAAAGGCATTACCTTTATCCCTCCATTCTCCTAGGTCGGGATGTCGTAGCGGATCAGGCGTCCACTCATCAAGTGACAGGCCTTTCTGGTTCGGCGGGTATGCTCCTTTCCCGAAGCTGAGGATCTCCTGCGCTTTGGTTGTCGTAGTCGTAACGGCTTTGACTCCCTCCTCTGCGGGCTGATGTTTCGTAGGCAGACTTCTAAACCCATGCTTCATGTAGAGTTCTCTGATTCGTGGGTCCCAGCTCTTGTAAAGCGTACTTTTGAGAATCGATCTTGCTGCGGCCTCGTGAGATGGCCACTTATCCTTCTTGAAAGTTATTGGGTAGAGTCCTCCAAAGTGCATTCCCTCAGTTGTTTTATTGATGATGGGTTCAACAGTGATAATCGACAACAAGTCGTCCCAAAATGGTTCGTATGGTTCTTTCGGAAAGCCAGAAGCGTGACAGGCGAGGAGGGTGAGGTCGCCTTCGTGAGGTGGTGTCGAACTATGTGGTGTATATTGTTTAACGTGGAGATGGAATTTGTCTTCTTGAGACAACGATGATGATCGAAGATAGTGTCGGATGTGTTGACCAAGCACGGTATGTTCGGTGCTTGTAAAGTTTGAACGAGACATGATAGCAGAATCGAAGCTGCGCGTGAGGTAAGCAAGAGAAGGCAGAAGCCAATCACAAAAGGGACGAAGTCATCCAGTCTTGCAGGCTACTCTGCTGCATATAACGTTCACCACCAGTGGACCAGCTCCATTGTTTGACCCCATAATCGCACCGCTACTCGGTACTTGCTCCTACGCCTCACCGATCTAGTATGGGATGCATGCATGCCGGGGCCCCAAGTGATTGCATTTGAGATTGGCTAGGAAGAGGATGTTGAGGTGTGATTGGAGGTCAGTCCGCGGGATGTAGGTTGGAGGTGCTACAGCTCATTAGCGTAGAGATTGGCCATTGGATCATTCCATTTTGGGAGAGAGCCGCACTTCGTCTAGACGAATCCACGTCACAGCCTGCAGCACAGATCACGCCAAATAAACCGAATCTCTGAAAGGGGAAACATTACAAGTCTCCATGCAAGAGACCCCGGTGCTGGCTCATGAAGAGTTACTCGTACCATACCCTTCGTCCTAAAGCTGGCCATCTCATTCATCTCGACCTACCACCTCCAATATCTTGACTGCAAATTTGTTAGAGTGAATGCGTTGGTAGTAGCCAGCAGAAACATACCCGACTCTGTAACTGCCCACCTTCTCCCACTCAACCTTCTGTCTCGTGACGGGCAACTGTCTCCTCAGTCCCTTGAATGCACCCTCACTCAGTCCTGCAAAGCCTCTATTCAGCTCTTCTTGGTACTTTCTCTCAGCCACCGCAATTGCTTTGACCACTTCTGCCGCGCTTGCGTCACTGCCAACCTTCAGGTCTAGCTTCTTGGACGTAATGAGTCGCACGTTCCCATCTTCGTAATAATGTACATCGACCTGGATGAAGCCCGTGAGCGTGCCCGAAGATGGAGAAAGCGAATATGACGACCGCCATCGACCGTTCCAGAAGTTGGAGGGTGAGTATTTTGAGGAAACTGCAAGTATGGCTATCAAGGCGTCGGAGTGGTAGGGGAAAATTCCGATGGTTCCCGCTGGATAGTGTTCGCGAGCGTGAGGTGCCAGAGATTTATAAAGCGATTTCCTGCACATAGTGTTAGCTCCTGTCATCCTGCGATTTAGGATAACATCTCTACTTACAGCAAGTCGTCATGCTGGGAGTCCGCGACGTACTGCTGCGAGCCTGAAGCCTTCTATGAGGCAGATCAGTAAATCAAGTTATGGGTAGAGTTCTCCTCCCAGAGAAGACTAACATACCTGCGTGGCATGGTCGAAAGCCCAGCTCGTTCTGCTCTCGATGTCAAAGTACCGTCCATCCTCGAGTCTGTTGTACTCGCTAACAATAACGGCCTCACTGCTTCCAGGCAGCTTCACCGTTGTGAACTGGTCCTCATTGTACTTTTTGTAGGCCGGTTCTAGAGTGGATGTGATGTTGTCGCTACCCGTTATGCTTTTGATGGCTGCATCGCAAGTCAGCAGACTTCCTACGTGTCGTGATTTGACCAGGCTCGAGGTCGTGAGCAGGCTCCAGCAGCCTCACATGTCCTCGAAAGGTGAATTAGAGGTTCGTATCCGTACCGGTGGTAACATTGGAGAGCTGTAGTAAGGATTAGTACGAGTGCCGCAGCTCAGGGAGGGGATTATGTACCTCTCCAGGAGGAGCCGACTCTATAAAGGAGGAGAGAGCTTCGGTATTGGAAAGCATTGTAGCTGGCTCATGCACTTTGGCACGTGAATCAAAAGCGCGAAAATTTAGGTTCAGAGAGTTTGGGGGTTGGTCGCGTCGTGATGCTGGAAGTACGTGAAGTGGTGAGGGTCGACTGTCAACTGGGACCTTCAATTACCGAGTGCCTGTGCACCGGATACGATATATTGATCACGTCTGCAGGACTGTCTCGAGTGCCCGTTGGGAGAACATCTTAGCAGTGTCAGGAGAACATAGTCATAGTATCACGCACGCTGTCAGGATTGGGTTCCATTTCACAATTGCTGATTACACACTATATTCAATATCACCCTCGCATGTACCCCAAAACAGCTATGAAAAATCCATGCAGCAAGGACCATCATGGAATCAACGCCAAACCAAAGGAAGCCAGGCTCGCCAGGCTCCGTCATGTTCAACCACCCACGGCCAGTAGCTTCTCAAGCACCAGCTCGTAAACACGAATGATTGCGTTGGAGGACTTTGGATCAGGAGCTGAACTTTGGCCACCTGAAGAAGCTGGCCTTGCTCTTGGAGCCGAATTCATATGGGTTTGGTCGTGCACTCTTCTCGGACCTCATAGCGGCACCATTCTTGTTGAAGAAGGGAAGAGCTTGACTGCCTATCACGATATCAGTCTGCGTAGCAATGGCATGAGGGACGTGCAGGCTTACCGCGGCGACCGACGGCTGGTTTCTCGTCCTTGAACTTGGGGAAGAAGAGGCCCTGCATGTTGGCGAGTAGACCTATGTTGGGTGTTTATGAGGTGTAGTGATGATAATTGATGATGAAGCTGGTGATGATTGAGGAGAATATCCGAGTCGGCGAGCCTCCGTGGTATGTTTGTTGTGGTGAGAGTTCTTCTAAATCTGATTGCTTGCTTGCAACCTGGAGGGATCCTGTATCTTATACACGTCTCACTCACGCCACCTCGATGGTGTCCAGGTCAATCCATCGCGTACGATGGTGGCAGTACCTCCCTTCTCATCTTGGCCATGATGTCGCGTGCAATTGCCATCTCGTCTTGGTTCTCTTGGTGACAGGAAACTCCAGGTACGCCAAGGAAAGCCAATGTGCGGACGCTCGTGCACTGCCCCATTTGGCCAAGTCAGGTGATGCGGGGAATGGTCAAGGCTCTAACTTGCAGCCTGAGCCTCGTAATCGGATATTTCTCCACCGACAAGAAGGTTGGCCAAGATCTGACGCTGAGCCTGGGTCATGAGCGGGTACTCGTAAGGAACATGATCCGGATCGGGCGTCTGAGTCAAGTTGATGTTCAAAATCCATGTCCCTGCGTCGGCGAGGCTGAGCACTACTTCCGGACCACCTCGTCAGCTCTGACCGACCTGATATCCCTTGTCTACCATGGTAGACAGCGGAAAATGTGTAGGATGATGCGAAGACAGACTAATGTGGCCTTCGCCATTGCACTGGAACACATCCGAGGTTGTCCGCAAGTTCAAGTTACTAAACTACGATATCAGCTTGGCTACTCCAGTTATCGGATTTTCTATTCTCAATCCAACACGGAAAACTGGATCCGCGTCGTCTCTTACAAGTAGGGAATGGATTGTCAGTGCACTGGAACACTTCATTATTGTTTACAGCTGTACCAACTCGCTCCATCCACTACCAAAGTACTTGGGCTTTTGGAAAAAGGTTCTGGGATATCGTCGCGTACATGCGGGTTCACCCTGGTTTACATTCGATTGGTCCATCATGACCTCCCGTCCTTACCGGTTCACTGGTCGTCAATCAATCTTGAGGCCTTATTGTTACACTCATGTTGTTGATACAGATTACAGGGGATACAGCGTGTGTCCCCATCATGCATTGTATCTTGGCTCTCATGGCCGAAAACCATGGTCAGGATGCTCGCTTCCATTGCAATCAAAATATCGGTCCCTAAAGCTGGCCGAGTAGAACTTCGTGATGTGGTACGCGGTTCCTCGCTTGGTGCTCCCCGTAAACCGCGATTCCTATTAACTCCCTTTCCCTTGTTCGACACGTCCATGCCGAGCCTCTTCATGGGAAAGAGTTCACTATTTTTCCACCGACACCTGGCTCCGTTACAACGATGATACCTACTCCGTAGTCCAGACATTAATCTCAAGCAGGCGTGTCAACTATCCGCCTAAGTTTACCCGGCTAAGGCCGCCGGATGCCAGTTAGTCTGCGGACTTAGGCTTAATCGACGACGAGCTTTCCCGTCCTCGATTTACTCGCCCTACCATCAGGCGAGAGGGCGGGAGCAGGGTACATATAGAGCTACGGTAGAAAATCCGAGTTACTGATTTAAAAGCGTGATTATAAGCGGGGTATCTACTTCCTAATTAGGATAATTATATAGAAATCATTTTCTCCCGCCTATACTACCGGGCTATAGGACAGATAGGAGAATATACGCTTTAATCCGTCGGTAGATAGTTAACCTCCCGCCTACTCGTCCTAGCCTCACCCGCTCCCGGCGCGGAGAGTTGACACGCCTGGTGTCAAGTATACGCATTACTTACGACGCCACGAGAAAGTAGCTATATCGGGCCTCTGTCACGCCCGGAACCTCCGCTATTGATCGTATGGGTGTTCTGGGTCCTAATACTATTTTCATCAAGGATCGGCTATTGTTGTCATAGTAAACCTGTAAGTCGTTATCACCGAGGGTACGAAAAAGGGGAGTGGGTGGGGGATTGATAAGAGAACGTATACTGATCACACTAAGGTCCCTCTGGAGAATATACACTAACCCGATTAGAAGAGACGTTGTGCACAACTGGGAAACTCGATAGACAGTTAGGGCGCGATTCAGTTGCAATCGTCGATCCCGCAATATACATTGCGGGAAATTANGTATTAACGACTACTTAATACTCGAGAAGCGAGCTCGTATACGCGGGTTTTAGGCCGTAGGTAAGACTAGATAGAAGTATAATCCTAAGCAGTTCTTCTCGGAGATTAAGCGTTTCTTCGCGGACTCTATAGAAAAGACTACCGCGCTCGAGAAGCTAGTCTATATAAAGTACGTTAACGGCTAGCCGTAGTAAGACTACTTACTTATTTTCGAAGAGCTCTNCGCTCGAGAAGCTAGTCTATATAAAGTACGTTAACGGCTAGCCGTAGTAAGACTACTTACTTATTTTCGAAGAGCTCTTACTCGCCTTAGACGGTAACTAGTAGAATAATATAGTAGGAAGAGCGCCGGTAAGGTAAAGGCTAGATGTTATTATCCGCCGTTAATAGGAACTTAGATTAGATAGTATAATAGGATAGAGGTAAGATTAGATAGAAATAAAATATATTATTAAAAGATAAGATAAAAGATCTCTTAAGACGACTCAAACAAAACTAAGATATAAGAGTAGTTAATAGGTTAGTTAGTTACTTTAGATAGTTACTAAGTCCGTCTTATATATATAGAGCTATAATTGCATATCCCTACTACAATAATAATACTAAAATTATATAACTATAGAAAACCCTCTATAACTAGGATAATATTCTTCTAGTAGCTATACCCTACTTAACGGGATATATAGACTTCGCCTTAGAGATTAGTCGTATTATATAGAACTACGAGTATATAGCCTAGTTCGCGTCTCGTAATACTAGCTAGCGGTCTAAGAGAAAGGTTAAGGAGGCCGGTCTTTCGTCCTTAGCCCCTACGTTGCTAGCGGGGCCTAGCCTTACCGCTAATAGTAATATAGTTATAATAGCGATACGCGTTAGAAACTAGCCTTAAAGCTATAGAGGCTAAGACGGCTCCTCTAAGCCTAGGGCTAAGTAGGTCTCGAAAGCTAAATTAGATAATTACCGTAAGAAAGGCCTCTATTTCCGGTATAGAGTAAGTAGTTATCGATCTAGTAACTATATATACCGAGCCGTAGAGAACCCCTCTAAGAAAGGTATTACTATAAACGCCTTTAGCTTATTAGGTTAGAAGGATGTTACCTTAGTCCTAGAGGAGTCCAATATGTGAGAATTATAAGAAGTATTAGAATAGATTAATGTTAAAGATAATCTCTAAGGTTCCTTCTCTTGCGAGGAACCTACGACCTATATACGTATAGGTTAGGTAATCTATAATTACCTAATTATCTTCCTAAACTCCTTTCCTTAGAGGAATAATCCTAAACCTTATTATAATTACCTCCCCCTCTAGGAGGGCGTCCTCGCACTCGAGGCGACTATAAACCGCGTATATATAGGCTAGTACGCCTATACGTTACTTAGACCCTTAACTATAAATCTAGGGAAAACTAAAACTCTAAACTTCCTAGGAATTCCCTAATCTTAGGATCTATCGTGACCCTAACGTAAATATTACGTATTGTAATATAATAATATGCGTGCAGTGCCCGCGCCTCTATAGAATCCTATAGAAGTACTTCTTAGAATTAAAATAAAGTAATAAAGTTATCTACTCCTTTCCTTCTCTTCGTAATAATATTATTATATTCTCGCTAGTACCTTACTAGTACCTTACCTATATACTTAAAACTCCCCTACTCTTACCTTATAATACTATAATAGCTCCTAAGCGCCCCGCCCCTAACGCGCTATCGACTCCCCTACCTAAGCGATCCTAGAAGGCGCTATAGCGTCTCAACTAGGCCTACTACTTACGCTATACGTAGTACGTACTTAAAGATAGTACTACGCTACGTACTAATTATAATAAGAGTAATACTAAGAAGTACTCTTATTACGCTACTATACGCAAGCTATATACGGACGTAAGTACTCGAATATTTCGCGTATTAGTCGCGCCGGCTAATCGAATATAGATTCCTAGTAAGTATATCTTAGTTATAAATAATATCTAGGAGGAGTATAAACTCTTAGATAGCGACGATATCCTACTTATACTTATCTTACGCCTCGCCGACGTTAATAAGTAGATACGTATAAGTAGAAGGCTAGTAGATACGCGCTTATAAGTAGAAGGCCGAGTACTCCGGCGGTACTAAAGCTAAAGAGTATACTATACGTTGGATTATGATGCTTAAGGAAGTAAGTAGTATACGAGCTGGTATTAAACTTCTATAAATACCTTCCCTTCTTAGCACAATACCTCAAAGTCGAAAATCTTAGTATTGAAAATTGAAAAAACGCTATACGTACCTTCGTAGACTTACGCTTGCTCCGTAAAGGCAAAATCAAAAATTCTAACGACTAAGAAGTCTAAGTTTTTGTAGGATCTTTCGATATATTAAAAAAAAAGATATTTTTATTAACTAGATATATATCCTTAGTGGTTTGAACTTTTTTTGCTCTTGAAATCCTAATATTACGCAGTTATAGCCCGTGCTCTTAAGTATTACGTAGCCCTAACTATAGGATTACGGCCTAAGGCATCTATATTATAGTCTATATAGCGTACTAGCTACTACGTAGAATTAAGCTATATCCGTATCGTAGCCTAAGGCTAGCGTAGCTACGGTCGTAAAATTTTAAAGTTCCTCGTACTAGCTATATAGGATTACGGCCTAAGGTATCTATATTACAGCCTATATAGCGTACTAGCTACTACGTAGAATTAAGCTATATCCGTATCGTAGCCTAAGGCTAGCGTAGCTACGGTCGTAAAATTTTAAAGTTCCTCGTACTAGCTATATAGGATTACGGCCTAAGGTATCTATATTACAGCCTATATAGCGTACTAGCTACTACGTAGAATTAAGCTATATCCGTATCGTAGCCTAAGGCTAGCGTAGCTACGGTCGTAAAATTTTAAAGTTCCTCGTACTAGCTATATAGGATTACGGCCTAAGGTATCTATATTACAGCCTATATAGCGTACTAGCTACTACGTAGAATTAAGCTATATCCGTATCGTAGCCTAAGGCTAGTATAGCTACGGTCGTAAAATTTTGAAGTTCTTTATACTAGCTAGTCCTATCTATCCGCGAGCTTCGCTCCTTTTGAAATAAGTCTTTTAAACTTATAGGGTTAGTTAGCCTCCAGCTGCGTCTAGAAAAACGATCTTTCTTATCCTAGGATTAGTAATAGTCTACTATTATTCATC
The DNA here is from genome assembly GCA_000738655.1 of Venturia pyrina ICMP 11032. NCBI lineage: Eukaryota > Fungi > Ascomycota > Dothideomycetes > Venturiales > Venturiaceae > Venturia > Venturia pyrina. The sequence goes on along the minus strand of JEMP01000360.1, from coordinate 72,189 downwards.
TCATTATTTGGATTAGAAGTATATATTATAGTAAGTAATTAATTATATTATGTGACCTCTATGTCCTATAACGTACGGAAGAATAGTAAGAAAGAGGTTAATAATATTTAACTTCTAGCGAGCGTACGTATTTCTTATACGTATTACGTAATGCTATTCTAGAAAGATACGGATNTTTGAACTTTTTTTGCTCTTGAAATCCTAATATTACGCAGTTATAGCCCGTGCTCTTAAGTATTACGTAGCCCTAACTATAGGATTACGGCCTAAGGCATCTATATTATAGTCTATATATCGTACTAGCGACTATATAGAATTAAGCTATATCCGTATCGTAGCCTAAGGCTAGCGTAGCTACGGTCGTAAAATTTTAAAGTTCCTCGTACTGGCTATATAGGATTTCGGACTAAGGTATCTATATATTCAGCCTATATATCGTACTAGCGACTATATAGAATTAAGCTATATCTATATCGTAGCCTAAGGCTAGTATAGCTACGGTCGTAAAATTTTGAAGTTCTTTATACTAGCTAGTCCTATCTATCCGCGAGCTTCGCTCCTTTTGAAATAAGTCTTTTAAACTTATAGGGTTAGTTAGCCTCTAGCTACGTCTAGATAAACGATCTTTCTTATCCTAGGATTAGTAATAGTCTACTATTATTCATCTCATTATTTGGATTAGAAGTATATATTATAGTAAGTAATTAATTATATTATGTGACCTCTATGTCCTATAACGTACGGAAGAATAGTAAGAAAGAGGTTAATAATATTTAACTTCTAGCGAGCGTACGTATTTCTTATACGTAT
>JEMP01000360.1:54275-65479 GCA_000738655.1 Venturia pyrina ICMP 11032 | reverse complement strand
ATTATAGTAGCGGATTATACGATAAAAGGCTTACGAAGAGGCGCTTTACTTAGGTTTTAATACGCTCGCGTTTATAATAATACCTAAAAAGAGACGTTTAGGTTTAGGATTAAGAGGCGTAGGAAACAGGAGGCGGACTTAACTATACGTATAGTAGCCAAATTTAGGGGAGGTTATATATTTTATAACCCTCTCTAAAAGCTAGAACTAGGCCCCGTAATACTCGTATTATATATCTATATACGGGAGTATAAAGCGATATTTAAATATCTTCGTAGAAATTTACGTGGGCTACATACGCCTTTACTAACCCATAACGGCTTCTAAGTATATACGTACAGTTATAGAGTAGAGAATACTAGTTTATAGGTAAGGTATCCGTGGAAAGTATTAAGCTAAGGGTTATTTTTAATAGGGCGTAGAGGACTAAATATATAACTAGCTCTATATGATAATCCGTATCTATACGTATTATATTTCCTTCTTACCGTACCTATTATATATCTCTAATTATACCCTTGTAAGTAGTACGTACGCCTTCCTAAAAGCGAACCTCTCTCCTTTTAGCTCTTTCAATACGGTCTATATCCGTACGCGCTTACGCGTATGCTAATATCTCCTTACGTATTAGAGAAACTATATTATTATTCCTTCTCTATAGCTCCCTTTGATTTACGCGTACCTATAATTAGGCAAACGCGTTATATTAAGGCACTTAACTTAAATCATACGCGGCGTACGTGTAGGCATCGTATTAATATTATACTAGGACCTAGAGAGTTATANGTTACGAGCTACTAGGGTTACGGATAGGGTAGTTTTACCTATAAATAGGTCTTACTAGTATACGAAGGGTAGTTCTGAGGTTATTTTAGAGTAGGAGAAGGCGCGGTACGTTAGAAGTATATAGGCGAAGGCGGCGGATCTAGCGCGTAGGTATTTTAATTAGTTATATACGCGACTCTTGTAGTTACTTCGCCCTATTTCGCTAAATATATATCTTACGTGATATTAGAACTAATACGGATAGCCTAACTTAGTAGTAGGAGGGCCTTAATAGGTAGAAAATAGTAGGTTAAGGCTATATAGCGCGTAAAAGCACGGGCTATAACAACGTAATATTAGGATTTCAAGAGTAAAAAAATTTCAAATTACTAAGGATATTTATCTAGTCAATAAATATATCCTTTTTTATAATATATCGAAAGATCCTACGAAAACTTAGACTTCTAACTTGTTATTATTTTCAATTTCGCCTTTACGGAGCGCCTATAAGTCTGCGAAGGTGCGTATAGCGTTTTTTCAATTTTTAATACTAAGATTTTCGACTTTTGAGGTGTCGTGGCTAGGTAAGAAGGGAAGGTGTTTATAGAAGTTTAATAATCTTAAAAAGTATACTATTAAACTGCTCGCGTTTTTCTGATATAGGAAAATATACAATATAATATTATCTCGAAACTTCTTTATTCTAAGCTCGAGAAAGCTTAAGACTTTTCGTTAAACCTTAGATTTCTTAGTTATTATAAGTGCTATACGTATATTATATATAGACTCTAGTTAGCCTTTCTTCAGCCTATCTAGTAATCTAAAGAAAAAACCTTTTTTTTTATATCTTAAACTATTCCTAGGACTCCTATAACTCCTAGAGTGTTCCTAGAGTATTTCTAGAGTATTCCTATAACTCCTATAACTCCTACGACTCCTAGAGTATTCCTAGAGTATTCCTAGTATACTTTTCCTAATAAAGGAGCCTTTTCCTAGAGTATTCCTAGAGTATTCCTAGTATACTTTTCCTAATAAAGGAGCCTTACCTACTAGTAGCTTATAAGGAAACCTAGCTACTAGTCCCTTATAAGCCTTAGAAACCTTTAAGTTAGGATTCCTTACTATAGGAGGCTTACGAGCTACTACTACTACTAGAAGAAAGGTTAGAGCTATTCTACTAATAGTAACCTACTTATATATCTTAGGCTTAGACTTATTAGGTTAGTACTACTTTCCTTTCTTATTCTTTATTATCTCTAATTCTTTAGTAAGTAGATCTATATCTACCTACTTAAATTCTTTAGATTCCTCTTTACTATTATCTAGAGGTCTGAATATATTAGGATTAGAATTATCTTTACTACTAGATTAACTACTAGTATTTAGCTTTAAGGTACTAGGACTTCCTATCTATTTGATTTCACCCTTTCTAACACTACCTTACTCTATATTTTTAATCTCGCTATTTTTATTTAGAGGAACATCTATACTACTAGATCTATTACTAGTATCTAGCTATAAGGTACTAGGACTACCCTAATTAGACTATATTTTGGTTAGGGTTAGCTTATTAAGAAAAGCTAGATTACTAGGGTAGCTATTAGGTACTTATTAATTATTACTATTCTTAATCTTAGGGAGAATAGTATCAGTCTTTATAATCTAAGAAGGTAGATCTATTTTCGTTAGAATTTACTTCTTAAGAATAGTAGAAGTACTGAGGTAACTACTAGGTTATTACTAAAGAGTATTAAGTAGGTTATAAGGCAACTTACTAGTAGTATTCGTAATAAGAGAATTCCTATAAAGTTAATATATTTTAGTTAGAACTGGCTTATACAGTACGGTTAGACTACTAGGGTAACTACTACGTTATCTTCAACTATCGCTAAGTATATTATTACGGCTAATTATACTATTATTAGCTCCGCCTATCTGTAGTAAGATTGAATCCTTTTCTAACTTATTAGCTTTACGCGTAATTGCACGTTCTCGAGTACTATAACTAAGTAATATAGTAGTAAACAAGAATTAATTAATATAGATAGATTTCTACTAGTTTACTAGTAGTATATAGGGGTAGAAGATAAGAATAGAATACGTAAGTAATATTACGTACAGCCCTTAAGATCTCTATAGTACTAGTTAACTAGTAAACTATTTCTACTAATTATACTTACTAATACGTCTAGCTTTATATTACTAGTAACCTACTTAATCTCCCTATCTAATTAAGCTAATACTACTAGTAGACTATAAGGGTACTCCTCTCTAATAGCGCTAATTAAACTAAAATATACGCTCTCTACTAATACGTAAGTAATATTACGTACAGCCCTTAAGATCTCTATAGTACTAGTTAACTAGCGCGCTGAGATTATACATAGGCGTATCCCGTATAGCCTATAGAATATAAGTAAACTACTTCTACTAATTATACTTACTAATACGTCTAGCTTTATATTACTAGTAACCTTAGGGTACTCCTCTCTAATAGCGCTAATTAAACTAAAATATACGCTCTCTACTAATATCTATATAGTTAAAGAACGTACGCGTCACTATAAGAAGATAAGCTTTCATCTTCTATTTTAAAAGAGTTAGCGCGTATTCAACTAAGCTATAACTAAGGCTTATGAAAGCTAAAGAAGTCCGGGGCTTAGAGTTCTCTCTTAGAGGCTAAGTAGTAATTTCAACTTACGTTAGCTAAATAAGATATTAAGGATAAGTAGTAAGAACTTAGTAGTCTCCTAGTAGTTCTACGTTAGGAAAAGTATACTAGGAATACTCTAGGAATACTCTAGGAATACTCTAGGATCCTAGGAGTCCTAAGAATACTTTAGGAATAATACTCTAGGAGTCGTAGGAGTCCTAGGAATCGTAGGAATACTCTAGGACGTTAGGAAAAGTATAAGGTACTTAGGCTATAAGAACCTATTAAAACTACGAGTTCTACTAGTTCTAGAGTACTCCTATATAGTCTATAGGATTTAAGTTTCTCGCTATACATAATACTCTCGTCTATATAGTCCTAATAGTCTAGAAGTAAGTATAACTGATATAGCTAAGGTATATCTAATATAGTCTAGGGTGTTTCTAATACTAAGCCTAGTATTTTACAGCCTACGCCTACAAAGGACTTAGGAATTTAAGAGTAAAACTAATAGCCTAAGTAACTACTACTACTAATAATAAGGGGCTACTAACTAGAAAATAGCACCTATATAAGAAAAATACGGTTTCATACCTTAGTACTAATAAAAATTGTATATTTATATAAGATTTGTAAAGTTAGCTAGGATAAAAAATAAGCAAGGGTGATAGTTTTACCCTTAAGAATCCACGTTACCCGTATATTACTCTATATATAATATCTATCGACCTAATAATCATTTTATAGACTAGTATCTATCTATACTATTACGTATTACAATTTCTGGTAATAATATTCAGTAGTTGCTTAGAGATCCTCGAAAATACCTACTTTTCTATAGTAAACTAGCTATAATAAATCTCCTAATAATTAAAATTTTATAAAAAGCTATTATATAGCTCTTGTATATAGTAACTACTTACTATTAGAGTTTCGAAATCTCTAGTCTAACGGGTAGTAGTAGGGAAGCGTAGGAAGATTACGTATTTCTAAAATTCTTTTCCCTTTAACTTCTATCTTGTATACCTTTTTAAGTATAATAGCTTTAGTCTTAAAAAGTATACTATTAAATCCTTACGTTTTTCTACTCTAGGAAATTGATAACAAAATATTATTTTAAAACTCTTTTTTTCGAAGCTCAACATTTTCTTTAAACCTTAGATTTCTTAGTTATTAGAAGTGCTATATATATAAAACCTAAAGAATCTAGTTAGCCTACCTTCGGTATATCTAGAGTATCCCTATAACTCCTATAACTCCTATAAGGCCTAGAGTATTATTATTAGAATATTCCTAGGACTCCTATAACTCCTACGACTCCTAGAGTATTATTCCTAAAGTATTACTAGGACTCTTTTAACTCTTATATACTCCTACGACTCCTAGAGTATTATTCCTAAAGTATTACTAGGACTCTTTTAACTCTTATAACTCCTAGAGTATTATTCCTAGAGTATTTCCAGTATACTCTTCCTAGCGTAATACTAATCTTTTAACTATAGATTAGTAAGGATTACAAAACCCTTATAAGGAGGAACTATAGGTTATATCTTTTCTACCCCTATTAACCTATTAATATTCAAAAGGGTCCCTAACTAGGAGGGCTAAATAGGGGGGGAGGGTTCTAGGATAGGGGGGGGGAGGTTTAAGGGTAAGTCCTAAGTATTTAGCCTATTATATAATATAATATAGAATATACGTAGGATTTAAAACTCTTATAGACTCTATAGAAAAAATTCTCTAGTAGTCTTCTAGTAGTCCTATTAGTTATATTTTATTAGTCTTAATATCTTCCTATTATTGATTAAAGGACTCGAAATTTGAATTTCTAGTAATTATCTAGTAGTTAAACTAAGTATAATAACCTCTATTTCTTATTATATAGCCCTAAATCTTGTTACTATAGTTATCTTCTTTGTTAACTCTATCTTTATCTTTATCTCCGCTACTGCGCCTACTATTAAGCATTACCTAAAGATAAGTATTACCTCTAGTAGGTATAGATCGCGTTAACTTTATACCCGCCTTCCTACTTACCTTTCTACGCGCTTGTCCTATACCTTGAGTAGATACTTAGGTCTACTAAGTAGTTATAATCCTACTACTAATATAATCTCTTATACCCTTAACTATTATACCCTTAGCTAATTAGAGCTAGTTATCTAGTAAGTCCTTATTATTTTATTATAGCCTATTTAGTAACCTCTATATATAATAAGTAGGCTCTATATTGAGCTAAGAAGGGGAATATAGTAGAATAGATAGAATATCTAAACGACTATATTTAGTTAGTCTATATATATCAATGTATATATATACTAACTAGATTAGGTCTTCTTAGCGTAGTAGCGGAAGTTTAGAAGATATTATAGAAGAATTTATAGTTATAGAAGATTAACTATATTTTACTTAACTAGATACAACGAGAGGAGGGGGAGAGACCTTAAGTATTCCTTCTAGAGTTTCTAGAACCTTCTATTAATTAGTAATTCTTACTAATCACTAGTCTCTAGATTATTCTATTTGTAATAGTCATACTATATATAGTAATAACTATTACGTAATATTCTAGAGAGTTCTTTTAACTTCCTTCCTTCTCCTAGGCTATTCTAGAAGGTTATAGTAACCCTCCTAAATAGGTAGGAGACTAACCTAATCAGGAAATACCCTTCTAAATACTTATAAACCTTAGTTTCTAATATAAGTCCCAAAACTCTATATAGAAACTAATATACCCCCTTAAGCTTTTAGAATAGCAATCTTGATAAAGCCTAAGGTATAGCCTGTTTCTAGTATTTATCCTATTATTCTAATAAGATTATACTATTAGTATATCTATTCTTATTCCTCTTATTTTTCGGTCTGTTTAATTAGTATAGCTGTTTAGCTATCTAATTGATTTCTTTTAAACCGAATCCCTCTATAAGTTTCTTAAGTTTTAGATTACTAAGTCCCTTAGTTAATCTTTCCGCTAGCATCAATGAAGTAGGAATATACTCTTAATATATCTTTTTATTTAGAATCTTATCCCTAGAGAAATGGTGAATTATATTAATATATTTAGATTAAGCGTAATATAGAGAGTTTTTAGATAGTTCTATCGCAGATTAACTATCTATATATAAGGTTTTGCTAATATCAAATAACTTATAAACGTAACTTAGTAGTTCGTTAATAAGGTTATAAATAAATAGATTTTCCTTAATAGCTCCCTTAAAGACTATATATCCAGCCTTATAGGAGCTTATTACGGGTGTTTTTTATAGTTTAGAAGCCTAGCTAATAGGGAGTTAATTAGCTAAGTAAATATACCCCGTAGTAGATCTTCTAGTAACTAAATCACCCCCCTAATCTATATCTATATACCCTATCAAATTGATTGGGTTAGAGCTAGATTGAAATATAATACCTAGATTTTTAGTCTTAACTAAATAGGACTAGACTACGTCTAATACTTTCAAATATTTAGGTAACAAATTAGATATAAATCTAGCTAGGTTATTAATAGGATATTATAAGAGAACCTATTTCCTACTAGTATCTACTTATATCTTTAGGACTAGCCTGATCTAGATTTTTATCTAGTTTAATACCCTTAAGTTACAGGTTTTAACTTAGCTTTAACACTAGATTTTTTAAATCTATTAAGGATTTTAGTAATATAGCCTTCTTTACCTAAAGTTATAGGATTTAACTTAGGTTTAAGACTAGATTTTTCGAATCTATTAAGGATTTTAGTAATATAGCCTTCTTGACTTATTACTAATTCGTTTTTATCCTTATTTCTACTAATTTGAATACCTAGGAACTCCTCTAGTTCTCCTAAACTAGAGACTCCTAGGTTTATAGTAGATAAGTCTTTATATAATTCGTCTATATAAGACTTTTTCTCTGTAAATACTAGTTTATCATTGACGTGAATGACTAGTAAAATAAGTTTTTCTTTTAAATAAAAAACAGCCGTGTCTATAACTAGATTAATTAAGCCAAATTCAGCTAATATCGAAGCTGAATATAATTACTATTGTCTAGCAGATTATTTAAGTCCGTTTAAGGCTTTATTAAGAAGACTAACGTAGTTACTAGGCTTATATCCTAACTATAGATTTCCCAGCCTAGATTAGTAGATATATATAAAAGTAACCTAATAGTATTAGGTTTACTTATAGAAGTAAACGTCTTATTATAATTTAGGCTAAATACTTGTAAAAACCCCTGAATAACCTAACGGGCTTTATATTGATCTATATTTCTATTAGCTTTAAATTTCTTTGTTAATACTTATTAACTATTAAATACTAATTTAGTATTAGTAGGTCTAGGTACTAATTTCTTAGTATTAAGTTTATTTAGAGTGGAAACTTTGTATTTTATAGCCTCTAAGAACTTTTCTCTTTTAGGCAAATATAAACTTTTACTTCTTTAAAGCTATTTAGTACGTCTCTAGATATTATAATTTCTTCTAGTAGTTGATTATATATATCTTTATAATCTAATTTAAAAGAGTCTTTATAGTTATAGTCTAGTTCTTATTCTAAATCTTTAGAAGAATTTACGTTTTGATTACTAGATTCTATAACTACTTAGGGCGAGGGAGCTCTATCTTAAGGGACTAGATTATAATATTCCTAGATTCTATAACTACTTAGGGCGAGGGAGCTCTATCTTAAGGGACTAGATTATAATCTATAACATCTTCTTCTTCTAGTTTTTTCCTTCTTATAGATTATTATCTATAAGGTCTTCCTTATCCTCTAGATTTTCTTCTTCTATAATTTCTAATAGTTTAGTATTATTAAGTAGTAGTATAATTACTAATATCTAGTAATTATTACTAATTAGAACTATATCCTGTTAAATAATAGGGACATGCTCGATTATCTAATATAGATAATAGCTCTTTTTATTCTTTTTTATAGGTTAAAGATCTCCACGTTCGGATATTACTAATTTCGGGTTAAGTACCATATCTGAGCTTATAGGGGGTTTTAAAGCCTATACTAGAATTTGGAGTTCTCTTATAGATATAAATAAAGAAACTTAGGTAAATTAGAACCTATTAATAAAGCTCTTACTAAAGTTTTTCAAATAAAATTCTATTAATATGTTCAGCCCCCCCGTTTTATTCGTGGGAATAAGGGCTAGAATAAGTACTAATAGTCCTCCTTTACTAGTATAGTAAGTCTCTATTCTTTTAGACTTATGCTTATTATCCACGTTTATACTATTAACCTTAGTATCGGCTTAATTTTCGCTTAATTCTATAAGCTCTCTTTAAGTACTTTATATAAATCCTTTCTATTTCTAAGTAATTTAGAATAGTTATTAAGAAAGGTTATATAGTACCTAGAACTACTTTCAGTCCTAGGGCAAATAGCGCCGCCAATATCTACGTATATCTTAGCTAAATAACTAGTAGATTTTTAACTTAGGTCTCTACTAATTTTCAAAGTTGTCTTAGCTTAAATATACGTCTCGCAATTTTGAACAGACGTAGACTCTTTATTATTAGTAATTTTACTACCTAAAGTATTATCTTTTAACTTTAGTAGCGTCTTATTACTAATATAGCCTAGTCTTTTATACTAAAGGTCTTTACTAATAGAGTTATTAATAGTCTCTTTTCCCTCTTTTTCATTTTCTTTCATACTGTTAGTATTCTTATTAGTATTTTTACCTTTAATATTAGTTGAGATATAAATCATTCTATTTTTAATATCTCCCTTTGATATTAAGGTACCTTAGGGATTGAACATAGAATTGTTATTACCTTTTAATTTAAACGTATTACCTTTCTCTATAATTAGGCCTAGACTAAATAGATTTACTCCTAATTTGGGATAGTATACAACGTTATAAATAGTAAGTAAACTATTAGTAATAGAACTAAAAACTTTTATATTACCTATTCTACTTACTTTAATAGAATTATTAGTAATTGCCCACTTAATACTGAAATTAGTATTAGTAGAGAAAGTACTAAAGACCTCTCTATTTGAAAAAGTATAAATAGTAGCGCTAGAATCTAAAATCCGCTCTAATAAAGTAGATTTAAAAGTATCTTTTATATATAATACTTCGTTCCTAATAGTATAAAGACTACTATTAGCTGTAGTATTATTACTATTCTTTTTATTTATATACTTACTCTAATAACTATCCTCTAAATAACCTTTTTAAAGTAATAGGAAAACTCTATATTACCCTATTTATTATTATCATTATCATTATTATCAGACTTCTTTTTTTTCTTAGTATTTAAAGACATTTCTATATCTTTATCTTTTGGCTTGTCTATACTAGAATATCTGTTCGAAGTCTTATTACCCTTTAGGCGTTTTAATTCTTCTAGTAATTAACTTAATATATCTTTTATGTTTATATTATTACTAGATTGAATTGTTTGGCTTATAGTCGCAACTATATACTTATATTGTTTTAAGAAGTTATTTATAATAAGTCTAACTATAAATCTTTTAGGGAGACTAATACTCTTAGCTTCTTAAGTATTAAGTATACGCCTATTATTATAGAGATATAGTTCTATATTATCTTTAGACAAAGATAACGCAGTATTAAGTAGTTTTTTAATACTAAGAAATTCGAAACTGAAACCTTGAGCTTTATATAGATTCTCAAGACCATTCTATGATATATTCAGGTCGGTAATATAATAGGTTTGTAATAGAGGTCCGTCTCCTAAAGTAAGTCTAATATAAGCCGTAGCTTTACTAGCTTTTTCCTTTAGGATCTTATTCTCTTCTAGATCTAAATTCAGGTCACTAGTCTCTCTAGTTATTATATTATAATAACCTTTTTCTACTAGTAGAGCCTTAATTCTTACAGACTAAATATTATAGTTAGAACTACCTTATAACTTAGGAAACTTAGTAATATCTATTTTAAAGTATTCTTCTTTTAATACTTTAAATTACTAAGTATATACTACGATATATTTAGATACTACTCTCTTAGTATCTTCGAAATAAGGTCTGAAAATAGTTCTATATATTCTTCTTATAGAACTAAATAGATTCTCTTTAGAATCTAAAGATCTAGAAGTTGTTAATAAGTCTTCTCTATTANTTTTAAGAAGTTATTTATAATAAGTCTAACTATAAATCTTTTAGGGAGACTAATACTCTTAGCTTCTTAAGTATTAAGTATACGCCTATTATTATAGAGATATAGTTCTATATTATCTTTAGACAAAGATAACGCAGTATTAAGTAGTTTTTTAATACTAAGAAATTCAAAACTGAAACCTTGAGCTTTATATAGATTCTCAAGACCATTCTATAATATATTCAGGTCGGTAATATAATAGGTTTGTAATAGAGGTCCGTCTCCTAAAGTAAGTCTAATATAAGCCGTAGCTTTACTAGCTTTTTCCTTTAGGATCTTATTCTCTTCTAGATCTAAATTCAGGTCACTAGTCTCTCTAGTTATTATATTATAATAACCTTTTTCTACTAGTAGAGCCTTAATTCTTACAGACTAAATATTATAGTTAGAACTACCTTATAACTTAGGAAACTTAGTAATATCTATTTTAAAGTATTCTTCTTTTAATACTTTAAATTACTAAGTATATACTATAATATTTCTTGATATAACTCTCTTAGTATCTTCTTTAAAATGAGGTTTGAAAATAGTTCTATATATTCTTTTTATAGAACTAAATAGATTCTCTTTAGAGTCTTAAGATCTAGAAGTTGTTAATAAGTCTTCTCTATTAGATGCTTAGTTATTAGGACTTTTTATAACTCTATATAGACGATAGAGT
>JEMP01000360.1:29738-54150 GCA_000738655.1 Venturia pyrina ICMP 11032 | reverse complement strand
CTTACTAATTAATAGTCTCTAGATTCTTCTATTCGTAATAGTTATACTATATATAGTAATAACTATTACGTAATAGATTAAGTGAATTACTAATAGAAATTCTATCAGATTCTATAGAATTCTACTTAGTAATTCGAGCCTCTAGAGAGTTCTTTTAACTTCCTTCCTTCTCCTAGGCTATTCTAGAAGGTTATAGTAATCCTCCTAGATAGGTAGGAGACTAACCCGATTAGGAAATACCCTTGTAAACCCTTATAAAACCTTAGTTTCTAATACAAATCCTAAAACTCCGTATAGAAACTAACAGATAATTATAAAGAAGAGATTACGTAGTAGGAGCTAGATAACTATAGAGCAATTTAAGGTAGATATTTAAGCAGAATAGGATAGAATTATAATAGTAGAGATTAGAAAAAGGATTAGGGAGATACCTAAGCGTTATAAGATAGTTCAGGCTTTAAATAGCGAGTGTATTAAGACTGCTTTATAGTAAATGTATATAATGACTGAATTGATGATGGTACACGTGATGTCCGCGCAGTCAATTACGAGACCCCTTGTGCTCTGATCGTTCTGGACAGGCAACCGTCAGGAGACCCTCTGGTTGGCTATCACGCGTATGATCCAGCAAAGATACACGACAAGATCTGTGCCTTATCTGGATTGTGCTCTGACGATCTTGCAACCATGAACCTTTCGCAGGACTGCACGATGTTACAGCTGATGCTACGACTATATCATAAGTGCGAGCAAGTAGTTCCATGGCCTAAATCAACTCGGAGTCCGTGGATGCGAGGCATTGGAGGGTTTTCTGCGCAGTTTCGGCCACAGGTTCGACTTTATGACTAGCGATTTGATGCAGCTGGTTAGCAGTCCTCCTGATTGCGAGCACAATCGCCCGGTTGGCCTTGAAACCCCTTTATACTGGGCAGCTTCAGTTCCTCCTCCATCTTTTGGTTGGCATGGGCGATATGCCTACAGCGGAAGGAATATTGATCCCAGGTCTAAGGAGATACTGTCATGTCTCTATTTTTTTGTCCGAAATACTCAATCGTAACGAGATGGGAGAATCGGCCGAAAAGATATTTCGAATCGCGAACAACTCTTGTATGGAAATGAAGTCCTGAGACTTCCTGACCTCATCTGTGTATTATATTCTGTGACACACCAGATGATCAGAGAAAGAGTACGCGTAAGGTTTTGTAACCAGTCTCCAACTGCGTAACCCATTCGAAATCGCCTACAGATGAGAGGATTAGGCGATATGAGTTGGCGGACGATGAATAATGGGAAACGGGGAGTTCCAATGAGGCAAACAACCTTGAAGAAGACTACCATCTGGTCAGCTGACGGCTTTGATAAGCAGAGCTCGGCCGACGCGTTGCGTTCGAATTTCTCCCTGTGTTTTATTTTACGTCCTGGCCTTAGACAAATCCGGCCTCCTTTCGTTCTACTATCGCCTCCACAACTACCTACGTAGTATACCACGGCAGTTCTGTAGCATCATGGCGATGATCACACCGAATAAGGGAGGTGTTAACTGATAGACTACGAGTACAACATCGGCGGTATTGTTCCGATGCACGAAAATCGCCTACACCTGGGTCAGTGCGGCCAGAATGCCTCAGTGTCGAAATGCTATCGCCCTTTGAATCCTAGTTCTTCATCTAGCATGGGCGTTGCTCCGCTGTCTTTCATAAGTACACGCCGCGGTTGGCCGAGATTCTGGTCCTTATCGCGCATCCTGTTCGCGTCCATTTCGCATCGCCAGGTTCAGGCACGGGACAACATAGGCCTGCCGCTCAAACAATATGGGATCTGTATATTTCAGTTCATCGGTGCCGCGCTGGCTAAAGACACCAGCGAGTCTTTTCCACGCTGTTGGAATAATTCAAGATGCCGAGAACTTTCAGAACCCCCTGGTCGAAAAGGTCTGGAAATGTGGTTGACGCAGAACCGGCCATCACATCTGACCTATCTGGCGTCGAGAAGGATGTGGCCATAGACGAAAAGACATTTGGACATCCTGGTGCCGCAGCGGATCTCGTAGCTTTCGAAAGATCGCATCAATGGGATCCTAATCTACCACAAGCAGAGATCGATGCTTTGCACCATGCCGCAAAGACTGGAGATACAGAATCTGCTCGAGAGGTAGAGGGAGCTTTTGCTGAAGATTCGCCATATGAAGAAGTCAGGGCTGCCGTCAGAAACACTGATGATGAGAGTGTTGCGAATACTGTTCGTGCTTGGATTCTGGGCATGATAGCTGTCACTATCGGCTCAGGTTTGAACATGTTTTTATCAATGAGGTCAGCCCTTCTATGTCCCAAATCCATGAGAGTATGGGGTTGATATTCGCGCAGGAATCCAGCGGTAAATTTTCCATCATTGGTAATACAACTGTGAGATACAAATCTAACTTGATTACCGACGAAAGTTGCTCACCACGAATCAGTGCTGTATATCCAATCGGATGCTTATGGGCTCGCATTGTGCCAATGAAGGTCTTCAACACCTTCGGCGTGCGTTGGACCTTCAACACCGGACCTTTCACTATCAAAGAGCACGTGGTCATCACAGTAGGCTGCTCCTATTTCCCAATCTTTTCTCTCTATGCTAATTGTGGTCATTAGTTGATGTCTAAGTACGTTGCCGATTGGCTGATTTTTCGCACGACGCTAATATCCATGAAGTGTGTCAATCGGGTATGCTTACAGCACCGATGCTCTGCTTGCGTTGAAGGCTAAACGTATGTCGACTTCTCTAAAAGAGTCTCATTCTGGTTCTAATTCTACCAGCGCTGTACAATATCGACATGGGCTGGGGCTTTCAGCTGTTATTCACATTGAGCAGTCAGCTTATCGGGATAGCATTCGCTGGCATGTTCCGAAGATTCCTCATCTGGCCATCCGCAATGATCTGGCCAAGCCAGTTCTCCAGCATATCTCTGTTCTTTGCTCTACACGATAAACGTAAATCTACCGCCGAAGAGGCCAATGGGTGGCAGGTATCGCGCTATCGCTATTTCTTATATGTCATGCTCGGCGCCTTTGTCTGGTACTGGTATGTTGCGAGAGTAGTATCCTCAGCACTGAGCCTCCGCTGACCGAAGCACAGGGTTCCAGGTGTCATTTGGCAAGGACTCTCCGTGTTTGCGTTCGTGACGTGTAGGCCTTCTCATTCCCGAGCCGATTGTCAATGGAGCGCTAACACCAGTAGGGATCAAACCTAATAACGTGGTCGTTAATCAGCTATTTGGCGGGTACTCAGGACTATCACTGATCCCAATAACATTCGATTGGACGTGAGTGAGATTTTCGTCTTAATAGACATGAAAGAAGATTAACCAAGATTAGATACGTTTCTGCGTACTTGTCCAATCCTCTGCTTGCGCCTGTTCACTCACTATTGAACACACTGATCGGACTCACTGTGTTCGTAGTCATTTCAGCAATAGGTATTGCGTATACTGGTGCACTGTAAGTGGAAAGCAACCATGATAGAAACCATGCTGATAATCTTAGGTATTCCGAATTCTTACCGATCAATACTTCGCAGACCTTCGACAACATGCAAAAATCCTATAATGTGTCTAAGATCCTCACTCCTGATCATAGCTTCGACTTGGTCAAATACAAAGCTTACTCACCTCTGTTTTTGGCGCCCACTTTCGCGCTCAATTACGGCTTATCATTCGCTGCTCTGATGGCTGCGATTGTGCACACAGCATTATTCAGCGGGAAGGAGATCTGGTACAGGTTCAAGGCGGCCAGAAACCAGGAGCCTGATATTCACATGAAGTTAATGTCCAAATACCCTGACGCTCCAGACTGGTGGTATGGAGCTCTTTTTGTTGTTGCGGTGGCTTTGGGACTCGCCACTGTACTCGGATTTCCTTCTCAATTACCATGTGAGTTGTGCCACATCAGCTATTATTCAAGATTCTAACTTGCAAAGGGTGGGCTTTCTTTGTTTCTATAATCCTGGGATTGGTCTTCGTGGTAAGTTCGCACTGCTCAGCTTTGTGATTCCATGAATTGAATATTTCCAGATTCCTACCTGCATGATTTTGGCTACAGCAAATATTGGGCTTGGTAAGTCAAATTTTACACCATTCTCGTTTGCTTACTGACAATTCCTCAGCACTCAACGTGATATCTCCGTTTCTCGCCGGATACCTGATACCTGGGAAACCCATTGGCGTCATGATTTTCAAAGTCTACAGCACCATCACTTTGGGCCAGGCACAGACCTACTCCGGTGATCTGAAGGTCTGTGGACTCTCCACTTATTTTTGTTATCCATGCTAACACTGCTTAGCTCGCACACTACATGAAGGTCCCTCCTAAGACAGTGTTTTCCTGCCAAATTGTGGCTTCCATCTGGGCAGTTTTCGTTCAGATTGCTGTCATGAATTGGACTCTCGGGAACATTGATAACGTTTGCACTACGTAAGTGAGCTCGTGATGGAAATGGATTACTCTTTTGACTAAAGCAACTAGAACACAAACCGCTCACTTCACATGTCCAAATGGAAAGGCTGTAGGTTCCACATTATCATGATATAAACAAATATGCTAACAGATAAGTTCTTTTCTTCAAGTATCGTCTGGGGCGTGATCGGGCCCCAAAGGATGTTTGGACCTGGCTCAACATATCGTGCTATTCAGTGGTATTGGTTTCTCGGCGCGCTCCTACCAGTCCTCTTTTACGTCCTCATGAGATTATTTCCAAGGTCTCCAGCACGCTATCTTAGTGCACCTGTCATGCTAGGTGCTATGGGCTGGCTGCCACCGTACGTTACGTCCTAATTACTCTGAAAGACGTCATGCTAACACAAACCACAGTGCCACCCCATTGTCCTTCTTCTCATGGGTGTATTTCGGTCTCATCTTCAATAAGATAATTCGACGTAAATACCCTGGATGGTGGCACAACTACAACTACATCACCGCCGCGGGCCTTGACGCTGGCCTTATCATATCTACGATCGTGATTTTCTTCTGCATCACATTCCCTGGAGTTGAAATCCCTCAGTGGTGGGGCAATGTTGGTGTTCAGAACACTCTTGTAAGTGTTTCTTTGTTTTCACCCTATCGTTTATTGAAGCTGATATGATCAGGATGCGTCTTTCACGGCATGGCGAAAGACGGTGCCAAAAGCTGGTCCACCTTTCGGGCCAAAGACGTGGTAAAGTCGTGCGATCGCTAACCGAAATATCGTCCTGTCCAAAGTCAGATAGTAGGTTTGGTCGCAGCGAGAGAATGAATCTCTGGGTTGTTCCGGCGAAGCGCCATCGTTGGAAAAGTATTTGAGATTTCGAGCAAGTTTACGAATGATGCTAGAGCTTGACGCACAAACCCGACCTTTCTTTGTTCGAAACGGGCCTTGGATACACGAGCCTTCTTCTCTGGTTCCCATGTTTCATTCTCCGACAATACTAGCGGTATACATCATGTGATGAACACACGACTTTATTCTTGGTCTACAATTCAGAACATTGTTCTGAAATCCTCTACAAGTTTTCGTAATCTCAGAGTTTTGATAGCGTCTGACCATTGCTCATAAGAACTCTGACTTATTTACTAATATTCTTATCCTGCAATGTTTCACGAGTCACTTTATCTTGAACGCGACTTCATGAGGAAAGTCTGTGGTAGATTTGTGGTAACTTCTACGGAGATAGCTATGCACATGTTAAAGCTTATTGCTTGGGGTATAGCCCTCACACACTAAAAAATATTACCCGTAATGACGAGCATCCGTCGATACGAAGCCGATTTTTAGCTTTCAAACCTGTCGAGATTCTTTTTTGAGAGATGTCACTTCCACAGTCACAAAGATTCTCCAATGAGAACCGGTTTGAAGATTTCCGTGCATTCCCCTACCCAGATTTGTGAGGGCTGTCAGTCGGATGTCGGATTTTGGTAAATTGAAATGACTCTTGGGGCCGTCGGGGTACCGCGACCTGAGACAAGGGAATTTGAGACGAAGGAGTTGGTGAGAAGCCTTTAAGAAGGGTTGGATCCTCGAGCCCAAGAGCATTCTACTCACACCCATCATACGCTTCATTCACACATTCTTTGAGCGACCATCAACAGCTTTACTCACATTCAACACTACTAAAAAGACGTCCACGATGCAGATATCTTGGCAATCCTCGCTCTTCGCTCTCTTCGCCCTCGCAGCAGCTCAAGCGCCTCCGGCAGGCGGTCCACCAAGCTGGTCAGACCCACAACATTTAGACGTAAAAGCACAAACTGACATTCATCAGCGGTATTAGCTGCGTTCTTCCCGACATCACATCCTCGGGCTGTGCGAAAGGTGGTATGTGTCTTGTCACACTTGCGGTTCCAGATCCTGCCTGCTAATATCGATAAGACTGGACCTGCGTTTGCAAGAATGAAAAAATAGTCTCCGATATCAAAACCTGTGTGCCTACGAAATGCAAGGGCGCGGAACTCAAGACTTACGAAACTTGGGTTAATAATGCTTGTAAGGGACTACCTGGATGGCCGGTTACTCTGAGTGCAGCCAAAAGAATGAGGACGCGACGGGACGTATATGTTCAGATGCGCTAGGAGAGATCAGTGGAGGTTTTTTTTCGTTTTTTTTTTTTTTTCGATGAGTCCAGGCGGAGTATTGATGTCGTTGATTGACATTTGGAAATGGCTGATCGCGAGCGGATATGTACGTTGTCGAAGTTAGGTACCTCCTAGCAAGATGGAATGACTCGAGGGAACTGATGTTTGAAAGTTTGGATCGTCATCACAGCAATAGCGATGTCTTAATGGAGAGATGCGATCTGCTCTTTGAAGTATCAAGCTTGTGTTTGCTATACGTCGAACGCACGCAATCTTGCCAAATATCGAAGCGTCATTGATCCATACAGGCCTTGTAACTGCATCATCGCGCTTTTAACCAGGAATTTATACTCGTTGAACCCCTCTTCTTTCTTGTTGGTGATTTCACAATAACAACCGTCTGTCCTCAAAGTTCTGTTAATTCTATTCCCAAGTAGGGCATATCCCTCGATTCAATGGAAGATGCCTGGCGGATCTAGCCGGACAGGGAGTTTTTCCTGGATATCGTCTCTGATTGGAGATCGGGGACACTTGAACTAATAAACACAACATGTTCGAACGTATCGAGGGAGTATAATATATTTCCTTCCATCGTAAGATAGCACCCGTTTCGCAAACACCTGGTTCACCGAGTATGCATTATCGTTCGCTGGTCTCTCTCAAATAAAGGACGGAGCCGCCGAGTCCGAGTTGGGCGGAACAAGCACAGCTTCAAGTTAGGATCTGGGCCTTTCCCGGATGTCAGCATAGCAGATAGCGCCAGACACGGATACCTGTTTATGGACAATTTTCAATCCCCGGATTGCGAGTGGCTCCCGGGAATCTGCCTGCTCTTGAAGAACCAAAGTGAGCAGTCGTGACTCGTCCAATCAAAAAGCCAAGCCTTAAATTACTCGAATAGTGGACGCACGGTACGGCTTTGATTGGTGCTCGTAGTCGTAGCCCTATCTCCTTTTGACCGTCTCAACTCACGGGGCTACGCGTATATAACAGAGCATGCCGTAATCAACATCTTTTGGGATGGGAGTGCGGCTGGTCTACCGTCTGCAACCAGTATTCATTAGATCCCTTCTTTACTTTCGGAGGCCTCTGGATTGAGCCGAGTTCTTTATGAAGGGTCTACTTGGTCGAATGTGTACTTGTAGGGAGAGGGGAGAGGGGATGCATAAAGGGAATCTGTTTTTTACTCGAATAAGTGTACTCCGATGCAGGCCCTAGAATATTTATTTATCGATTTAACCAATGAACGAACACGCAATACCATAGGGCAGACTTGTTGGAAGATCATTCATGAGTCGTGGCGGATCTGGAATTCTTTCTTATCTGTCCGCGCTCTCCGGGAGAGGCGCAGTGCCTTAGCCACTCCTAAGAGGGTGGTCCGTAAAACCATCTCGACGTGAAAAATTCTTCATCAATTGCATCGGCGGACCCAGGGACTTGGTGAGATCGAAAAAGCTCACCCATCTTTACCTTTCCATGGATTGTATTGGATGAATGCAGGGCATGGTCCAGAAATACTGCCCACAGTAGAAGATGACAGACTACATGTTCGATCAGTCCAGAGTGGGAGAATGTTGTCGAAGGGGACGGAGGAGCTTGTTCCTTAAGACAATAGAAAAAAGAACCTAGATTTTGATAAATCGCATAAGTCCGTGGCCGATCCGCGGAGTAGAGAATTGGTCTCCCTCACTCAACTCAAAACTCACGGAAAGGATATGTGTGGCCTGTTATGCGGTCTAGAGGCTCAATCATTTTCCACATTCGTTCCATAAATGAAGACAGCGAGCTGATGAAACGATTGAACAGTCCTCCTGGATGCGGAACGGAGCTGAGATTTGGAAGCATGTCATTGGCTTAAAAGTCTGAAGAGAGAAAAGTTATATTCAAGATGGCAGCTACTTTTCCCTACCCATCCTTCGTGAACCATTCGTTTCGGAGCGGTATTAAGATGAGACTTGTTACCTTACTCCTCACAGCGGCGCTCGCTGGAGCAACACCCATTGACAAACGTCAAGGTTGGTAACTTCAAATCCATTTTGAACGATCAGCCTGCTAAGCATAGCGGCAGGTGGATTTTGGGGAACCCTTGGCGGACTGATGGGGTACAAGGCCAAAGCTCCAACAACAACCAGAAACGTAGAACCACAACTAAACAAGGACGCTGTTCGACAGATCATTAGATGGGGACCGTACACCCTTCAAGGTTCCGGGACGAAGAGGACTGGGGGCTTCAGACTTGATCCAAATGGCGATCCCATCAATGAGATGCTAGGAGGAATATGCTCCGATTGCATGATTCTCTCTGGTGCCGTCTCCCTCACATATGAGAACGAGACTACAGCGGATATTGGGAGTGGAGTGTACGTTGCTTGTCGAGAACCCTGAATGCTTTCTGCTGAATCAGAAATAGCTACAATCACCATGTCTTCGTTGGAGACATTGGGAAAACTAACAAGGTCTACTTTCAGTGTACAACAGGGGCGACCCTCCCACCAGGTGTCACTGCTGTAGCGCCTGGCTCAATGGGGATGGGTTCAAAAGCTGGTGGTGGTGGTGGTGGTGGTGGTGATGGTCACTCCCATGGCACACTACACAAGCGACAATTCATTAATGGTGCCCCATTCACCATGATTTTCGGAAGTGGCGATGATGGGGGAGCCATTCAGTATGCTCAGAAAGGCGTGGATAATAAGGTTGGCTTCTACCTCTCGCCCAAGGACACCATATTCGCGTCTTCTGAAGTTATTGTAAGTTCTTCGTCAACGACCCCGAGGCATCGCTAAGCAGTCCGAACAGAACTATCGCAAAGAGCCACAAACAGTCTTTATTACCTTTGATATCGAGTACATGAAAGGCAAACCTCCAGGGTGGCGTGACGGGTATAGCGGCTCGATGGCTGCTACAGGTTGCGGAAACCTGGCATTCATCCCACCAGCGAATAAATCTACCACTTTCGTATCACCGGCCTACATTGCCACAGCTGATGGTACAATTTTCAATACCCAAGCTCACCTTCACGACGGCGGTGTCAATGCCAACCTGTTAGTCAACGGGAAACTGGAATGCAATTCTAAAGCTCATTACGGTGGTGACAAGGGATCCACGTCGGTCGGCGGAGAGAAATGGGAAACTATCCAGGGCTATGATCGATGTGGAGCTATTGATGTGAAGAAGGGTGACAAAATAACTATCGAGAGTACCTACGATCTTGCGACGCATCGGCTGAGGCCAGGAGCTGAAGACCATGGTA
Organism: Venturia pyrina ICMP 11032; assembly: GCA_000738655.1. NCBI lineage: Eukaryota > Fungi > Ascomycota > Dothideomycetes > Venturiales > Venturiaceae > Venturia > Venturia pyrina. The sequence continues at coordinate 44,316 of JEMP01000360.1, read as the reverse complement.
TGGGCGCTGAAGGTATGGCTATGGTTGGATTTGTCTTTGCCGAGAAGGTTTGAAGTACCTATAATTACTGTGAATACCTGTCCTTGGGTTCATGAAAGATCAGCTCCCATTAATCGTTACTACTCACTCACTCTCCCTACTTTGCGTGTGACGATGAGCTATCAAACGATGTCAAAAAGGAGGTCTAACATTGCCTTGGATCCAGACCACAGTTTCGCAAAGATGTGTTGACATTGACATTGTCCATCATCACCGTGATGTGCGTGTTGTCTATGGCGGCCGCGAAAAAAGCACGACACGACGGCGACAACAATGTCTTGTGTCTGACTCCAGCAACCGCGTAGCTGCAAGTCTCTTTGCAACACAAATTCCTCAGCGTAGTGTGCTGGGATCATCTATGGTTTGTTCTTTCAAGATCCTGTCGAAGGTGCGCAAGGTGCTGATTTCTCCACGGCGGGTGAGGAAGGTACTGGTAACGGAGCGAAGGTTATCAAGAGACCCGTTATTCAAGTAAGAGACCCGTTATCCAAGTAAGAGACCCGTTATTCAAGTAAGAGATCCGATGTTCAAGCAAGAGATCCATTTTTCATTCTTCTAAGTACTGAGCAGCGGGAGTGAAAAGTTACGTCTGAGAAACCGGTTAGAGAGGTGCTGATTGGAAGGGAAACATCCAGGGGAAGGAGAATACATGAACGCCATCCTTTGGCGATAGAGTACTTTACATGCCAGTTGGCGTTTCTTATTGAAATACTGTGGACAAATTGATAGAGAAGCGCGAAATCAAGGTGCGAGTTTTCTCCCAAAGATCTCATCTATTCTTAGGGCCAGCACGTGGGATCCGTGTGGGGAAATGACGTACCTCAAACACTAGAACATAACCTTCACTTTCATCTTCCCACGACCATTGCCATCGATTCCACCGCTATTTACAAAAATCTCGTTTCTATCTGGCCAGACACATAGGATCGCAGCGCAGTAACTACTATGCCCTATGGAAAGAAAGAGACAATGCAGCCAGTGGGCGCATTTCAAGTCCATGAGCTTGGTAATGAACTGAACGCCGAGGTATAAACATAAAAGAGCCTTTTCAGCAACAAGAGCAGGCATAGACGGAGTAGTTCTCATTTGCGTCGCTGAGAGATGTATTCTGGTTGAGATCGTATGATCATTTGCGTTCAACTTGTCTACATGGAGGGTAAACAACAGCATTCTCTAATAATCAAACTTACAATCCGTCTAATCAAAGCAGTCCTACTACACCGCCAATATCAGGATCCTTCTCCTCGGAACAGCCGGTAAACTAGGTCTCCGCCTCGTCGCCGCGCTTCTCAATCACGGCCGAGCCGTTTTTGCCTTCGTCCGCCCCCTGAGCAAACTCGAAACCCTTACCACAAGGTCTATGTTACAGCAAGCCACAGTCATTCAAGACGAATCATCGGACTTAGCGGCGACCACAACGACTACTTCGTATAGCAGCTGTGGAGGTGTTCTGTTGTCACACTGAAGGCGTACCCGCGTTCGCCCTTGTGAGCGGGAGCGATCTGCCCACATTGTTACGGGCGATATTGGGTGGAGTGAGAGATGTAGGTTCGAGGAGACGGAAACCTTTGCGAATTTGGCTCTTAGGTGGACGGGGAGCACTATACTATCCAGGAGGTGAGACACAGAACTCAAGCTAGTCGGGGTTTTGTTGCCCTGTTGCAACTGCTCCACTTGTATCGAGGTAGTGATAATCGATAATGATAATCATTAGCATTCCCACCTTTCTCGCTAATCGGTAAAACCTTGTGTTTCTCAAGACCACCCACTTGACACAGTTGACTAATGTCCACCCTGCCCGAGCGCGATGATACTAGGGTCCTCAAGAACTGCGGTACGCACGACATTATCGTATACGAGGCTACTCTGCAGCCCCAGAGGCCAAGACGCCATCGCTCTAGAGAGACTCGTCCATCGAGTACGGCATATCTTCTACCTGGGGAAGATCTTGTTGTGCGCCATGAAATCCGGTTGCTGTACCACAGCAAGACTACTCTGGAAGGATGCGGAGACTATCGCTGGTGGTATGGAGAGCTGTAAAAGATTGTCAAGTGCGTCGACGGTGGCTGTTGTCGATGGGTCAAAGTGCGTATATACTCCTTTAGACCAAGTATGTTAATTTGAAAACCACTATAAACTCAGCAGACTTGATGTCGATGACAGCCTGGACGATCCTGCTTCGAGATTTGATCCTGGCTCGGCTGACTGCCAAAGGGCTCGGCCGAGACTTCGGCATGTGTGATGACGTCACTTTCCATCTCGGACCGTTCCTTCTTTGAATCTCGGCCCGTGCCTCGACCCGATGTTCTGTCCACCATCGACCATTACTCCGTACTCCGCCTATTCTTGCGTCCTCATATTTCGTGCTTTTCGAGTGGACCCTGACCATGTCATGAAATGACGAGTAAAATCTAAGAATGTCCGGCTATATCCAATAGTATTCACCTATATCTACTAGCACTGCTGGTAACATCCACTTATATCTACTAGTAGTATCCACACTTCAGCCTCCTTTCACGGTTTCCCGACGATCTTCTGCTCGTATGTTAGATTCAGCTCTTAGATGTATAGTGGAGTTACTCTCGAAACACTTAGGATCCCTTCTGGCGGTAGGCTCAGCTGAGTAGGATCGCGTCACTATTCGTGTTTGGACGTATACGTCTAGGGCCCTTAGTAGTCTACCTGACTCTATCTACCTGACTATACCTGTCTAGAATCGTCGGGTACTACCTACTGTGGCTATTTATAGACCTTGGCTTCTCGAACCATTGATGACCGGATAGGCGGTGGAACGGTAGATGTAGAACTACGGAGTCATTACCGTGAGAGGCCAAGAACTCGGATTAAAGAGCGACTTGGCCGAACTTATCCCGAACTTATCCGCGCCGTGGACTGCTGAGACACTCGTGTACGTCAGAAATCTCTCAGAGCCGGGCACACAATATCATATTTCCAGCGCTTTTGCACCGGTATCAGTGCTTCTAGTTTCTTGGCAAAACGGAATTCAGCTTCTAATAGCAACTACTAGGTCTTGAAGAGTTTAGATCTTGCCTATACAGGTTAAATTCCGCTATAGCGTGAAGCGAGAAACACTGACACCGGTGCAAAAGCGGTCATGGTGCGGCTGGTAGTTCTCTGCTCATCGACGGCATCCTGATCTTTGTTGACATGACCACCCAGAGACCACTATTGAGGAAATGCTAATAACCTCCGCTTCAAGCATTATCAGAAACGTATCGCTATTTGACCTGAAGCTGAAAAAGTCTACCACCAACGGAGCCTTCGGATTCCTGATTCTTCAAAGGGAACAGAATTGGCGGTGTGACGGGTGACGGCGAAGATAACCTTGTAGAACTTGGAAATTTTTGCATTGACAGCTAACTGTTTACTATAGCGGGCGAATACATCCAGCATGCCCTCGTCCGTTGTACATGTACATTACACGTCACCAAGATATCCGGAGGAGGGTCTTATCTTGGTGTCGGGTATTGCCAAAGCGGATAACTCCATCTTGCTGAATCAGAGAAGACTGACCGAGTTCCTACCATTACCCAAAGCCGCTTGAACAGGAACATCAAACAAGATCAGCCAGGTATGGCATTACCCGAAGATCCTCCTTAACAGCCTTGGTATATTAATTTTCAAGTCACCGTTTGCCGGGGATTAATCAAAGGAATGGTCCAGGGCCCTGCGACTCAAAACAACTTTCCCCTGAATGTTCGGCCACGGCAATTGCAAGGAAGACTGTCGAGTCTGGTCAACGAGACACGATCTAAGAATGCGGAGGTGATTTGAGCCTCGACACTCGACGAGGTACAGCAGATCGAGACGGACGCGAACCCTACTGTTATGGAGGCGACGGACTTCGCCGCGCTGATACCTATGGAACATCATGGCTCACGAACGATCGAGCGATATCGAGAACTTGACAGTCAAATCAGTGGCGAAAAGAAATGCTCACGGATAAGTATTAAAGACCAGCAGAATCGCCTTTCCAAATTCTTCTCATTCACAACAACGCTTCCTTCCTGCCATCTACAAGTTCACAAGACATCAAATCAACTACATCATCTTTTAAACATGAAGTTTGCCACCTTTGCTACTGCAGTCTTGGTCGCTCAGGCCACTGCATTTGCGGATCCTGATTTTGGTGAGGATATTCCAGGTCCCAGTATGTGTTATAGCTAATGGATCCTTAGTACAAGCTGGAGATATTGCCAGACGCGATTCTGGGCCATCTCCGGGAACTGGCAACCACAGGCGCGACAGTGGACCATCTCCGGGGACTGGCAACCACAGGCGCGATAGTGGACCATCTCCCGGGACTGGCAACCGTGTACCATCTCCTGGAACTGGCAACCGCAAGCGCGATTCCGGACCATCTCCAGGAACTGGAAATCGTCGACGTGGTGACCGTTTTGAAGAAGTAGAAGTCGGAGGTATTGAAGAGAGAGCCACTGGATCCTCTCCCGGACCAAAAAATTCTGGCCCATCCCCAGGAACTGGCAACCACAAGCGTGGTGGCCGTTTTGAAGAAGTAGAAATCGGGGGTATTGAAGAGAGAGCCACTGGGCCCTCTCCTGGACCAAAACATCCTGGGTCACCACACGCTGTCAAGCGTGATTCTGGCCCATCCCCAGGAACTGGCAACCATAAGCGCGGTGTCCAATTTGAAGAGGTCGAAGTCGAGGGAATCGAAGATTGAAGCAGCCACACAAGACACACAGTATCTGAGGGGGAACGAGGAAATCTGAAGTCGAAGACGATAGAAATTGGACATGGACGTTGATAGAAAATTGCAACTGAATCATATTGCTCGGATCAATCCAATCCAATCATCCCCTGGAATACATCTAGTCATACACAGTATGGACATTGGGACTGGTCGCCAAGAAATGGAAGGAAATGCTTGTGATGCTTGTCCGGACTTTAGCGCGCCCTTTTCCAAGCCACCACGCTAAAGTCCGAAACCGGATAGTCTTCGGACACCTGAAACTCGGCCCTTAAACTCAGATCTCCCCTTGTCTGCGGGGCAGGAGAGATAAGGTAGCGTAGGCACTAAGCTACTATAATTTATTAGTAAAATCAAGATTCTCCTTACCTCTATAATATATAGTATTTAACTATATACTTATAACTACTATACTTCCTAATCGGGTTAAGATACGCCTTTTTTTTATTATTTTAAACGCTTAATCTTGTTAAAAATAAACCCTTAAAACCTAGCTTAAAAAGTAGCTACGGCTAAGGGCTCCTCCGCTATATAGCCTATTAATCTTATTATACTAGAAGTTAGTATAATCGATCTTACTAACTTATTAATTAGTAATACTTTAGGAGGGTCTATAGCCTCTAACCCTCCACTACGGAGATTAATAATTACTAAGCGAATTTAAGCCTAAATAAAGCTACTAATTACTATTAGTTTCTATACGGAGTTTTGGATTTATTACGTAAAACGAGTAGGTACGCGAGTATAGGTATATAATGATAATCGTAGGTCCTGTGGACTATCAAAGCTATCTATACTAGCTAGTATCCTACTAAGTAGCCTTACTACTTAGTACTGTAATAGATCCCCCCTTTAGGAAAGATTACGACGTCCTTATTATATAAAAATATTTAGTATATAAGCTATCTACGTTTAGACTATCGGCCTTATACCTATAAATATTAATTATTATCTACCGTCTTTTACTTAATAATAGCCTTATCCCTATCCTTAGTATCCTTTACTATTTTTCGATATTTAATCTATATCCTCCGTTACCCTTCCGACCCCTCCGTGTTCTCTTATAGTTTTCTATTTATATAAAGTACTACTATAGTTATAGTAGAGTACTTTTAAATAATCGGGTCGTTCTTACTATACGTTCCTAGGAGCGGTCTTAGTAGAGGTCCTATCTACTATATCTATTACGCCTAAGGTCCTACGTATTACTATCCTTATTATCTTAGCTATATTAGTAGTATTAAGGCGGAGCGCTAGGCGTTATACTATTAGGGCTAATATAGTAGTAGAGCGTACTACTAGTATATCTACTACGGGAAGGGCGCGGTCTAGTAGTATATTAGCTAGGCCTACTATAACTACTATATATTATTACTTAGATCCTAGTAGGAGCCGCCTTATATAAATCCGAGCTAAGGGCGCTTAGATAAAGCTTAGTCTTAAGCGTATTAAGGTTTAAACTAGATACAGTTACCAGATTCTTCTTAGGAGGAGAGTAAGTCGCTATACTTATTCTTAACTTCTTCTCCCTAGCTAGTAGCGTAATCTATTAATATATCTACAAATAATTAGTAAAATACTAACTATACTTAGAGCGCTACGTAGATCGACATAATAGCTACTTAAAGTAGTATAGAACTATCGGTTTATATAGCGATAGGTCTTAAGACTATTTCTTAAAACTTAGCTATATTATAGGCTATATTAATTCCTTAATCTAGAATTTAATATAATAGTACTACTATTTAGCGGGCCCTCTTGTTAGCTTATACGGCTTATTCTATAGTAAAGTTTAGGCGGTTTATTAGATCTTAGATCTAGGCTATAGGGTCGTTATAGTCCGTAGCTTAGNCCCGGACCAAAACATGGTGGCCCATCCCCAGGAACTGGCAACCACAAGCGTGGTAACCGTTTTGAAGAAGTAGAAGTCGGAGGTATTANCTACTCTAGTTAAAATTCTAGACTAGTACTATATTAGCGAGGTCGTCCGCCGATAGTAACGAGCTACCGTCGTTTAGGTTCTATTTCTTCTATTAAGTCGAGGTCAGAGTAGCTAGTAGGGCTATTAGGGTCCCTAATAGGCGGGTTAGGGTGGGTTGCTAGGGCGGGTTAGATATAAGGGGCGGGTTTCTAGGGCAGGTTAGAGATAAGGGGCTTAACCCGACCCGTTTATACTAGTACGGGTGCACGGAAAACTTAAGCGCTATATAATTACTAAGGTATATACTAATAGTAATTAGTAAAAGGTCTAACTAAAAAGAGGTATTATAATTTCCTAGTAGTTTCCTAGTAGTTAATATAAGTAGATAGGCTAGAATAGGTATCTATATTATTCGTATTCTAGTAGTAGTCTTTTAGTAGTTATATTAAATAGATTACTATAATTCGCGTTTAAATCTAAGTTCCTATTAACGGCGGATAATAATATCTAGCCTTTACCTTACTAGCGCTCTTCCTACTATATTTTTAGTAATCTCTATAGGGATTTATACTATATATCGAACTATAGGTTCTTTATATTAGTTAGTATATATAATAAGGAGGTAGTTACTTAGTAACGTATCTTTTACTATTTATTTATACTTCTTTATATCTTACTAAGAGATATCTATATTACTAACTTATAGATATCGATATATAATAATAGCGACGATATTAGAACTCGATTCTAAGACGGGATCTAGAGACTTAAGATTAGTACTAAGGTACTAGGCGAGGACACCTATCCTTCGGAGACGACGAAAACGGACTTTATTTATAAAACTTATAGCGATTATAAGAGAGCCTCGGTATACGGAGCGATTACGAGTTCGCGCTTACTATACTAAACGAAGATACCTATATATAGAGTAACGCTTTAATTATCTTTATACTCTAGTACTAACTAAATTAGAAACGGAATAACTTAAAGAGTAGCTATATACTTAGCAATTAAAAGAGATTAATAAAAATAGGCACCTTTCTACTCCTAAACTAATAATAATTAATAGATAGAATATAGAGATAGTAGGTATATAGTATCTAGCCGTCTTTAGTATACTATTATTACTATCCTATTAGAACTTCTAATTCTATCCTAACTGATTTTAAGATTACTATAATGATATTATATTACTTATTACGACGATACCTTCGACAACCCTTTTAAAATAATAGACAAGTCTTAGATACTNGGCTATATAGAAACCTAAATATCCTTATAGCTTTAACCCCTAAAATTTCGATTACTAAATATAGAACTTTACCTATATCCTATATTACTAAGGTCTCCTTAGGCAAATTTAAGTATAGTTCAGCTATTTAGAAGAAGGTTAATAAAGCCCTTAAAGATCCTAGGGTAAAAGTAATAGTTAATTAGAACCTCGCTAATAATTATAAGAATAGGGTAGAATAAAGAGAAGCTTCTTATAACTAGCGAGATAATACTATAAAGAATATCTACTTTACTACCTTTAGGTGTAACCTAATTAAGCTAAATATTATTTTTTAAACACCTCGCTAATCGATCTAGAATAGCTAGAATAGCTAAATAGGCTATATACTATTTTCAACGAAATCTACTAGATTACTAGTCCGTATATAGTCTAAGGCAGTATATACCGACTAGGAGAACACGCTGACTATACACGAAAAGGATACGCTAAAACGCTAGATTATAGTACTAAAATACTAAATTAATACGCTAGAGTACTAAATCGACTAGGGTACGGCTAAAATAGTAATTCTACTAAGATAGCCGGAGGATACAGCTTACTATAACGATTCTACTAAATATATTTCTTTTAACGTTTCTAACAGACCTAAGCTATATTACTTTACTAATATATAGATCCTAGATAGTAAATTAGAGTATTATATATATAACTCTCCTCTCTATAATCAGTTTACTAAAACTAGAGAGGCTACTTAGGGATCCTTCGTATAATATAGCCTTACTAAATATATAATTAAGGCCTACAGTGGCTGTAATCCTGACGTTAATATCCTAGGAGGTAGTATGATTACTATTACTTTTACTAACGTAGCTCTATATCCCTACTTCCGTACAAACCTCCTTTTAACAGCCAAATTAGAGGTAAAAGGACTCTATTTGATTACTCTTAATAGAGGATATATGTACCTAACTAATAACGTCTCTAGAAAGCTATTTATCCTAGTAAAATAGCGATCCTATTAGTGCTTAGAATTCAACCCTCCTACTTACTATCCTTATACTAAGGATCCTAGAGAATCCCTATCTATCTTCTATGCGGATTAGTCCTCGAAAATATCGAAAAAGACTATTATACTTTAGAAGCTACTCGTTACGGGAGCTTCCTTAGATAGATAGTACCTTAAGCTTAGTTACCTAGGACTAGAAATACTAAGGTACCTACTAAATTTAGTATACGGCGATATTACCGTATCCTTAATTCCTACTATAAGAGAATACGAAGTCTATATAATCTCTAAAGCCGAGTAGATTGTAAGTCGATTAGACTTTAAGGAATCCCTATCTACTAGACTATTTCAAAAGGTGAATTTCGACCTTATTCTAATATACAATAGCTAAAATAGCTATAAGTACCTATCCTATTTCTTATACGATTTCTATAAGTTTATCTTTAACTTTATTCATAAAAAAAGAAAGATTACGTACGGTGCTTTATTTCTATAGTTAATCTAGTTAAGAACTAATAACTTACGTATTCGATTCTTACCTTCTACTCGTATATACTACTAGTAAGTAACTAAAATTTAATCGATCCTTACTTACGTTTATATTGCGTAGCTAGTTAGCTCAATAATATATAAAACTATATATAGCTATGAAAGCAAAAATGAAATCAATTCTACTAGAGATTAGTAGAGCTAATGATTGTATAACTAACCCTAGTAATAGTTAAGAATATTCTAGTAGTTCCCCTAGTAGTCTAACCGGTATAATTAGCGAACTCTATCAGAAATAGATCTTCCGTAGGAGAATTCTCTTATTACTAATACTACTGGTAAGGCGGCTAATATCCTACCTAATAATCTCTAGTAATAACCTAGTAGTTATCCTTAGTAGTCCTCTATTCTTTATAACCGAATTCTAACTAAACTAGATCTACCTTCCGAGTTTATTGAGACTAATACTATTCCGCCTAGTATTAAGAACGGCGATAATTAATAAGTACTAGGTAGCTACCCTAGTAATCTAGCTTCACTTAATAAGTTAATTCTAACTAAAATAGACTCTAAGTAGGGTACTCCTAGTACCTTATAGCTAGAATATAATATAGAGGGTTAAAGATAAACTTATAAAGTAGTCTTAAAGAGGATATTAAGGAAGAGATAGCTAGTCCTAGTAACTTTTATCTAAATACTAGTAGTAGATCTAGTAGTTCAGATAAATCTAATCCTAAGGTATTTAAACCTAGTACGGAAGAGGAATCTAATAATAATAGTAACAATGAGCCGGTAGATATTAAGGAACTTATATAAGAATTATTAGAGATAACGCTAAAGAAGAAAGGAAAGTAAAGCTAAAAGTCTATACCTAAGAAGCCTAAGAAGATATCTAAGAAGGTTATTACTAGTAGAATAGTACTAACCTTTCCTCTATCGAAAGTAGTATTCTATAAGGCTACTTCGGGTCCTAAAGCTCGTCCGGCTTTACCTCTTCTAGCTTTACTTCCTCTGGCTTTAATTCCTTATCTGCCTAAGCCTCCTTTACTTTAAGATCCTAAGGTAAAGGTTTCTAAGGTTCGTAAGATAATAGGGGGTAAGAGTACTTATAAGGCGCCTTATAAGGCTCTAGTTCCTAAACCTACTCTTAAGCCGAAGTAGGATAGAAACCCTAGAAAGCCCTATTACTTAGGTTTATATTTAATTCCTTATTCCTAGTTATTTCCTAGTAGTAATCCTAGTAGTCTCTAACTTATTCTAGCCGTTTCCTTATATAAGATCTGCCGCGACTAGATATTAACTAATCTACTTATACTAAAAGCTATATTTGCCTAAGTTGTTTGAGAGGTTACCTAAAATATTAAGGTTAACTTTTAAGTTTAAGTATAAGTAATTTAGGTACTCTAAGAATCTATAGAAGTATTTCGAAAGAAGGTTCTCCTTAATTACATCTAACTTAACTATACTAATAGTTTACTCTTAGATACTAATCTCCTTATAATCTACGCCAAACGTGTTACTATTTAGTCTAAGGATATAGAGTTAGTAAGGAGGATTTATAATAATTTTAAATAGGGCCGGATTACTAAGCTTATTTAGGCTATATACTTAATAATTTATATATTTTTAGACTTTAATACCGTAGGGAATATAATTAAGATAGGTTCTTAGGGATAAGATTAAGATAGTTTCTCTATAATAAAGATAGATTTCTTAATAATACTATTAAATAATATATTCTATACTAATACTCTTTACTTTAACTACTAGAAGACTGCTAGGAAATTAATTTCTACCTACTAAGTATAATTAAAGAATATTTCTCTTAGTATATAAGGAGAATACTAAGTATCTCTTTAGATATTCTCTTTCTAAATAATTAAGGATTATATCAAACTTCTATAAACACCTTCCTTTCTTACCCAGCCACGACACCTCAAAAGTCGAAAATCTTAGTATTGAAAATTGTAAAAACGCCACACGCACCTTCGCAGACTTACGCCCGCTCTATAAAGGCGAAATCGAAAAATATAACGACTAAGAAGTCTAAGTTTTTATAGGATCTTTCGATATATTAAAAAAAAAAATAGGTTTATTAACTGGATATATATCCTTAGTAGTTTAAAATTCTTTTACTCTTGAAATCCTGATATTGCGCAGTTGTAGCCCGTGCTTTAAGGCGTTGCGAAGCCCTAACCTCGGCTTAAGGTATCTATATATTCAGCCTATATATCGTACTAGCGACTATATAGAATTAAGCTATATCCGCATCGTAGCCTAAGGCTAGCGTAGCCGTATAACGTACGTAGCCGCACTTACTACGCCCTAGCGGGTTAAGGGGGCTACGTACGTCACATGATATAGAGGTCACATAACATAATTAATTATTACATAATACTGTCTTTCTAATCCAAATAATGAGATGAATAATACTAGACTATTAAAAAATTATTTAGAGGCGAAAAGTATGAAAAATTATAAAAGTGCTATACGCACCTTCTNCCAAACGTGTTACTATTTAGTCTAAGGATATAGAGTTAGTAAGGAGGATTTATAATAATTTTAAATAGGGCCGGATTACTAAGCTTATTTAGGCTATATACTTAATAATTTATATATTTTTAGACTTTAATACCGTAGGGAANTTTATAAAATATATAACCTCTCCTAAATTTAGGCTATTTAGCTACTAATTATATAGTTAAGTCTACTANATATAAGTTAGACTATACCTATAAGAGTTCCGAATCCTATAATAATACCGCTACCTTTAAACCCTAATACTAGTATGTTACCCTTAACGATTACTTAGGGGACTTCCTTGGACCTTAAGGCCGGCATTATATACTATAAGTATGATAGCAAACTCCTTAGGAGTGTAGACTATATTAGCGTAGTATAAAGAATCCTAGAGAAAAGGTTAGGGGGCTTCTTCTAAATACTACTAAGCGTCTAGTCTGACTAGATTATATAAATATATCAAGAGCGAAAAGCTGAAAGTTAGGAATAGATTTCTACTATTCAGGTTAGCAGTCTCTACAATAGTAGGGATACGTATAAGAGCAAGTTTATTAATATAGATAAATAGGAAGTTCACGAGATAGGTAGCTTAATCGTAAAGTATAATAAGCCTAGAAACGTTATCTCTATAGTTACTAGGCCTAGGAAGGCTAATAAGGAGGCTACTAAGGTTACTATAAACCTTCCTAGTAAGGCCCCTTCGAAGATTATAAAGCTAACTTTAAAGCTAGTAACTAAGTCAACTAGGATAAAGTATACTATTCTAGGATAGTTTTAGGAAATAGTTAATAATAGAAATAGTAGTCTTACTTAGACTAAAGACGAGTTAATAGTAGAGGTTAGTAAGGACGAAACTATATAAGGAACTTAGCTAAAAGGCGCTCCTATAAAGAAGGCTAGAAATAATAATCTAACTTTTAAGTAACTAATCGCTACTATTCCGAAGCGAGATATAGAGCTTAAAGTTATTTTACGAGGTAAACTAAACGACGATTATACGTTTACCTTCTAGGAGCTTCTTATACTTATACCTTACCTAAATAACTTTATATTTAAACGCCTTCCCGACGATATCGTATAAATAATCAAACCTACTATAAAGGCTACGAAAGTATTAAAGGTAGAAAAGAAAATAGCGAAGTTATAGAAGTAGCTTAAGAAAAAGAGAGCTTAGGGTCTTCCTTTTAACGTTAATAGTATTAATATCTCCGGATCTATAGATACCCGTATTCTAATAGAAGATACTAAGATTAGTATTAATCTTATTATATCGTATATAGTTATAGTTATAGATCGCGCTAATCGTAAGTATCGTATATTTACTAGTTCGCTAGTTATAAAAGTCTCGGTTAGAAAGGTATCTCGAGACGGAATACTTAATACTAGCGCGGAGGTTAACGTAATAAGTACTACTACTACTACTAAGGCTTTCGGCCTTCCTAATAGTAGTTTCGATAATACTAAGTAGTAAGCTATTAGGAATAACCTAATTACCGCTAATAGTTATAATATCGGTCTTATTAGTTAGATATATACTAGTATTCGTATTACGGACGCTCCCTTCTCTTATAACGGAACGCTCTTCGTAGTTTTATTAAGGTATTCGAGGCCTATTATCCTAGGATAGCCCTTCTCTTTATACTCTTCTCTATAGGCTTATAATATTCTAGATAGGGCTATTCGGTATATTACGCGATCTATTAATAGAGACGAGTCGGTCTAGTAGGATACTAGGTTCGCTAATTATAACTATAACGTAGTAATTCGTTAGTTAAGGTATACTAAAGTTAAAGAAGTATCTAATAAAGATAATATAGCTTAGGAGCCTAAAGATTACTAGACTAGTTCTAGGAATAAATCCTCTAGTAATAAGGAATTTAGTCTAGAAAACTAGGTCGCGGAATAATCGAACCTAGAGATTCTTCCGCGTTTATTAGACTAGGTACTATTATAATAAGGCGAGATAATAAAGAGGGACTACTAAAGGTTTTATTTAATATTTAGGACGCGCTAGAAGCGTTAAGTATTAAGTCGTTAGTACGCGCTCCTAACTAGCGGGAGTTTCTCCCCTTATACTATATAGATAAGGAGATTTTTAGAATAGAAATAAGGAAAGTAGTAGAACGCGAGGAGTATTTATAGAAGAATCGCGGTTTAGTAGCGAACTTTAGTTTATAAAGGGTAGATTCTAACGGTAAACGATATCTAGGGCTAGCCCTAGATATTAATTCTTTAACGATAAAAATGCTAAGAAATACTGAAATTTTTCGATATCTAGGGCTAGCCCCGGATACCGATTTACTAGCGATAAGGTACTAAGGAATTTTAAAATTCTTAACCGATTAGTAGCTATAAGTTACGACGCTCTATAAACGGAGGCCGATAAGGTCTTACCTATTAACGTTCCCCTTAGGAGTAGAGAAACTCCGGGAGGTCTTATTAACTAGCGCGAAGTTATAATACTCGAGTAGATAGGTACGGAGCTAGACTCCGATCTTAATATATATCTAGAAAAGCGATATACGAGTTTTCCTCGAGGGATACGATTAATAGAGGAGCGCTTTAAAGCTATACGTATTAACCTAGATCTAAGTCTAGAGGAAAGATCTTTTATTAAGTAGATACTATATCGGCGGG
>JEMP01000252.1:50195-66912 GCA_000738655.1 Venturia pyrina ICMP 11032 | reverse complement strand
TAAAAGATAGAGTTCGAAAAGCCTAGTCGAGTTCCTACCGGTAGCGCTCCTACGCTACCCGACTAAAATTTTGATTAACTTATAAATTTTTTAAAGAGCTTATTATACTTAAGGATCTCTAGGAAATTGCTAGCTCTATAAATCAAAACGGGGATCTAGCCGACCCTAGCTATACCGCGCCCTTCTTTCTTAGTATACTAGATTCCGTCTTATCTATCCCTACCTAGGTACTTAGCGACTATATACTGAATAACTATTAGAAACTAGTAACTATTATCGAGACGGCTATCGCGACTAGTAGTATTTATATTATTTTAAAGAAAACCTCCGGCTTTATCTCCGTTCTTATATTAATTTTATAGTAATTTTCAAACTCGAACGTACTAAGATTTACGATCCTTAGTCGTACGCTAGATAGTAAAGGATTAATATAGCCTAGGCTAGACCTAGACGAAGATAAAGTAGATCTAGAATCTATTTATACGCTAGGAGACGACGCCGCGTACTTACTATTAATAAGTCTAGAATAGTAACTATAGGATATACTAAGCGACTCCTCTAATCCCCTATCGCGACCTAGAGGTGTTAGCGTGCTCTATTCTATAAAGGAATACGGATATAGTTAGTTAGATATTAAAGTCGATTAGGAAAAGTTCGAACTAGTAGAACCTAATAATAAATAGGAGCTAATCGTAAAGTCCGAGAATCTCCTTAGTTAGCTTAAAAAACGCGGGCGTATCGTAACCGACCTTAACGCCCGTCTCTAGCTTTGTTTCGAACGCCTAATATAAATTCGGTCGAGACGTAACGATAAAGACAAAAAATAGAAGATCTAGGAGGTTATAGCTTATATTATCTACTCTTAGTACCGTCGAGATATAGTTGACAACCTCGAGAAGGAAATAAAAGATTACTACGGAAAGAAGATTTAGGCGGACGAAGTAGAGTTTTCCTACTCTAGCCTATATCGCGCGATAATATTAAGGATTTATATTATTATAGGTAATAATATACGGATTAAGAATCCGGAATATCTTATAGAATAGTATTTCGGTATAGAGGAAAACTTAAGAATCGATAGGAAGCTATTAAACCGGAAGTACTTTAGTAAATTCAATTTTCGGCGGATGTATACGGTCGAGATCTAAGGATATTTCGAGGAGTACGAGACTACCCCGGAACTAGAGATCTTTAAGAGAGTACTCTTTAATACTATATACGCGTATTATTAGCTTATACTCTTACCTAACGCTAACGGTACTATAATATCTAAAAATACTAAACCCCTTTAGAAACTCGCTCTACTCGAGGATAGTAGAAAGAGTAGTAGATATTTCGTTACGATTTAGAGAATAAGGGGCAAGTTCGTGCTCGTGAAGCGCGATAGCGAAGTCGACAAGAAATAGACACCTAAGTTATATCCCGATTATCTATATATAGAGGATGATAGATTTATAGACTATATTAGCCTTAATACAAATAACGTAGAAGATTAGTTCTAAAAATAATTTAAAGCCTATATTTCCTTAAACTCTATCTAGCGTAAAGGTGTTTTCCCTATACCTAATCAATATAGAGATACGAATAGGATAACTTCTAGGTTAGTATAAAAGGGGATAGAGTAGGTAGGTAGTAGTACCCCTACGCGTCTATTTCACGACTTCTAGCTTAGTATAAAAGGGGAATACGTAGGTAGGTAGTAGTACCCCTACGCCTCTATTTTACGACTTAATATTATAATGTTTCACGCGGGTTAGATGAGTATTATATAATAGCTTATAGACAACTCTAGTATAATAGAGAATTCTATTATACGCGAGGATCTAGTAACCTACTATAGTATAATAGCTAATAGTTATTAGCGCTTAATTAATACTTCTACCCTTAATATATCCGTTCTTAATTCTACCCGCGAATCTCTACGGGTAGTACTTATTCTAGTACGCGTATTTATTAGAACTTTGATCTACTTAGGGGTTTTTATAGTTCGACGCTAACAACCTTTTAGCTGTTAACTATAGTAGTCTTAGGAGCTGCGTTCACGGAGAAGACGCTATTCTTAAGTCTTACTACGTAACGTGCGAGCCCGTATACTAAACTTTCAAGTTCGTTCCCTACGCGATATCTACGCGACTCTAGCTTAAGTACCCGTTCTACCTTCGTAATATATTCCTAAACTTTAGTAATCTTACTACCCGATTTAGTATAGAGACTAGTAGAGGGCCTCCGCGCGTTAAGAATAAGGCTCCTACTAAAGAACAAATCTCCGCCGAATAGCTATTACGCGAAGCTATAGACCGTATAGAAACCTCCGTCGAAGTACCTACTACCCGATTCGCCGACTTTAAGGAGCTCTATAAATTTTAAGGAAAAAAGAGAAAGGACTTTAAGGACTATATACGACGAAATTAGGTAAACCTAAACAACTTCTTACGCTATACGTAATAGGAATTAGGGTAGAACTAGTTTATACGAGTAAGAAGTATCTTTAAGCGATACCTAGAATTCTACTCCGCAAATCCTATTATATAGATTAGATATATAGATACTAAGCTTAAGACTAGAAATACTAACTATATACTAAATTTGCTAGGTCGCGTCGTTAATATCCTACCTTAAGTTAATAAGTTATAGTTTAAATTTATTATAATCGAAGAGATACTCGGTAATATCCTAGGTACCTAAGAAGTATTTAACCGGTAGCTATAATAGGAGCCGGATACCGCCGCGTAGTCTACTACTATCAAGTTCGAAATTCGATATAAGGAGATCGATAATACGAGAGCGCTTTACGAGCGATTTACTTTAGTCTATCCTAAGCCTACTAATTAGTTAAAATAGATACGATTCGAAGCGGACAACAACCGTAAAGATCTAGTTAGGGAGGTATTCTCCTAGGCTATCGAGGTATTAGGAGATAATTTTATATCGGAAAAGATATTTATTAAATTTGCTCGATTTGAATATAAGGTTAAAGAATTTGATCGCGTAAGGGCTATCTATAAGTTTACCCTCGATAGAATACCTAGGTTAAAGTCCGTATATCTATATAAGGCTTATACTACTTTCGAAAAGCAATTCGGTAATCGAGAAGGTATTAAAGATATTATTCTTACGAAACGACGAGTTTAATACGAGGACGAATTAAGATAAAACCCTAAGAACTACGATTCCTAGATCGATCTAGCGAGGTTAGAAGAGGCAGTAGGCGATATAGACCGAGTACGGGATATCTACGAACGTACTATCGTATAGCTCCTACCTAGCTAAGAAAAGCGCTATTAGAGGCGCTATATTTATCTCTTCCTATTCTATACGACCTAGGAAGAGCTTATAACTAGCGATACGGAGAAGGTTATAGCTATCTACTAAGTAGGCTAGAGTATTATACTATATAAGAAATAGATATCGGCGAAAATATAGCTAGCCTATACCGACTTCTAGATCCGTTAAATGAACATTAACGGAGCTAGGAAAACGCTAGGAAAATTACTCGGTATTTATCCTAAGAATAAGCTCTTTAGGGAATATATCGACCTAGAAACTAGGCTCTTCGAGTTCGAGCGAGTTCGGATAATTCACGCGAAGCGAGTCGAATAGAATCTAGAGAATACTATAGGATAGAAGGAGTATACCGAGCTAGAACGTAGATTAGACGATACTAATCGGGTACGCGTAATCTACGAACTAGCTATAGAATAGGACTCCCTCGATATACCCGATATACTTTAGAAAGAGTATATTAAGTTCGAAGTCGAGGAAGAAGAGTACGATAAGGTAAGAAACCTCTATAAACGACTCCTCTAGCGATTAGCCTATTATAAGGTCTAGACGTTATACGCCGTATTTAAAGCTACCTCGTTAGAAGACGAAGACGACGAGGAGTCGGAAGATATTAGTAATAAGGCTAAGGTACGAGTAAGGAAGATCTACTAACGCGGCTATAAACATCTTAAGGATTAAGATAATAAGGTCGGTCGTATCAGCCTTCTAAATACGTAGAAGGCGTTTAAGATAAGTTATAGTTCGGTAGAGGAGTAAGCTAAGGTATAGAAATTGATACCTAGTAGGGTAAAGAAGAGAAGGAGATTAGACGACGATAGCTACGAAGAATATATAGACTAGTTATTCCTAGTAGACGATAAGAGGGAGGCTAAGCTTACCGTAATATTATAAAAGGTATAAGCTTAGAAGTAGGCTTAATAGTAATAGTAATAGTAGTAAGCGACGGAGGACTAAGGTTACGATAGGATATAGGGATATAGTTATAGGTATATAAGTCGCGTATAGCTTCCCTTAGTATAAGAAGCTAAATCGATATACTATTTTTTAGTCCTTTTAACTTAATAGTATAGTCTATTAGCGGCCTTCCCTACTTTGAGCCTAGTCTACTAAAGTATATATTATATAATAGCGGGATACTTTAAGGTTCGGAGGTAAGGTACTCGAAACTCTTCCCTACTATTACCGTATATTTCTATCTACTACGCAATAAACGTTAGCTCGATAAGATAGCTTAAGATAAGTAGGCTGGATTTCTTACGCGTTTAGTAGAGACGCTTACTACGTCGACCTTTAAATACGACTATAGTAAATCCCGAGTCTAAGGATACCTAGAAGACTTTATCTATAGGGTCGTACGTCGTGTAGTATTATTCACGCAAACGATACTAGGTATATATAGGCCGTATATATTAAACTAGAAATAGGTCTCTCTCCTACTTCCGTATTAAGATAGCGTAAAGCGACTTCTAGCTTGACATAAAAGGGGAATAAGTAGATAGGTAGGTCTATAAGTAGGTATACCGCTTTTCCTAACAATTAACTTATTAACTTTTTAAAGAGCTTATTATACTTAAGGATATCCGGAAAATAGCTAGCCCTATAAATCAAGATAAGGATCTAGCTAACCCTAGCTATACCGCGCCCCTCTTTCCCGGTATACTAGAATCCGTCTTATCTATCCCTACCTAGGTACTTAGCGACTATATACTTAATAACTATTAGAAACTAGTAACTATTATCGAGACGGCTATCGCGACTAGTAGTATCTATACTATTTCGAAGAAAACCTCCGGCTTTATCTCCGTTCTTATATTGATTTTATAGCAATTTTCAAACTCGAACGTACTAAGATTTACGATCCTTAGTCGTACGCTAGATAGTAAAGGATTAATACGGCCTAGGCTAGACCTAGACGAAGATAGAGTAGATCTAGAATCTATTAACACGCTAGGAGACGACGCCGCGTACTTACTATTAATAACTCTAGAATAGTAACTATAGGATATACTAAGCGACTCCTCTAATCCCCTATCGCGACCTAGAGGTGTTAGCGTGCTCTATTCTATAAAGGAATACGGATATAGTTAGTTAGATATTAAAGTCGATTAGGAAAAGTTCGAACTAGTAGAACCTAATAATAAATAGGAGCTAATCGTAAAGTCCGAGAATCTCCTTAGTTAGCTTAAAAAACGCGGGCGTGTCGTAACCGACCTTAACGCCCGTCTCTAGCTTTGTTTCGAACGCCTAATATAAATTCGGTCGAGACGTAACGATAAAGACAAAAAATAGAAGATCTAGGAGGTTATAGCTTATATTATCTACTCTTAGTACCGTCGAGATATAGTTAACAACCTCGAGAAGGAAATAAAAGATTACTACGGAAAGAAGATTTAGGCGGACGAAGTAGAGTTTTCCTACTCTAGCCTATATCGCGCGATAATATTAAGGATTTATATTATTATAGGTAATAATATACGGATTAAGAATCCGGAATATCTTATAGAATAGTATTTCGGTATAGAGGAAAACTTAAGAATCGATAGGAAGCTATTAAACCGGAAGTACTTTAGTAAATTTAATTTTCGGCGGATATATACGGTCGAGATCTAAGGACATTTCGAGGAGCACGAGACTGCCCCGGAACTAGAGATCTTTAAGAGAGTACTCTTTAATACTATATACGCGTATTATTAGCTTATACTCTCACCTAACGCTAACGGTACTATAATATCTAAAAATACTAAACCCCTTTAGAAACTCGCTCTACTTGAGGATAGTAGAAAGAGTAGTAGATATTTCGTTACGATTTAGAGAATAAGGGGCAAGTTCGTGCTCGTGAAGCGCGATAGCGAAGTCGACAAGAAATAGACACCTAAGTTATATCCCGATTATCTATATATAGAGGATAATAGATTTATAGACTATATTAGCCTTAATATAAATAACGTAGAAGATTAGTTCTAAAAATAATTTAAAGCCTATGTTTCCTTAAACTCTATCTAGCGTAAAGGTGTTTTCCCTATACCTAATCAATATAGAGATACGAATAGGATAACTTCTAGGTTAGTATAAAAGGGGATAGAGTAGGTAGGTAGTAGTACCCCTATGCGTCTATTTCACGACTTCTAGCTTAGTATAAAAGGGGAATACGTAGGTAGGTAGTAGTACCCCTACGCCTCTATTTCACGACTTAATATTATAATATTTCACGCGGGTTAGATAAGTATTATATAATAGCTTATAGACAACTCTCGTACGATAGAGAATTCTAATATATACGAGGATCTAGTAACCTAGTCTTAGGAGCTACGTTCACGGAGAAGACGCTATTCTTAAGTCTTACTACGTAACGTGCGAGCCCGTGTACTAAACTTTTAAGTTTATTCCCTACGCGATATCTACGCGAATCTAGATTAAGTACCCGTTCTACTTCCGTAATATATTCCTAAACTTCAGTAATCTTACTACCCGATTTAGTATAGAGACTAGTAGAGGGCCTCTATATATTAAGAATAAGGTTCCTACTAAAGAATAAATCTCCGCCGAATAGCTATTACACGAAGCTATAGACTATATAGAATCCTCCGTTAAAGTACCTACTACCCGATTCGCCGACTTTAAGGAGCTCTATAAATTTCAAGGAAGAAAGAGAAAGGACTTTAAGGACTATATACGATAAAATTAGGTAAACCTTAATAACTTCTTACGCTATACGTAATAGGAAATAGAGTAGAACTAGTATATATAAGTAAGAAGTATCTAAGCGATACCTAGAATTCTACTCCGTAAATCCTATCGTGTAGATTAGATATATAGATGCTGAGCTTAAGACTAGAAATATTAACTAGATACGGAATTTACTAGGTCGCGTCGTTAGTATCCTACCTTAAGTTAATAAGTTATAGTTTAAATATATTATAGTTAAAGAGATACTCGGTAATATCCTAGGTACCCGAGAAGTATTCAACCGGTAGCTATAATAGGAGCCGGATACCGCCGCGTAGTCTACTACTATTAAGTTCGAAATTCGATATAAGGAGATCGATAATACGAGAGCGCTTTACGAGCGATTTACTTTAGTCTATCCTAAGCCTACTAATTAGTTGAAATAGACACGATTCGAAGCGGATAATAACCGTAAAGATCTAGTTAGGGAGGTATTCTCCTAGGCTATCGAGGTATTAGGAGATAATTTTATATCGGAAAAGATATTTATTAAATTTGCTCGATTTGAATATAAGGTTAAAGAATTTGATCGCGTAAGGGCTATCTATAAGTTTACCCTCGATAGAATACCTAGGTTAAAGTCCGTATATCTATATAAGGCTTATACTACTTTCGAAAAGCAATTCGGTAATCGAGAAGGTATTAAAGATATTATTCTTACGAAACGACGAGTTTAATACGAGGACGAATTAAGATAAAACCCTAAGAACTACGATTCCTAGATCGATCTAGCGAGGTTAGAAGAGGCAGTAGGCGATATAGACCGAGTACGGGATATCTACGAACGTACTATCGTATAGCTCCTACCTAGCTAAGAAAAGCGCTATTAGACGCGCTATATTTATCTCTTCCTATTCTATACGACCTAGGAAGAGCTTATAACTAGCGATACGGAGAAGGTTATAGCTATCTACTAAGTAGGCTAGAGTATTATACTATATAAGAAATAGATATTAGCGAAAATATAGCTAGCCTATACTGACTTCTAGATCCGTTAAATAAACATCGATAGAGCTAGGAAAAGGCTAGGAAAATTACTTAATATTTATCCTAGGAATAAGCTCTTTAGGGAATATATCAACCTAGAAACTAGGCTCTTCGAGTTCGAGCAAGCTAGAACGTAGATTAGACGATACTAATTAGGTACGCGTAATCTACGAGCTAGCTATAGAATAGAACTCCCTCGATATACCTAATATACTTTAGAAAGAGTATATTAAGTTCGAAGTCGAGGAAGAAGAGTACGATAAGGTAAGAAACCTCTATAAACGACTCCTCTAGCGATTAGCCTATTATAAGGTCTAGACGTTATACGCCGTATTTAAAGCTACCTCGTTAGAAGACGAAGACGACGAGGAGTCGGAAGATATTAGTAATAAGGCTAAGGTACGAGTAAGGAAGATCTACTAACGCGGCTATAAACATCTTAAGGATTAAGATAATAAGGTCGGTCGTATCAGCCTTCTAAATACGTAGAAGGCGTTTAAGATAAGTTATAGTTCGGTAGAGGAGTAAGCTAAGGTATAGAAATTAATACCTAGTAGGGTAAAGAAGAGAAGGAGATTAGACGACGATAGCTACGAAGAATATATAGACTAGTTATTCCTAGTAGACGATAAGAGGGAGGCTAAGCTTACCGTAATATTATAAAAGGTATAAGCTTAGAAGTAGGCTTAATAGTAATAGTAATAGTAGTAAGCGACGGAGGACTAAGGTTACGATAGGATATAGGGATATAGTTATAGGTATATAAGTCGCGTATAGCTTCCCTTAGTATAAGAAGCTAAATCGATATACTATTTTTTAGTCCTTTTAACTTAATAGTATAGTCTATTAGCGGCCTTCCCTACTTTGAGCCTAGTCTACTAAAGTATATATTATATAATAGCGGGATACTTTAAGGTTCGGAGGTAAGGTACTCGAAACTCTTCCCTACTATTACCGTATATTTCTATCTACTACGCAATAAACGTTAGCTCGATAAGATAGCTTAAGATAAGTAGGCTGGATTTCTTACGCGTTTAGTGGAGACGCTTACTACGTCGACCTTTAAATACGACTATAGTAAATCCCGAGTCTAAGGATACCTAGAAGACTTTATCTATAGGGTCGTACGTCGTGTAGTATTATTCACGCAAACGATACTAGGTATATATAGGCCGTATATATTAAACTAGAAATAGGTCTCTCTCCTACTTCCGTATTAAGATAGCGTAAAGCGACTTCTAGCTTGATATAAAAGGGGAATAAGTAGGTAGGTAGGTCTATAAGTAGGTATACCGCTTTTCCTATACAGGATACTAGTACTACTAAATAGAGAAACGAATATAGTAAGTATTTTATCTATAGAAAAGTCTACGAGGCTACTAATAAGCTATTTTAAATAGGGACGCGCCTTACGAGCTCCTAGTTATAAACAGATTATAATCAATTAATTCTATTAGAAAATGTTTTGACACTTTACCAAAATATAATAAAATTAAACGAAATTTCATTCTAATAATAGATTATAATACTTTAACTTATAATAGGACTTCAAAGGAGAGGCTCTACGAAGAACCTATTAAATAAATATAACGAGAGAATTACCGTCGATAGAGGTAAAGAGGAATCTATTAGAGAACTAAAAAATAACTTACTTTAGTACGGAGATAATATAGAACCTTCCTACGTTAGTATAAAAGTATAGTAAGTAGGTAGGTACTTCGCACCGTAGGTAGCGGTAGGAAACAGTCTATATAGTAAAGAGTTAAGAATTACGGTCGTAATAAAGTAGATATTATAGCTCTTAGTATATTATTAGTACTATAAAAGGAGTTTAAGTCTAAGCTATTCCTACCCTTATTATCGTCTAAGCGGGAAGTTTCTACCTAAATATAAGAACTAGTTATAAGTAGTTGCCCTAATGTCCGTAATTAATACGTATCCGCTAAGCTTACACATCCCCGTTCGTAAAACCCGATCTTACTAACTATAAAATCTTGTATAGCTATTACTATACACCTATTACGACGTCTACTTAACTACTAGCTATTTCGAGGTCGTAGTTCTCCTCGACTACCTCCGCTATTACCTTATTATCCGATAATACCTCGGGTAATTCCTCGTTATTTAAGAAATCGTCCCTATCCTTCTTACTTATCAACTTAGGCTCTCCTATTACCTTATTACTATCGGCGTTAACCTTACCGTCCGTATTATCGTCCTCTTTAGTATTAGAATCGGTATCCTCTATAGCCGTTATCCCGTCCTACAAAGCCCTCGCCCTCTTAATATCCGACTAAGATAGTAAATTCCGAGCCGCTACCGCCTCTAATACCTTAATACTGCCGGGGGGGGGTAGCTCTACGATATATTAGTCGAGGTAACCGAAGAGGGTACCCCTCCTACGCTTATAGTCCTTCGGTAAATCTCCGATAGGATAGAGTATATAGCTAGTAAGTATTAGTACTACGATCTTTCTCTTTATTATATTAGACACGCTCCTGAAGACATTACTCGTATCGAAATAGTTATAGTAGTAGAAGAATACTTCAATCTTTTAGACGCTAATTATTACTATTCTATAGGAATAAGTATTAGTATATAACCTTAGGTAGGAAGGGAGCTAACTTACCTCCTCGCTTCCTTCTATTCGATTATTATAAATATACTACGACTATAGAAGCCGCAAACAACCTAGAGGTATTATACGATAGATACTCTTACCGCCTAATTAGAATTTGACTACTTATATAATTCCTAGAAGTATACCTCCTACTAATTCTCTAGATCCTTAGTAGCTGCTATCGCCTTTGTAATAAGTTTTAGGATTATTCCTTAAAGGAAAGGAGTTTAAGAAGATAATTAGGTAACTATAGATTACCTAACCTATACGTATATAGGTCGCAGGTTCCTCGTAAGGAAGGAACCTTAGAGATTATCTTTAATATTAATCTATTCTTATACTTCTTATAATTCTTATAATTATAATCTCTCTCTCTAAGAGGTCCGAGATTAGAAAACGATAATACCGGGTAGCTATATCGATACCGACTCGTAGGATACGAGGGATCTTAGTATAGATCTATCTATAGAGTAGATAGGCCTAGCCCTATAAGAGGAACCCGAACGAATCGATACCGATACTCTTACGAGGAGGCTACGAGATACTATAGAGAGGAATAAATACCTTAAAAGAGTAGAGGAACTTTAACGTCTTAAATACGAAAATAAGGTTCTTATCCGAAATCTTATAGTACTAACTAACGAGCTAGAAGTTAAGGAACCTCTCGAAACCCTAGTTACTGACGATACCGCGTAGGCACGTCGTAACCGAAAAGATAGTAACGATAAAGGTCGTCCCCCGGTAGAGCTTTAACCCGAGAAGCTAAAGGAATACTATAGTAAAGGTATTAGAGAATACCGTAAGTAGATACGCGGCGCTAAGAATACGTTTCGCCTAGCGCTACGTAAGTTCAAAAGAGATATAGCTAAGATTATATAGTCGGCGTAATTTCTTCGCTAGATACTAGCTACTATATAGTAGAATCTAGCTTCTATAGGAGTTATAGAGGATTATATATAGAAGTAGTTTAAGGATATATTACTTAACCTTATCGAAGACCCTACGAATCGATAGCTCGGCGTAGTATAACTATATAAAGAAGTAAGGTAAAGGCTAGGGTAGTTAGCCTAGGAATTTAATTAGTATCTTATCTCTCTAGAAACCTAGCTTGACGAAGAGTATACGTAGGAGTAGCGACGGACCTACCTATAGACTAAGCTTAACGAGTCTATAAGATATACTATTCTTTAATACTAAGATATACTAGTTATACGAGACGTAATAGTCTCGCTAGCTACGCGTATCGAAAAATCCTCCTCTAATAAGCGAAAGTATACGGAAGAAAGTACGAAAGATACTAAGAAGCCTAAGGGCTAGGATAGGCCTAGGGGTAGATAAAGAGGTAGTAGAGGAGTATTATCCTCTCGCGGGGGTTACGTAGGTAATACGAACGACTTAAGTAAAGCTTAAGACCTAAGCTATATTAAATACTTTAGATACTATAAGTATAGCTATTATACTACTAAGTATCTAGAATCTAGTCCTACTATCGTAGCGCTAGTAGATCGTAACTCTAACGCTAGTAGTAGTTAGGGAAAAGGACGAGGGTCCTCTCCCTAGTCGTAGAGGGGAGGATCTAGGAAGTAGACGACGAAGGATAGTCGCTATAACTACGAAGCGAAGGCGAAGGATAGCTAACGCGATATCTTAAACTAGTAGTAAGACTACCTACTCTTAAGGTTAAGGGTTAGATCTTATCTATATTAAATAAATTAGAGGTATCTACCTTACTAGATACTAGTACGGATATTTCCGTAATAGACCCTAGCCTTACGCTAGAGATACGACTATAAAGCGTACTAGTAGAGCTTCTATCTAGACCTAAATAGGGAAATAGAAATATTAGCTATTATTATAGTACTTATTAATTTCCTTAGGAAGTAGTTAATCCGTATAGACAACGTAGATAGGGAGAATACGTAGCGTATACGATTAACTACGTTAGTCTACCTCTACTACTAGGTATACTAGTATTATATAAGTAGAAGATCGTATATAATACGGCGGATCTTACCTAGCGATTCTAGTATAATAAGGATACGCCCTCTACTATAGCTATACTTTCTCTCTTTATATAGGAGTATATTTAGGAAGAGGCGAAGGATAGTCCTTACCTGTTTATTATATATACTATAGTAGGGATATGTAGTCATAGTTCTATATATATAAATAGGGCTCGAGGAACTAACAATAGAGGATAACTAACTACTTATATCTTAGTTTTATTTAAGTAGTCTTAAGGGATCTTTCATCTTATCTTTTTAGTAATAGATTTTGTTTCTATCTAATCTTCCTTCTATCCTATCTTACTATCTAATCTAAGTTCCTATTAACGGTAGATAATAATATCTAGTCCTTACCTTACTAGCGCTCTTCCTACTACATTTTTAGTGATCTCCGTAGGGAGTTATACTATATATCGAACCGTAGGTTCTTTATATTAGTTAGTATATATAGTGAGGAGGGAGTTATTTTGTAATATATCTTCTACTATTTATTTATTGTTCTTTATATCTTACTAAGAGATAACTATATTACTAATTTATAGATATCGATATATGGTAATAGCGAAAATGTTAGAATCCGATTCCTAGATAGGATCTAGATACTTAAGATCGGTACTAAGGTACTAGGCGAGGATACCCGGCGCTAAGGTACTAGGTAAGGATACCTGTCCTTCGGAGGCGACGAAAATAGGCTTTATTTACGAAACTTATAGCGATCGTAAGAGAGCCTTGGGAGATAGAGCGATTGCGAGTTCGTAATTATTATACTAAACGAAGGTACCTATACATGGAGCGACGCTTTAAGTATCTCTGTACTCTAATACCGACTAAATTAGAAATAGAACGACTTAAAGAGCAGCTATATACTTAGGAATTAAAAGAGATTATAGCTAAGTATAACTAGACTACTCCTACCCTTACCCTTAGCTATAATACCGTCTCCTAGCGTGAAGGTCCGGCTGGTAATAGCTTCTATTATATACTACTTTATATTATCGATTTCTAAATAAACTAAGATATAAGAGTAGTTAGTTATTCTCTATCGTTAGTTCCTCGAGCCCTTCTTATATATACAGAACTATGACTATATATCCCTACTATATTATACCCTACCTACTCGCGAATTAGGCGATTTATACTAGCTTCTATACCTATACTAAACTAGCTAGAAGGCGAAGGTATATTTACTACTTTAAGTAAAGACCTATAGCGCTTTAAAAGCTACAAAAAGAGAGTAAGACTAACATTATCGTATTACTCGCGTATAGGCTTACGGATATTCTAGTTATCCTATAACCTACTATAGTAGGGATATGTAGTTATAGGTCTATATATATAAGACGGACTTAGGAAACTACCTAAACTAATCAACCTATTAACTACTCTTATATCTTAGTTTTGTTTAAGTAGTCTTAAGTGATCTTTTACCTTATCTTTTAGTAATAGATTTTGTTTCTATCTAATTTTACTTCTATGCTATTATACTATCTAATCTGAGTTCCTATTAATGGCGGATGATAATATCTAGCCTTTACCTTACTAGTACTCTTCCTACTAAATTTTTAGTAATCTCCGTAGGGAGTTATACTATATATCGAACCGTAGGTTCTTTATAATTACTAACTTATAGATATCGATATAGGATAATAGCGAAGATATTAGAACCCGATTCTAAGATAGGATCTAGAGGCTTAAGATTAGTACTAAGGGACTAGGCGAGGATACCTATCCTTTAGAGACGGCGAAAACGGGCTTTATTTACGAAAATTATACTAATTATAAGAGAACCTCGGTAGACGGAGCGATCGCGAGTTCGCGCTTACTATACTAAACGAAGGTACCTATATATAAAGCGACGTTTTAAGCATCTTTATACTCTAGTACTAACTAAATTAGAAACGGAACAACTTAAAGAGTAGCTATATACTTAGGAATAAAAAGAGATTAATGAAAATAGGTACCTTTATACTCCTAAACTAATAATAATTAATAAAACAGAATATAGAGAAAGTAGGTATATAGTATCTAGCCGCCTTTAGTATACTATTATTACTATCCTATTAGAACTTCTGATTCTATACTAACTAATTTTAAGATTATTATAACGATATTATATTACTTATTATAACGATACCTTCGATAACCCTTATGAAACAATAGACGACTCTTAGATACCTAAAGTTTAGAAGATACGCGAGCCTAAGCCTAATATTATTAAGAGTAATAATAGTTCCTTAGGTCGTACCCCTAAGGTCGCCTCTACCGATACGGGCTTATCCGATAGAACCGATACGGGTAAGAAGCCTATTCCGAGCCGAGTAGCTAACTAGAAAGATAGTAGTATTAGCGCTACTACTAGTATAGAATAGTATATTGCGTTAGAGCGTGCTTAGTTTAGTTATAAGGATATCCTTACTATAATAAACTATACTAAGAGCGGTACGGGCCGGGTTCGTTATAACCCTAAGAACCTAATTCTTCCTTATAGCTATATTCTTAGTAGGAAGAATATATCTACTTTCCTTATCTAATTAGAGGAATAGTACGAAGTATTCGAAATTAAAAAGGATATTTAGAAGTACTAAGGACTAATAATTAACTACTATACTAATATTTATAAAGATATTCGAGGTCTTAATAGATAGGAGTAGTATAATTAGGACTTACTTAAAACCTCCTTCTAAGAGGAGTATATTACCTAGGATAAGCGCTAGAAGAAGGAGACCCTTACTTACCTTAAGGAGATTACCCGTAAAAGTAAGAAGGGTATCCTTAAACCTAAGGGTTTCCTTAAGGAATTTAAAGCTTATTAGCCTACTATATATAAGAGCGGCGATACTACGAAGGCTTCCTATACTAGAGCTTTCCTATATAGTCTTCCTATAGACGTTAAATAGTAAGTTAACCTAAAATACCTAATAAAGGCTACCTCTAGCCGTTCTTACGAGAATATTAAAGATATTATTAAGGAAGCGGAGCGTATTATTAATAGTAAGGAAGATATAGAGATATTTACTAGCTCTACCGATAATAAGGTCCTAGAGCGTATTACTAACAAATCTATTACTAAACGAAATAAGAACCTTATAAGTAGTAAGATACCTCTTCCTACTACCTCTAGACTTAATTAGTCCTTATTAGAGGCTTTCGAGAATATATATATTAGTAGTATTAGCCGTAAAGCCGCTTATAATACCTTATACTACTTATACGATCCTGTCTTTACGAAGACGCGTTTAAGTAGTATATAGTACGCCCTAGCTACCGATTACGTCTAGAGGAACTTTAAACCTACTTAGGTATCGGTAACTTACTAGTCCTCTATTATATCCGTAGCTAGCCTATCCGGTTTTAACTAATCTAGGTCTCGATAGTCGGCCCTACCTAATACGTAGAGAACCGGGAATATAAGCTAAACTATACCTATAAGAGTTCCGAATCCTATAACGATACTACCGTCTTTAAGTCCTAATACTAGTATATCTCCTTTTAAACGAGCTTACTTAGGATATAGTAAACCTAGCGAGATAGTATTTCAACTTAATAGTTACTTAGGGGACTTCCTTAAGGCCGGTATTATATACTATAAGCGCGATAGTAAAACTCCTTAGGAGCGTAGGCTATATTAGGGTAGTATAAGGAATCCTAGAGAAAAGATTAGGGGGCTTCTTCTAAATACTATTAAGCGCTAGTCTAACTAGATTATACGGATATATAAAGAGCGAAAAGCTAAAGCTAGGAAAAGTATTTCTACTATTTAGGTTAGTAGTCTCTATAATAGTAGGGATAGGTATAAGAGCAAGTTTATTAATATAGATAAATAGGAAATTAACGAGATAGTTAGCTTGATTATAAAGTATAATAAGCCTAGAAAGGTTATCTCCGCTATCGGTAGGCCTCGGAAGACTAGTAAGGAGCCTATAAAGGCTACTTTTTTTTTTTTTTTTTTAGGGTTATAGGGACCCTACTATCTCTAGACCGGAAGGCGCTCAGCTAGCTACG
This sequence comes from Venturia pyrina ICMP 11032, assembly GCA_000738655.1. NCBI lineage: Eukaryota > Fungi > Ascomycota > Dothideomycetes > Venturiales > Venturiaceae > Venturia > Venturia pyrina. The sequence continues at coordinate 50,286 of JEMP01000252.1, read as the reverse complement.
CTAGACTCTAGTAGCCTAGCGAGTAAGACGAAAAAGAAAAAGAAAAAGAATAAAAATAAAAAAAAATCCCCTCCTACTAAGAAGGTAAAGA
>JEMP01000215.1:0-10130 GCA_000738655.1 Venturia pyrina ICMP 11032 | reverse complement strand
CTATCTATCTATCTATCTATCTATCTATCTACCTATCTACCTACCTATCTATCTATCTACCTACCTACCTATCTATCTACCTATCTACCTATCTATCTACCTANCTATCTACCTATCTACCTATCTACCTATCTACCTATCTACCTACCTACCTACCTATCTATCTACTAATTACCAACGACCTGTAAAGATAAACCCCAAGAAGAGAAATAAGAAGGTATAAATCTACCTAGCTTAGAAAGAAAAACTAATATATAAACGATTATCGATATTATACATCACCACGGTATGAATCTCGAGGTTCTGTTATCTACCACTGACTTATACATACATATATATATATATATATATACATAAATATACAACGGAAAATTCCAATCCTAGTCGTGTATAAAGTTGCTAGTCGAGTCGAAAGTAAGATACTAGGACGCATCAAACCACAGCCTAAATGAATGGGATTTTGTAATCGACCATCGAATCAAAGTGGTACAATATCCACGAGGGGAAGATCATGTTCGAAGTCGGTATTAGGAGTTAAGCAATTATCTACGAGTACAGGTTGTAAGAAGGAAAAGAGGAAAACATCCGACACCAACATTAAAGCATTCCTATCCATTGTGCATCATTAAAGCCACAATCGTACAATTCCCCTTCCCAATAGGGAGTTTCCACTTTTTCTGTCATGGGTCCTAGGGTCGGCATTCGCTCGGGTCTCATCCGCGCGCACGCCAACGATTGCTCCACTTTTACGCGGCGATGCGTTCCTCATCGCGGCCGCGGATGTCACCATTGACGGTAGATGGAGCCTCCTCATCCTCCTCATCCTCATCATCGTACTCGTGACCTGTGGCGCGGTGCTCTGACGCTGGCACCCACATACCGGACCCCCTGTCGGACTCTCCACGTATGGATTCTCCATGCATGGACTGGTCTTGGTGGGAAAGATCAATACCGTCACCTCGGATGCGGTTCTTGCGACGTTGAGACAGAGTACGAGCACGAGTAGAAAGCTTGGAGCTGACGGCTGCGTTTTGCGTGACCCAGTTGGTAAGAGCGTCCTCGCAGTCCTGGATGATGCTGAAAGAATATCAGTGAAGATCATAATCAAGATAGGAGTGAACGTACGCCTTGCTAGCTTCGTATCCGTCGTATGCATTTCGTGTCTCACCAGGGGTCACAGGAGTATCGTCGACAAGCTCAAGCAAGTGCTTTCCATATCCAGCGATGATGGCGAGCTTTTCGCAATGCTCGCGCAAAGCATCAAACTGGTATGTGAAGGCAGCCTTGAGTTTTTCGCGAGTGATGTTGGACAATTGGGCTTCAGCGACGAGAGACTCGGCTTCGGCGCGAACAAGCTCCTGCTCGAGAACCACAATCTTGGGCGAGTTTGGCTCCTTGTACTTTAACTGAGCAATGTTGTCGGTGATCTTCTGTTTTCCTGACTCGTTGTTAGTCCTGACTCGGGTACTGGTAAAGTCAGCGTCATGTGTAACATACTGTCTCTGCTGGGCTGAACGGAAACTTCGATATTACGGATGCTCTTCATAGTGACACGGTATTGGTCATACCGATCGACAAACTGATCCTCGAGCTCTCCAATCTCGTAAAGAAGCACACCGAGCTTGTCGGTGACATCAGACACGTCGTCGTCGCAGCTCTCGCCCCAGATGGACAGTTGCTGAGCCGCCTCCATCCTCTCTCTGCTCACGAGCTCCATACTGCGCATCAAGTTCTTCTCCATCTTGACCAATTGTGAGAGCTTCTTGGCGAGGTCAGGGCCGAATGCGCCGGCTGCGGATCGGCGGAAGGTATGGCCTGTACGGGTATGTTAATTACATGGTTGAGCGTGGCGAAGAAGCGCGCAAATGCCATGATATCTTCTTCTATCTGTTCCCAACCTACCAATGCTGGCCTTTCCAAAGAACCTGCCAGACTTTGTGGAAGAAGCAGGCGGCGGGGGGCTCTGGATTTGCGAAGCGGTGGGGGCGCGCGACTGGCGCATCGAGTATGTTCGGTGCATATTGAGTGGCTGGGTTCTTGGTAGTTCGTGAGTGGTATGGGAATAGCTTGGGAGGTAACCTGGAAGGTAGTAAGGTTTATGGGAGTGTCGATAAAGCAGATGGAGGCGGATGCGCGGAGGCCTTTTGTTTGTACGCAGTGACTAGTGGTAAGATACCAACGATGACATCAACCCCCCCTCAGCCACTGGCACCAAAACAATTCACAAACTCCCGTCGTCATGGGCTGTTGTGTGACCCAAGAAGAACCAGACTCATCTAGTGCTACTCGGTACCAGTACTGGCATGTCCTCAGGCACCAGAGATTGAGTATTCTTCACCTTCGCGTCGTTCTTGGGGGGATCTGCGTTGGAGCGGGTGGATCGGTAACGTTGAACGGTTGCATTGTGAACGTCTGCCGTCAGGAATCCTCCTTTGAGTCAGCAATGAAATGAGTACTAGCCGTATATTCTTCAACTGACAGGGAAATTGGAAGGTAGGGAGGCGTGAAATAAGCAGGTCGGATAGGGGTGGAGAGCTTCTGCTTCAACCTGCCTGTTTACCAACTGTATTTATTTCGCAGTCACATCTCCTTGAGTAGTCATATCCCCTTGGATTGTTATATGTGCTTGGATTGTTATATGTGCTTGGATTGTTATATCTCCTTGCATTGTTATATCTCCTTGCATTGTTATATCTCCCTGGATTGTTATATCTCCTTGGATTGTTATATCTCCCTGGATTGTTATATCTCCTTCGATCGTTATGTCTCCTTAATCGTTAGACCAAGTCGATGGAGGAAGTCTGAATCCCATTATTCTCGAGATGCAATTTGCTACGGGTTTATCAATCGATAATCAATCTCCATCTCCCAATTCCGAACCATGCAGCCCAGCCTTACGGGGCCCGAGGAAGGCTTGCCGTCCCTGGCACTGGGCGACCCATGCAATTGTGACCCCTATTCTCAATCCCCAGTGGTGTATTGATGGATAAAGAATTGACTCTCTTCAAGGCGACAACTGTTTCGTCCCATTACATGAATCCGCTTCTACCGCTCTTTGTGCCTGGGCCGTCTCCGTAGCCTCCTCCGTCTCTACCTAAGCCATTCTAGTCATTCTAGTCAAGCCAAGCGACCGGATCCTTACTGCCGGCCAGCGTGACGCAGCAACCAGGTCCATCGCGCATACAATTGCTGAATACTGCCATGAAGTGCAGATACTAGAAGGATACCTACACTCCCTCTTACATACTCCCTCCATCACCATCCTTTGCCATTTTGGTTCCCCACCTCCACCGATAATCTCCGAGCCCGAGCCACCCACTTGCGACGCACAATTGTCCGCAATGCCTCCGCGCCAACGCGACCACTCCAACGACGAGCCATATCGAGACGATCCTGTCACTGCAACAAGTCCAGAGGCTCTGAGCGAACAGGATACTGTCGGCCAGGACGATGCTCTCTCCTTCCTGGGCATGGGCCATGACCCTGCTGGCGACGAAGAGACGGACGGCTCAGACCTCACCACATATCAGCAAAAGCATTCTTTCTTGAGACATCTTCCACCACGTCTCCGGAAGTCATGGATGGACACTGTGAAGTGGTTGGCTGGTCCGCAGCCCCCGAGGATATGGAAGATCAGGCCGTATTTCGAAGAGATCCAAACCTACCATTTGCAAATGCTGGAAAATTACTTTCCAAAGAAGGCGCACAAGGTCTGGCTATTGATTGGTTTCTACTTTGTCTGGCTGTTTGTCTTTAGCATGGTTCTTTGGAAGTCCGCCTTTGCCGGAGACATTGCTGGCTACGGAAAGCCTGCCGTATTGAATTGCGAGACAACGCTTTGGTATGTTCTGAGCATACATTTGCAACCCAATTACTAACCATAGACAGGCGAAGAGGGAACAAATGCGGTCTCAACGGAGATCTATGCCGACCCTTCGATTCCACAGCTTACGCGTTCCGATGTCCGGCCAGCTGTTCACGAGCTATTATTTACGACGACTATGTTATTGGAAACCAGACCGAAAACTACCGCAGTCTAGTTATCGGAGGGCCTCCTGCGGATGCGAAGGACTCAGTCGAGAAGTCCATATACCGAGGCGACTCCTTCATATGTGGTGCAGCCGTCCATGCTGGATATATTAGTGACGAGCATGGCGGATGCGGAGTCATTCGTCTCATCGGAGAACAGTCAAGCTTTCCGGCAAGCAAACGGCATCGAGTCAGTAGCATTGGTTTTGATTCCTACTTCCCATTGTCCTTCGAATTCGTTCCAGGCAAAGCTGAAAAGTGTGCCGATCTGAGATGGCCTTTACTAGGACTGTCCGTCACCTTCAGCTCCATTCTTTCGCTCTTCGTAACATCACCCGCTATCTTTACCTATTCGATATTCACAGGCCTCTTCTCCCACGTTGCTTTGGTGTCGAACCCGCCACCAATGTCTAATTACTACAGCTTGATCAGTGTCGCTTTCGGGCGTTTCCTTCCGGCAGCATTCTGTATTGCCGTCATGTACATGGTCGCAATTAGGAGAACGCTTTCCGGGCTGAGAGCGCAGTATGAGAAAACAATTCTTTGGCTCGGGGCTTGCTGGGTCGGATGTTTGAATAACTACACTTTTGACAAGATCCCGATTCAGCGCTTGACGCCACATGATCTCAAACAGCCCGGCGCCATCCCAGCGCTCATCACTGTCGTTCTTTGCATATTCTTGATCGCTGTTGGGCAGGCATGGGGATTGAGAATGGAAGGTTTGTTCTTCAAGTATCTGGCCATCTACGGGACATTTGTCACATGTCTACTGCTTTTGGTTGCTGTACCAGACCTCCACCTAAGAATACATCACTATATTCTTGCCCTCCTATTACTGCCAGGTACTTGCATGCAGAATCGGCCTTCTCTTCTGTACCAAGGGTTGCTTTTTGGTCTTTTCATCAACGGCATCGGTCGGTGGGGTTTCGATCCCATCATCCAAACAACTGCCTCGCTTCGCGGCGATGCTCCAAGGAACACCCTCCTCCCATCACTATTACCACCAATCATTCACAACAACATTCATCAAGTCAATATGGCTCCCAACATCACTTTCGAGTGGGAACAACCCGCTGCTGATCTAGGCTACGACGGCATATCCATTCTGGTCAACGATGTTGAGAGATACAAGGGCTATCAAGATGTTGACGAGAGTGCCATGAAGAGTTTTACGTGGGTAAGACTGCGTGAGGATGTCCCAGAGTACTTCAGGTTTGCTTTCTTGAAGGGTAGGGCTCCTGGTGATTATACCAAAGGCGGAACGTGGGATGTTAATGGTGGGTGGAAGCATATGCGACCTGGGCACACCACTTAATCGGGTATTTGGATCGCTGTTCTTTGGTATACAGTGGCGGCTTTTTGGATACCTAGATTGTGTTTGAAAGCATCGTCTTTGGAAACGTAGATACCCTTTGTTGCCGGGAATAAATCTAAGGCATGATTTGCTTGTGTGCGCTCGCTTTCTTAGACATGCTCGCGTAAACACTCATGGTGAGGCCGTTTAATGATGGTCGTGGTGTCTCGAACAGAAGCGTAGAGAACTCATCCATACGCAACGTATTCGGTAATCTCTACTCGTTACCTGTACTCGATGTGTCGTTTTGCTTCGATGACCCGGAAGTCCTGGTTAACATGGTTCTCGCTTCGACGAAAGGTCAGGGCCGTTAAGAATAGGGTCAAGATGTTTTTTGCAACGGAGGCGTTTTGTATCCCTCGTCATCCCACGGCGTCTGCATTATAGTCTATCCCACGGTGAGCATCACATGTGCATCATAGAACTAGTTGAAGATCCCGGCAAAACTCCCGCCGTAATTTCACAACTCCACAACCTCATCTCCAGCGCGGTTGTGTCGGACGAAGTGATGGGTACTTGGAGGCCAGGCCGTGCTGACTGAAGCTGTGCAAAGCCTTCTTTCCACACCTGCGACATGTATCCGCCCCAAACATGCGGGCCCAACCCTTAACCCCCCTTACAGATCCCACCAGAAAATGGCTGATTCCAGACGGGAGTCCTCGTCGTCGCCCTCTGCGGCTTCCTTGAAGTTTGGCTTTGCCAACAAGAACGTGGAACATGCCGAATCGAGCTCGCGTGGCCATGCGCTCCATGCGATCTCTGGAAACATGTCCATGTCCCAGCAGATACGTGCTGGCTCACGCAGCCCTGCGCCCATGGACACGAGTACAGATGCGAATGAAGAAGGCATTCGCGTTTCAAAGATACGGAGAACTGGTGGCTTTCTCCTACCATCGTCTCTGCGACACGCTGATAGCACCCGTCGCCAGAAATCCGACTCCAAAGTTAAGAGCAAAGGCAAAGCAAAAGAGGATATACAACAGAGCGCTTCCTTGAGGCCTTCCTCGCCGTATGATAGGCCGCCGCAAAATGGAGCAATGCGGTCTTCACCTCTCGGCCACGTCGTTATCAGTCCCCGTCCCTCGTATGGCGACAGTCAGATCCCCCGTCCTTCTACCCCGTTTGGGAATCGGTCTCAGAGTGACACCAGCAGCACAAGGGATCGATTCAGCGGTGAATACACGCACGTTGGGAGTGATTACACCCATGAAGGACCATATCAGCAGCAACCTTCTGGCATCGACCCTGCTCAGATCGTGAATATGGCGCTGAATCTCAGTGAAAGTAGAAGGAGGAATATGACTGCGGGACAAATGGTGTCCCCACCCACTACAGGCGGACGGAGAGTTTCCTCTGGGATTCCCTTGCCCAGCGCTATGGTTCAGGGAAGCTACACGGCGAATGGAGTGGGAAGTCTTCGCCAGCATCTCCAACAACAAAGACACGTCTCACGGACGCAGTCACCGAACTCTGCGAGGAAGACTCCCAACCAACGCCATACCTCTACCGCGCAAACCTCACCTCCTATGCTGGACGATAGCCCTGTGCAGCAGAACACCTTCGATTACCAATACCATGTTTCTTCTGCAACCCTTGCGCGGGCCGAGAAGGCACGACAATACATTGAGCTCTCTTTGGAATATCGAAGACTACTGCAATACCTTCCACCACTGAAACCAAACACGTCGGCTGGGAGTACCACAGTTGCAACATCAAGTGTTCCGGGGAGTACAAATGTTCATCTGCATCGCACTACGACGTCGAATCCGGAAGAGAAACACGATTTAGGCCGAGGATATAATCCGCTGCAGCTTATCAGAAATCGCAAGCTTAGAGCTCGAACGCGGAATCCCCTGAACCCTGATGTTGAACACTGGCAGGACACCGGAGCTGTGAAGGATTGGGTTGATCAGGTCGAAAATGCGTCTCAGCGACATGGTTATCGCCAGTCGGAAAAAGTGATACTTCCACCGTATGCACCGCTCGATGGCTTTGTCTTGCCGGGTTCGACGACAGAGCCGAAGGACATTGGTCATCGTCGGAACGATGGTTCCCTCAGCAAACTGAAAAGACCGCGTCAAGATTGGAGTTTCTCTCCAGCTGAACATCTGGCTGATGCATACTGGCTTGAACAAGATGGCAACAAGGTGTCGATCGAAAACAGAATTGGCAATCCCATATATCCCAGATCTGCATCTATGGAGTCCTTGCACCCGCGAGCAAGCTACGAGAGTCGTCGAAGCAATAAATCTATACCAGCGTCAATCGCATCGCACGATAAAGAAGAAAGTGATCGTGAAAGTCACAAGGGAAGCGAAAGACGAATAAAACGACCATTCTTAGGTCATGGGGATGAAAGTCGTGGTCGCTTGAAGCATGTTTGGGACAAAGCAAGAGGGCGTTCACGAAGCTCATCATTAGGTGTTTCCTCTTCCGATGACGATGTTAGTACTCGGGACAAACGTCCAAGAATTGTGGTGCCTTCAGGCGACGAAGAAAATGTCGGTCCGCTGGAGCGTCAAATGAACAAATTGCTTGATGCTGATCTCAATGATTCGCCGACTTTCTCACCAGGTACTCCAAACAAATGGGGCACTGACTTGGCCACCGCTCCGGTTCCACGACATGAAGTACACCCTGCCACACAGCCGCAGGAAGAAGTACTCGTGCCAGTCTCCACTGATGTACAAGATTTTGTCGAGCTTGCCGTGCCTAGCAATGGTGCTTTGACACATAACAAGCGTCCGAGTCGAATTCTCGAAGATCCTAATGAACCTAGGTCATCATTCGAGGACGACAGCTATTCAACTAATCCAAACTCGCCCACGATGTTGCCCGCCACGGGAGCTGAGCTCTCCTCGAGGAGTCGTTCCGCATCTCCTACCAAAAAACCTAAGCGATCCATCCTACCATTCATTCGTACAGAAGGAAGACGAGATCATCGCAAGCTCGATAGTGGTGGATCTTATTTGGATGACAGCGATGCCAAAAGCTCTCGACACACGAGTTCGGAAGCACCCCCAGCGAAACCTCGTGGTAGTGTCGATTTTGGCTCAAGTCCAATACGGATAAAGGGTCTCGTTACACACAAAACAAATGAAAGCCTGAACGAGGGTGGTTCACGTCCTTCCAGCCGTGGGAAAGACAATAAGGAAGGCAAAGAGCCAGAGTCCGCTGTACGAAGATTTTTGAAAGGTGGACGACTGGGCGAAATGGTCCGCCATGAAGGAGCTAAAGTGGGAGGATACATCCGCAAACGAGATTCTCCACAAGACGTCGTCGATGAGTTTGTTCACACAGACACAGATTCGCTTGAAGAGTCAGATACTGAAGATACCGATGTTAGCAGAACTTTCAAAGAACGACCGAATTTGTTGAAACGCACAACCAGCGCAGTAGCGGGCAGGAAGGACAAAAGGTCACACTATCATCTCGACAATCTCCCGTCCTTCAAACCTACCAACCCGAAAGCCTCGACAGGACCGTCAACGCCCTCTGAGGATGACCATATTTCGCAGCAACAGCTCGCATTGATGAGCAATCGCTCTCCACGATTCGACCATCTCAAGCCGCCTGGTCTTGATTTAAGCAGTGTCACGTCCTCGCCAGCTGAGAGTCGCGGTGATATCTTCCACACTGCTCTCCCCACTCAAGGCGATGATCGTCGTTATAGCTATGGCTTCCCTCCCTTGCAACACACCAAATCTCGCCAGGCAGATCGTCTCAAAGCTATTCTCGACTCTCCCGATGATGGGGAACGCGCTGATCTGCCCATGACATCGCTTGCCAAGATCCGCGGAGACTCCACTAACAGTCGGCCCTCTTTATCCGACCGTCGACATTGGAGCATCAGCGACAAACCTCGATCCCGCTCACCGTACCCTCCACCTACTGCTGCCAAAGCCTCTGTGAGCAGATCAGATATCGCCCGTGTGAAAGCTTTACTCCTCAGCTCCGGTATCAAGGCTGCCGAAATCCATCGTCGAGCCTACCAAAGCCGCAACCCGCCACCGAAGTTCCTTCGACTGGCAGCGGAGTCCAGCAATGCTTCTTTGCGGCCTGTGCCTCGTAAAGAAGAACATGTACTGGCAGCGCGCATGCTGACCACCTCCCTCGAGAACGAATCCGTCGCGCTTCATGAGGCCATGGGGCGTTTCAGAACCAACACTGTTTACACATTGCGCAAAGATCTTGTTGAGATGAAAGACCTCGTTGAGTCGTGCGTTGATCGCGCACGAAATGAAGGTGATGAGTCTGTCCGTTTTGGAGCAGAGATCACTGGACAACGTACCATTGAGGTTCGACGCGTTGTCGATGCGTTGGAAAAATTGGCTAGAGCTAGGCGGAGACGTTTGAGGTGGATCAGGCGGGTTGGATTCGGCCTTGTTGAGTGGGGTGTCGTTTTGGTCATGTGGTGGATCTGGCTCCTTGTCATCATTTGGAAAGCGATTTGGGGGACTATTACGGGAATAGGGAGGGCTATGAAGTGGGTTTTTTGGCTTTGAGTATTGCCCAAGTCTGTGACTCGTGGAGGCTTTTTTGTGGTGGGTTTCGATTTTTTCCATCTTTTTTTTCCTTAGCTGACTGAGGTCTGGCCTTGGTTTGAGGCAGAGCTGGTTGGATGTCTATACACCTCTTTCTTCTCTTTGTCGTTTCTCGCGTTTTTGGGTACTACTGCTTTTGCATAGCATGGAATGTTTTTTGGGATGGCCGTTTTGGATGGCTTTTTTTTTTTTTGGGGGGGGGG
>JEMP01000214.1:6543-19428 GCA_000738655.1 Venturia pyrina ICMP 11032 | reverse complement strand
ATAATATAGAAGGTAAAGGCGGCGATAAGATTTAGGGCCGTATAACGAGAAGTAGAAGTCGTTATACTTAGTTTAACTACTAGAGAACTACTAGAAATTTATATTCTAAGTTCTTTAATTAATAATAGAAAGATATCGAGACCGATAAAATAAGGTAAGCCGGACTACTAGAAGACTACTAGATAAATATTTTTTATAGAGTCTATAAGAGTCCTAAATCCTATATATATTCTATATCGTATTATATACGGGTTATAATAGGTTAAGTTACAAGACCCTACTTTAATCTAATAGGGTAGGTTTAGGGCTTAGTAGGATAGGTTAAGTTAGGCTAAATATTTAGGACCTACCCTAAAAACCCGACCCTCCCTACCCTAGAACCCGACCCCCCCTATTTAAACCCGCCCCGTTAGGGACCCTACTAATCCTTTATCTTATTCTAGTATATCTTAATTAGGTTTAGATCTAGAGAGAAAGGGGGCTAGAAGATAAGCCTAATACCGAGCTATAGGAGGGCTTCTTTAGTTACTAAACTACTATACCCTAGTATATTATCCTATATTAAAAGAAGGTATAGATTCTATTATATAGTCTCGTAAATAATAGGGACAATTCTCTCGGTATAGGAATCCTATTATAGAGTTAGAAAGAGCTAGGAATCTTAAGTATACTTAACTTACTATATTAATTAAACCCTAGTCCTTCTCCTAGAAGATTCCTCGCCCTTTTATCGCTCTAAAGAAGCAGCCCTAAAACATCTACCCTTTCTTTCGACGTAGCTTTACGGTGATATAGTTAGGGTAGAGCTCCTTACTAGGTTTTTAAGTAACCTATTATCTCCTATACCTCCCTCCTATAACCTAGGTCTCGTTAGTCTATAAGATTATATACTAGTCCTAAATTATCTAGTAAATATACTCCTCCGCCTAGGTAAGTCTTAGCCGTATATTCTTCTCTATAATTAGAGGTTTAGCCCTAGTAATATATCGCTTATAACCTCTCCTTTTAAGTGCTGCTTAGATAACGCCTTTAGATACTCTAAAATTAAGTATATCTATAAGGGTTTAGTAGGAGAGAAGCCTATAACCCTTAGAATATATAACGAATAGCTTAAGTTTATTAACTTCCTCTTTAGAGAGTCGTCTTTTGGCGCTAATATTACCTTTCTTTTACGGTATAGGATAGCCGTGTTTAATAGCCTACTAAATCTGCCGTAGAGTCACCTCTTTACCCTACTTCTCCTAGAAAAACCTCCGTATTTGCTCGTATTTGAAGCCTGTAAGGTGGAGAGTAAGAACCTATTATCGTTCGTCTCGTATAAGCTCCTTATAGCGCGGTATTATAACTCCAAATTTATATATATACATCTTTACTATATAGAATCGCCTTATATATAGCCTTAAAGGTGGCCTTAAAGTAGTTACGTCAACGACATTTGATACACTAAGAATACGCTGAATAAGCAGAATAGTGGCTTCATCTAGATTACAGTGTATTGACACTGCATTGACCATTGCCGGGGTCCCAATCAACGTTTAAAACCCATTCTACCACAGTAGTATCGCAAGACAGCCCGAGTAATAGTACAGCGAACAAGAGTCTCGTTACCGATGAACGGATCTAGCTAGTGCCCACCAGGATACTCCGCCAATGCAATGCTTACAAACTGTTCGGGATTGAGCTGTTCCACTTCAATGCCATCGTGCTTCGATATACATAGTAGGTGGCTGTCTGCGGAGGTGCAGATGTTGTTGCACAACTTCACCTCCACAACAACACCGCATCCTGAAACTCTTGTTTATGGCTGTGTTTTCGCGTTCTGATCCATTGCCAGGCTGTCGGTCTGTCTCGGATCAGAATTGTACAACGGCCAAGTTGGCGCTCGTCTTGGCGCAATCTATACGACTTCAAAAATAGTTGCCCTGAAAAGACATCAGCTACGAGATGTGTTCAACTCTGCCTCTTTGAGGGTCACCTGCTCAGATATGGGTAGTAGGCTGTGGTTCGATGGCCTGCTATTGACAAGTTTCGGACTTCTGGATAAGCTGACCACCACAGCGTTATTCCCAGCTTGTACTACTTCGTGTCCCCAGGCCGGACCACTACGGGGAGGTGAAGAGCCGCATACGTATATAAAGCTATCTTTGCGAGCTGGCTGGAGAAGGTGTATGGTTCTCTGTTCATATTATAATTCGCAACCACAATGCTTCCCACCCTCCTACTGATGGTCTTCTCGGCACCTCAAATATCTGCACAACTAGCCCGATCTTGTGGCTTCAAAATATCCACCTGCCCAGCAGATATGGTCTGCGAGAAGATCAACCCAGCATGCTCAAGAGGCGAAAATTGCGCTGGTACTTGCCAACCAGGACCATATTACAATGACGTCCTTCCGTCAACACGAACAATTGGGCGTTCCACTACGCAACGACGGGGTTGTGGCGTACGTATGATTGGAGGCGTCTACAACTGCGAAACCGACGAAAAATGTATCGATGATCCAACCAGACCTGCTGGAAGCTGTGGAATGGCTTGCGACAGACCAGGGATTTGCGTGAAGAAGGTAAGAGATTTCACTTCCTATAGCGACAGAAGATGGTCAGGATAATCCCGCTCCGCAATACACGAGGCTCGTACTTGTCTTTGCGACGCTGATTCCCTCCTCGCGACCTCTTTTTCAACGGATCATGCGATGCAACTGGCTCTGCTCGCAGCCGATACTGACTCCTCAATACAGAATTATCCTGTCAAAAGAGCATCGACAACAATGACAACTGCGTTGCAACCAGATAGGGCGCCAACAATTTGCGGCGGTCGCCAGAAAGAGCAACCCTGCAAGGCTGATGAGCAATGCGTCGATAAGCCAGAGACTCCTGGAGCTCTAGCCTACGATGGTCCCGGTATTTGCGTCAAGAAAGTTATTGACGAGCCAGCGCCACCAAAGTACGAGAGGATATGCGGATACATCGCTCTGCGACCAGGCGAAGAATCGTGTCGAAAGGATGAAATTTGTGTCGACAACCCTCGCCGTCCTAAAGGAACTTGTGGCTTGGAATGCGATGGACCTGGTATCTGCGTCAAGTGAGCTCTGCCTTTTCATCGAACTCGTTGCCTCGCACTAATTATGACCAGGCCAGTCTTTTGTGGTGGCCTTGCCGATATCAAGTGCAAAGAAAGCAATAAAATATGCATCGATGATCCTAGAGACAAGTGTGATTCCCAGAACGGAGGAGCGGATTGCGGTGGTGTCTGTGTGTAATGATTTGAATGATAGTTCCACCCAGCTTTCTATGTGCGCCCTGGAAATATTGTAGTAGTATGTTGCTCCCCGCCAGTGCTAGTCTAACGACTTGTGTCCCTTGATGAGTTTTGGATCTTTGGTTCATGTTGCTCTTACACTGCATTTCTAACTCGGGAGTTCGTGTCGTCCGTCTCCTAAATATCAAGACGTGGAAAAAGTAGAATGTTGAGGAACACAACATTTGTGGGAGCGAGCGGTCTCGCGGATGAACCTCGTGATTGTCAACAATTCACTGTAAGTGATCGAGATTGACAAAGTACTGAACGTTAAAATCCAAAGTCGCCCTTCTATCTCATCTATCGAATTTGCAAGTCGACTCTATAATCATGACTACTCTTTCCACCCTTGGGCTCCCAGTAACGTTTCTCAACGACGAGGATTTCGGATCTAGTGCTTTTTGGCTCAACTAGAGAACCTTTGGAGGTACGAAGAGTGGGGGCGTGTCTGAGATCTTGGGAATTCAAGAATACAGCTTGTATTCCCACTGCCACATTGACAATGGTCGCTCCCACATCGTCGCCCGTCCTCGAAACGTCTTCCACATCACTACAAGCATACGTCATTTGATCTCACCTTTACTGTCCCATGTGGAAAAGAGAACACCTGTCCCAGCGGCCTCAAATACCGTGTGCCCGCGTGTGACGACCCCCATGGCTGCTTCTGCGCCCTCGGCTTCCTTTTCTCATCAAACTCATAACGTTCGCTGCGGTGATAAGCATCCGAGCAAAATCGATCTAGTGTACGATGCCGTCCATAAAGCAAACATCATAGACAGCTCAAGTCCAGGCTTACTACCCTGATCCTTTGGACTCAGCAGATCTTTTACAGAAAGCCGTTGCAAATATATAGTATAGAGAGGACATACCTACCGGACTTATAGTTTAGCAATTGAGTGATCCAATATAAGCACTTCTCGATCCAGTTGACCAACTTAACTCTTCAAGCCGCCATGTCTTTTCAATAGCGCATTTCAAAAATCATTTCAGCAGCTCATTCCACCAGTTCGGAGTCTTTGGAATCGGCCAATCAGACTGGTTCATGTATGAAGGTATTGAAGAAAGCTGACATATAAATGCAATAGCAATAGCCACCGTCAAGAGTGAAACGAGAACAGGCCTTAACTTGAGGTATGACAAGCACTGCTTCAACCCATGTCCACTTTGATTTCCCGCGGTATCAATCCACAGCATTCGAACGCCCATGCAATCGCATTGAGAAAACCGTAAAAAAGCATGGGAATGACGCCGAAAAACAGATTTCCGAGCCTTCCTCTCCGCAGTATCGTTTCTGCCAGCTCATCAGTCGTTATGCTGGGAGCATCCGCGTTTTCAAACGGCCCAACGAGGCGGTAGAAGGTCACGAAGCTGGCGCCAAAGCAGTAGGTGAGCAACACTCTCCATCCGTGTTTCTGCCATAAATCGATGATGCCGGGAGCTCCTCCAAAGTCTTTGGCTAGGGTGCTCATGTAAGCCGAATGGTCGACGCCATACTTTATCCTGGCTCCTTTTCCGGCAAGGAGATGGTAATGCGGAGCGTCCATCGGGACCTCCATCTTACCAGTAATCAGTGCGGTCCACCACATGGCTTGTTGCTCAGCGATTGGCGGGATGGCCCCAACACCTGGTCGGACGAAGCCGATGTATGCTATTGATGGGTTGGAGGTGGAGATTATGTTGCGAATATTTGCTTGGTCTGCTGTGGGGTACGAGCGATCGAGGAGGGAGAAGGTTTGTTTATAGCTGTCCGATTCATCAGTCAAACATCTTATAAGCGAAAAGATGATCATACCCCGTGCAAAAGATCACGGTATTTGGACGTACAACCTTGTCCTTCATCCTCGCCCAGTCTTTCCGCTCTGGTCGCGGTTGGAAGAAAACGCGTCCGGTCTTGTCGATCGAGGTCGGGAAAGTGCATGTGTCAACCCATTGCTCCGACTGCGCATCTTCCGGCAAGTCGATATACTTGTTCCCAATCGCATCTAAAAAGGCATTCGACTCTTTGTACGGTCGGTTGAGGTACGGCATAGCCTTACTACTCTTGTTTAGAAACACATATGCCCTCCCTAGCCTCTCTTTGGGCAAAGCACCAACGTGCTGATTCATGCCTGCTTGCGTGCCAGTCAGAAACCACAGCACGCGCTTGATTACAAAGTCCGAGACGAACCAGCGTAACCTGCTGGCTGCGACAGAGCGGTGGACGTAGGCCGTTTCGAAGAGATTTGTGATCAGACCGTCGATGGGAAGACCGCCTTTGAATGTTTTGCCAAAAACCTGGAAGCGTGAGAGGGCTTTTGGGAAGGACAGAAATCCTGTTCGGAAGCACATTGTGCAGGAGTTGGCATTGGCTTTCATGGATTCGTATGCGATGTCTATAACCACCTTGGTTAGCCTTTTGTTGCTGGTTTTGGAGTAATTGTACGTACCCATTGCAGTCTCTCCACAACCGAGAATGAGGACATCTCGTCCTGCCAATTGTGATCTGTGCTTGTACTGCGATGAGTGGAAGACCTCGCCATTGACATTTTCGATTCCCGGTATCGAAGGAAATTCTGGCTCTACGTGAAGACCAGTACACATGGCAATATGTGAGCATTCGAACGTTTCCTTTTTGCCATTCTTATCCGAGTATCTCACTCTGTGCTTCCACCGTGACCCTTTTTCTTCATATTGAGCAATCGGCGAGACATCTATCACTCGATGCCCCAGCTTAATATGCCTCGCGAGATGGAACCGATCGATGTAGGATTGGAGGTACGCGACGTATTGTGGGAGGGAGACGTGATCATGCTGCTCAAGCGGGAATCTGTGGTCGGAGAAAGCAGTCAACTGCTTGGAGGAGACCAATTCGGCATTGTCGTAGGCGCGGTATCTGAATGTACCCCCGATCTCATCCTCTCTGCGTCTCGTAAGCTCGGTCCATTGCCTTGTGAAGTAAGGAGCCTCACGCTTCAAACAAGCATGCCTCTATGGGTCTCTCCTTGGTTGAGGATTCCAACAGCGTCTTTAAGGTGGTCAATCCTCCTGGCCTTCAGGGACTATCAGTATGGTTACAAATATGTTCAAGTAAGGATGGCGTTATACCCAGCGCCAATGACAGCCACTCTGATTACATCCATTTGGTGGCGTTGTCTCTAGTTCTAGAGAGCTTAGAAGTGGAATTTCCCTGGACTTGCCGGATGACTGCCACAACACCAAATCTACAGCGAAAGTTGAAGCATCGCCATATAAGCTGAGCATGATGGCGAGACCCAGGGACGCCTTGGCAACGTCATTGATTAGAGTGCCATGGATTAGATGTCCACCTCCATTGGTGCATCGTGAGACGTGAATACCCTTGCCTCGGAACCCATAGCTACCTTACGGAGTACCGTGTACTGAGCAGTCTTAACCAGTCCGATTCACCATGAAATCACTTCCTTCGATAATCCGAACCTCCTGGTCTTCTTGTTAACAGACAATTGCAGCATCCAACACGTCCGAGATAGTAAATACCATACCATGTGCGCCCTTTCTTCCGGCCGACTTCTACTCAACTGATCTTGCAACTTTACCTCAACTCAATCCAACCACCCAAATGGAGTCGCGAGCAAAGGTCAGGGTTGCTATCGTGGGTTCGGGCATGGCTGGCCTGGTGACGGCTTATCTTCTGCATCGAGACCAAAAGCAACGCTATCAAGTGACAGTGTACGAAGAGGTGAGACAACTCGTGGTCCATGGCACGACTCGATACTAACAGCTCACAGGGCGATCAACTATCCCTCGACAGCTCTTCAATCTCCATCAATGATTCATTTGGACATGTTGATCGCATTGATCTTCCCATGCGCGCTTTCGCCGGTGGTTTCTATAACCAGTTGCAAGCCATGTACGACTATTTGGAAGTGCATTACCACGAACAACCGTTTCTGTTTTCCTTCTCGGAATCATTCATTTCGAAGTCGAGGACCGAACCATATTTCACTCACTCGTCGAACCTTCACCACTTCCCACCATTGAGGCCGAAAGGAACTTCCTTCTTCGGATTCGTTTGTCGCATCGTCTACTTATTCGGCTGTTACATATGGTACACGATATGCTGCTTCTTCATACGCCCCAAACTCAACGCGAAAACGGGAATTTCTGAAACATACGCAGACTACCTAACGCGAATTCGACTACCACGGCATTTTGTAGACCATCTTCTCGTGCCTCTGATGTCTTCAGTAACGACTTGTCCGCATGATTCACTACTTCAATTTCCGGCAGTCGATCTGGTGGACTACAAGAAGAAAACCCATGGAGCGCACCACTTCACTGTTTCTAACGGTGTTCACATGGTACAGGAGAAGCTGTCGAGAGGACTTGATACTCGACTATCAACATCGGTTTTGAGCGTGGAATCGACTGAACTTGGTATCAACGTCACGGCGCAAAGTCACGGGTATTCAAGTATAGCTGTTGACACATTTGATCGAGTCGTTCTTGCAGTGCCACCGAATGTGGTCGGCAAGGTCTTTTCGCCATTACAAGACCAGATGCTCCGCATTCCAACGATTCGGGTCGAAAGCGTGGTTCACCATGCGGGTGCGAAAATGGGTCTAAGCTCATCACAAATTTCAGAAAAACCTGAAATGGTCAGCTCGCACAGAAGAATGGGACAGCCACAACTGATCGAACTAAGAACATCCAGCAATGGAACGGCACGGACAGAATCAGCACATTTACAACCATCAGGAGTCACTGTCACAACATGTCCAATCGTTTCTGTGCCACCAGAAGAGGTGATTCAGGCTGTTACCTTCACGAGAGTTTTGAGAACTCCTGAGAGCAGGGAACTTGTCAACTCGATATTTGATCGGACCCCAAGAGGGAAAGGCTGGAGGAACGGTGATGATGGGATCTGGCTGGCTGGAGGATGGTGCTGGGATGGACTCGTACTCCTTGAAGGATGCGAAGTCTCGGCTATGAGGATTGCAGATGCGTTTGGCGTGGAGGTTCCGTGGAGAACCAAGCAATGACAGATGTTCATGACCACGAAGACTTTTGATCTCTGATTATTGTATGACTGTGCGATGAGGACGTGTCTGAAGCAGAGCGTAGATATCCAAATAAGCCATCTTGGCATTCTGTTTAAGAACTAATAGAACCGAGCCCCTCCCAAGTTCCAACGAGCGCCTCGTTCCCACCTCCCTGCGTGGTACTTAAAGGCCAGCAGAAATTCCATTTGTCCGAATCGAGGCTAGTTCAATCGACCATCCTGCAACAACTTCAAAATCATTGAGACATACATATCTTGTATTTTTGTTGGTTTCTTCCTCACTCCGAGTCGTTTTTCTCATCCTGAATTAAACCTCAAAATGCCGCCAGCAACCACGATTTTCGTGAGACTCTTCCTCGTCGCCGTGCCCTTGCTCTCCTTCATAGTGTATCTCGACATCGACTTTTCATCATGGCCACACGAGCTCTTTAAGGCCTCGTTGATCGCTATCATAGCTAGTCTCGTCGCGAAATATGGCGGTGGATTTATCTTTGAAGAGATAGGGGGAGTGAGAAGCGATAAGACTTATGGATTGGAGCATGGACGATTGAATTTGGAATTGCCGATGAGGAGTATGTGGATGAACATGGGGTTTTGGAAGGTATGAGAATGTCTTTAATCTTACTCTATTGTATTGTCAGAATTTTGTGATTTTGTTTCTTGATTCTGTTTCTTGCAATCTTTCACAGAAGTCATCGAAGACCATGCATGACAACGGTTGATGTTCGGAGACTTCTCACATTACCAAGATGCTAACGACGTGACTAGGACACAAAAGACTTTCCCATAGCCTGCTCAAATCTCATGCACGAGGTCCTGAAGACAGCGAAAATCCCACCACATTCCCGAATCCGCCTTCTGGATCTCGGGTTCGGCTGTGGCGACCAAACGCTCGAGCTAATGAGTCTAGGAACAAAATGGGGATGCGAAAGTCGTCATCCCTTTCTCAAAGAAAGTTCAGAAGAAAGACAACCATTAATTGAGAGCTATACTGGTATCACTTTGAACAAAGCACAATATGGCCACGCGATGATACGATTGGCTAACTCCGAAGTGGCGTGTTCTCCAGCACAATTGTTCCAAGACGATGCTGCAGATCCGGGGTCTTGGGATCATCCGGGTCTTCTAGCGCAGATTGCAGCAATGAACACACCAGATGTCGCAGAAAAAGACAAAGGAGCAGCACCCAAGAACTGGGTTCTAGCCCTCGACAGCTTCTATCACTTCTTCCCCTCCCGCATTCCAATCCTCAAATACGCACACAGCGACCTCAATGCGTCAGTAATGGCATTCGATCTTCTTCTCTCAGACGAAGCAACCTTGTCGCAACGCATCCTTCTCTCCTGTCTGGCCAAACTGATGGGCTGTCCAAAAAATGCATTTATGAGGGAAAGGGATTATAGACGCATGCTCCGAGAAGCCGGATATATGCTGGGGAACGTGGAGATGAGAGACATTTCGGAACACTGCTTCTCACCATTGGCTGAATTTTTGGAGAGGAGGGAGGATGATCTGAGGGGAATTGGTTGGACATTGGGCAAGTTCAGGGCGGCGAAGTGGATGTTTGGGTGGTGGGGACGCACTGGAATCGTGCGAGGTATGATAATAGTGGCGAGGACATAATGAAATTGTAGAATATCATACCATACCAATATCGTGGTTTATGGAAGAGGCGTGTTCGAGAGGCTTATATCTTTCCAACAATGAGACCTCAGGAGTCTCACCAATAACCCGCGCGAGAATTAGGAAAACGCAGCGCGCCTTTCCATACCTCAAAGTTTCTCATCCCGAAACGTGTCTTCATCTCACCACGAATCAGGCCCGAATACGGTCCACATCCCCCAACTCACCCAACAACAGACTACATCCCATCCAACAGAGCTAACAGCAGGATGACTGTACAATGCTTTGAGAATCCCACTCCATCCATTCTCACTCACAGCAGCATACGTACTCCATCCGAGCAACACAATACTAGCTACCATAATCGTGGTGTAGAGTTTCTCCTGCTCCCTCCCAATGCCCTCAATCACGCCTTGACAGTAGAAGGAGTCGGGAGCAAAGTAAGCGATGAGTGGTGGTACGAAAAGTAAAACATGCGGGACAAGTAGGATTGCAATGAATGATGGTGTATTCAGGAGGTTGGGCAGGACGGCAGCGGAGCCGAGACCAGGGAAGATTAGGAACTGTAGGCAGAGGAAAGAGGTCAGACTGTCTCCTTCTTGTTCTTTTGGGCTGGCTTTTTGTGAGGATTTGGAGATGTTGAAGTCTTGTTTGGAGATCTTTTTAGAGACTTCGTCTTTGAGGTCGTTTTTGGCATCATCGAATCCGCACTTTCTGAAGCTGGGGGAAGTTGGAGTCCTGGGTGAAACTATAATTTCGAGGAAGAATAAGTTTGTTGCAAAACTTATTGCAACAATTTGGCCGAGGAGCATGAATTTGTATAGCGAGGGGATCTTATAGCGGTAGCCTATGATCATGTCTATTAGCTCTTGACTTTGTTAGGGAATTCTCGACCCCAAACCAAGCCAAAGGCCTCAGCTCGATGTCACCAGTAGGATTGAGTGATGAAATAGAGAAAGGGGATGCACGAGCCTTCAATACCCACCCAGAAACTCCACAACGTCGTCCACGAAAAGATCTGTTGCGTCCACCACCATCTTGCTTTACTTGCCATAGCAATCGCCCATGCTTCCTGGAACAACTTTGAATCTCGCAACCAGCTTCCGAAATCAATGCTGCCCACATCTGATATTCCTTGGAATCTTCTCGCGGCTTGAACGAAGGCCCAGTCTGAATAGGATTGAGCGAAGAAAGAGAACATGTAAAACCACGTCACTCCAAGGCTTCCTATCGCTAGAGTGGAGAATAAGGCAATGATGTTCTTCCTCTCAAGTCTCCCCTGGTCGTGTTTCGTGTTCGATTCTGTGCTTTGGGCATGTCGCGCGACGATGGACTTGATGATGGAAATTGTGAGAGCAGCGGCAAGGGTGAGGTAAGAAGCAAGGATCGCTACAGGGCGAACGTCGGAGGCGTCTAGATTCATTGCACGTGGACCCTAGTTCTCGATGAAATGGGAGTGTTGTTTGTACGACTCGGGGAAAAGATTGGAAGGCCCTTTAAAGAGTTGGTCGGGAAAAGCGTCTAGTTGAATAAGCTATCAGGGGGAGACAAAACGCCAGCAATTGGTCACGGTCCGTGCGAACATCGCTTTTGCACCGGCGACCTCAAATTTACTTTCTTGGCAACGCGGGATCTAGCAGAGTCTACTCTTGTAAAGTAACTACTAGGCTTTATTAGGACTAGAGTTAGAATTAGATTATCTTATATAGCTTATTCTTAAGTAACTTCTAAGCTTGATTTTAGCTGGAATAGCGATTATATGTACAAAAGAATTAGTATATTATCTTAATTAGGTAAGTCTCTCTATACCTTAACGTATTCTAGCTAATATTAAGGCTGCCGTCTATATAGGGGTTTAAGCTCGCTAGACTTCCGCTTTAGGTTACTATTTAGATTACTGCATTTTAGATAGTACACAAGCTTGTATACAGCTACCGTACTATAGGGGGTACTAGGCTAGTAATACGGCTAATACTATAGCTATAGGGTAAGATACCTATAATACTTTATTACTACCTTATATACTAGCATCTAAACATCTAGTTTATAGATCCTAATATTTATAACTTCGTTGTGAAAAGTGTAAGGTACTTAGACTATAAGAACCTATTAAAACTATAAGTTCTATAAGTTCTAGAGTACTCCTATATAGTCTATAGGATTTAAGTTTCTCGCCGTACGCGAAGCTCTAGTCTACTAGTTCTATAAGTTCTACGAGTTCTAGAAGGAAGTATATCTGATACCGCCTGAGTACATCTAATACTATCTAGGGTATTTCTAATACAGCCTCCGCGTATTTCATAGCCTATGCCTACAAAAGACTAAGGGATTTAAGAGTAAAACTAATAACCTAAGTAACTATAACTACTACTACTACTACTACTAATAGGGGGGTTATAAATGGGAAAGTAGTACGTTTAGAGGAAAATGTATAGTTTTGTACCTTAGCGCTAATAGAAAATATGTATTTATATAGTATTTATAAAGTCAGCTAGGATAAAAGATAAGTAAGGTTAAAGCTTTTACCCTTAAAAATTCACGTTTTTCCGTGTATTACTTAAGGTATAATACCTATAGCCCTAATAATCTTTTTATAGACTAGTATATATCTATACAATTGTAATAAGGTTCAGGATTATTCCTCTAAGGAAGGGAGTTTAGGAAGAGGATTAGGTAATTATAGATTAGTCCTATTTATCCACGGGCTTCGCTCCTTTTAAAATAAGTCTTTTAAACTTCTAGGGTTAGTTAGCCTCCGGCTGCGTCTAGATAAACGATCTTGATCTTTCTTATCCTATTATTCCTATAATAGCCTCGTAAGGAAGAATAGTAAGAAAGAGGTTTATAATATTTAACTTCTTACGAGCGTACGTATTTCCTATATATATACCGTACGTACGTAGATTATAGGTACCTATATTCTTAATTTCTTAAGACTCTAATCT
>JEMP01000212.1:0-11512 GCA_000738655.1 Venturia pyrina ICMP 11032 | reverse complement strand
AGACCTAAGGGTACTAGCCCCTAATATTACGCCTATACTACTCTCTAGGCGTCGACCTTAATATTATATCCGCTAGTAAAAAACAGCCGCCCTTAATACTACCTCGCTAGGAATCTTCCTATTATTCTCGTCTATCGATATCCTATACTCGAGCTCCGCGAACCGACCCCTTATACCCGTAGGCTAACCCAATATATAGCCTATTATCATTATAATANTCCTATACTCGAGCTCCGCGAACCGACCCCTTATACCCGTAGGCTAACCCAATATATAGCCTATTATCATTATAATAATAATACTAGATCTTATTATCTAGCTAGATCTTATTATTAATAGCCTATAATATAAGATCTCTACTAGATCTCCGGCCGATAATAGACGTATCTAGCCTATTATTAGTCTAGGCTATACTATCTTCGTTAGCCGGCCCTCCCTCGCCTTAACCCTATTCATAATAATAGTTAGTTACCTAATCGCCGCCCTCTTCCGTCCTCCGTTTAAAACTAACCGGTTATAGCTCGCTATTATTATATCTACCGCCGTCCCTATCGCTACCCCGACCTACTTAGTCGGAACTGTTAGTCCTATTCTACCTTTACGGTTTCCGTCTACTAACGAACGCTCTAAGACTCGTCGTACTAATCTCGGCTGCGCCGCCGTCGGTAGGGATTACTAAAATAAGCTAATTGTCCTACCTATAATTATCTATACGTCTTCCTATATTATCTCCGGCTAACCTTTCTAGGTTACTATCGGTTACTAACCCTACGCGGTAACCGCCTACACCTACTACGCCTACTTTTATGGCTAGTGTATCTTTAGTCTATCTTAAACTTACTACTAACTATTTAATTTAGGCCTAAGCTTATCGGCTTAGTATACGCCGCCTAGACGTACTCCCTAGCTAGTACTTCGTATATTACCGCCGTCTCCTAGTTCTTCCCGTCTACTAACCGTTTATAGCGAAGCTGCGTATAAGGACCTTATCGCTACTATTAAGGCCTAGCGGGCCTTAAAGGGTTTAGACTCTCGGGCCTTTATTCCTCTATAAGATTTCCGCCTCCTAAATCTTATAGCCGCTAACCGTCCTAAATAGCCTAGTCGCTACTACCCTCTCTACTACCTACGAGAGGAAGATTTCGGACTTTACGCTAGCCGGCGCGCTAGTCCCTACGCCCTAGGTGTAAGGCCCGCGCTACGCCAACCTATAGGTAGGAGGGGGTTAAATTTTTTTTTATTTTTATTTTTATTTTTTCTTTTTCTTCTTACTTACTAGGCTACTAGCGTATAGCGTAGCTAGCCGAGCGCCTTCCGGTCTAGAAAGGGCGGGGTCCCTATAACCCTAAAAAATAATAAAATAATAAAATCAACTTTATAACCTTACCTTTTCTATATAACTATAGTAGTTGTACCTAACGATATAGCCTCTTAAAGCTATATTCTCGATCCTTACTTTAATACCCGTTAGGGCCGAGTCGTCTACGTCTCTAACTATCTCTTCGTACTAGGCCTCTAATATTTACTCCTATACCCCGACCTAGTATAAGTAGTACTAAAATCCTACCTAGCGTATAATCGAGTCGATTAGATCGGCCGTAACTACTATATTACTTATTAACGCGCCTAGTAGTAGCTTTTCCGCTTCGACTTCTAGCCGGCGTATTACGATAGGGGTCTATCGTTCGTCTTTACCGACCGGTTACGTAGTTCGAACTCGTCTATTACTACTACGTCTTCGATGTTCTCGGAAGGTTCCTAGGTAGGTTTATAATAACTATACTACTTTACTAGGACTTCGCGTCCTCTCCCTCGTCTCGCTATCCTCGCGTATAAGACCTTCTCTATAGTATACTTATTATACGTCTCGAATAGGACGGGCGTAAGCTAATAGTCGTCGACTACCTAGCTAGGGAGTAGGTCTATCGCGTAGAGCCGTAGGAAGTCTAGATAAAAAACTATATAAATTCTACTAGGGATACCTTCGAGGCGGATTAATAGTAGGCTAATTACCTTAGAGACTATATACTTACTATATCTAGCGTCTAGCTTCTTCTTTAGCCTTTCGGTCTTATAATTCTAAAGGTCTAGCTATACCTTATTGCCGACCTTAAACTTTAGGGTAGGCGCCTAGCGCCTATTTACGGAGTCCTCTTACTATTATACTAATATAGCTATCAACGCCTAGTAAAGCTCTATTACCTACTTAATCCGCGATATAAACGCCTCCGCTCGCTATTTAGCTAGAACTAGGCTAGAGCCTATAGGCTCCTTAGTAAGGGAGACTAGAAATAGGCTATCGTACCTATAAGTAGTAAAGAATAGTAATATCCCGATACCCGAGTAATATCGACCGTTTATCGCTAGTTATACTATAGGTAGCTATTTTACCTAGTCGCTCTAGTTAAAGTTTACGAAATACCTTAACTACGCCTAGACTTCTTAGTTTAGCCTCTTAATAGACCTCCTAGTTTAGTCTCTCGGGGCCTCTGTCTATTTACGTATAGTAACTACTACTTAACCTCTACTCTATACCTAGTAACTAGTAAAAATATCTCTAAAAGGCGCCCGTCTAGTTTGACCCGCGGTCCGACGTAATTATAGAGGGTAGCCTATAATACCTTACCTAGTAGCTTAGGAATATCTCCGCGTAAGCCTCCGCCTCTATAGCAACTATTAACTAGAATACTACGGTCTTACTAAGCCTATCCTTAATAACCTATAGGTTGGTAAACCCGCCGGAGTGCGGGAGCTTAACTATAAAGTCTATAGAGATGTCCGGGGACTAGGAGGGGTTAAAGTAGCCCCTATTTTGCATTTTGCTAAACTTTGTTTCTACCGTAGCTATCGTAGTTGCGTATAAACCTCCTAACGTACGGTAGTATAAGCGCCTAGTAGAAATCTCTTTTAACTACGGATAGCGTGCCCTCTCGGCTAGGATAGCCGGTTAGAGTAGAATTATAGATCCTCTAGATTAGCCGAGTACGTAGTAAATCAAATTTACTAGCCTTACCGCCCGAGTTTTTTCTCTCAGTTTCTATCGTAAATAGGGCGCCCGGAACCTAGAGCTTCCCTTAGTATTAGAGGAGACCTTAAGTATTAATTCTATAATCCCTAATCTAAATCTTTACGCGTATACCGCGTAGGAGCTCGCGAGCTCCGTTCTTAACCGCCTATACTACCTATAGATATAAGCTATTCTTAGACTTAGTATCTTCCTATAGCCTATCTAGTACGGGATCGCTAAAAGGTTAAGAGG
Organism: Venturia pyrina ICMP 11032; assembly: GCA_000738655.1. NCBI lineage: Eukaryota > Fungi > Ascomycota > Dothideomycetes > Venturiales > Venturiaceae > Venturia > Venturia pyrina. Next base: position 8,253 of record JEMP01000212.1, on the reverse strand, counting down.
GACTCTCTTCGAAGACCGCTTTAAAGGGGGCGGCGACCGTCTACCTAGTTAGGCTCTCCTAGGGAAATAACTACTATACTCTTAACGCGTAGTCCTTATCGTCTAGATTATCCTAGTCCCTTTAGGAGAGAGCGTTAAGTACGACTACCTCTCCGCCCGGCCTATAGACTATAGAGAAATAGTACCGTATTAAGGTCTTAGTAAAATATATCTACCGTTTAGATAGCTTCTATTTCTTTATAAAATACTTGAGGTTCCTATAGTCTGTTAAGATAGTAAATAGGCTACTACTACGAAGCTCCGCGTCCTAGTACTAAAGGTACTAGACTACGGTACGAAGCTCCTTATCGTAAATATCGTAGTTTATTTCCGCTTTATTAAGCTTCTCCGAGTAGAAAGCTATAGGCCGTCGAACTCTACTAGACTCCTAGCTTAATACCCTACCTAGAGTAGATCCGCTACTATCCGCTTCTACGAATATAGATAGCGTAGGGTCCTATTATCGAAGTATAGGGGCGGTCGTAAAACGTACCTTTAGTATATTAAACGTATTTTAGGCCTCCGTTAACTAGATAAACGGCGCGTTCTTACTGGTTAGAGCCGTTAGAGGTATNGAAGATAATTAGGTAATTATAGATCACCTAACCTATACGCATATAGGTCGCCGGTTCCTCGCAAGGAAGGAACCTTAGAAATTATCTTTAACATCAATCTATTCTCACACTTCTTATAATTCTCACATAGGTCGTAATATCGTTATAAGGAAATATACACGTGTAGAATAGTATCTCTGTATTATCTTATATATATTCTATCTACTTGTTGTACGAACACTCTTGAAGTTAGAGACTTTAGATCCCTGCTCTATTAAGCTATCCGTAGGAATCCACACTTCCCCTTAAGGTATATAATATAATCCTACTCTTTCTAAGTTAGGAGGTAGATAAGCTTACCCTATATTAGCCGGGAGTAGACTACCGTATTAAACTTTAGACTAGGTAGATAGTACCCATGAGCCCTTACCTTAGGGCCCGCTATATAGGATATCTAAAGAGGCCCTAGGGCCCCGGATATAGTGGGATATCTAAGGAGGAACTATTAGTACTAGGAAAGACCCTAAATAAGCTTCTAGTAAAAGGGTTTATCCGCCTATTAAGCTCTAAGGGTAGCTCTCCGGCTCTATTCGTACGGAAACTAGCCGGCGGGCTAAGGCAATACTACGATTATAGAATACTAAATACTATTAGGAANTATATATACGCGGTTTATAGTCGCCTCGAGTGCGAGGACGCCCTCCTAAGGGAGGAGGTAATTATAATAAGGTTTAGGATTATTCCTTAAAGGAAAGAAGTTTAGAAGATAATTAGGTAATTATAGATCACCTAACCTATACGCATATAGGTCGCCGGTTCCTCGCAAGGAAGGAACCTTAGAAATTATCTTTAACATCAATCTATTCTCACACTTCTTATAATTCTCACATAGGTCGTAATATCGTTATAAGGAAATATACACGTGTAGAATAGTATCTCTGTATTATCTTATATATATTCTATCTACTTGTTGTACGAACACTCTTGAAGTTAGAGACTTTAGATCCCTGCTCTATTAAGCTATCCGTAGGAATCCACACTTCCCCTTAAGGTATATAATATAATCCTACTCTTTCTAAGTTAGGAGGCAGATAAGCTTACCCTATATTAGCCGGGAGTAGACTATCGTATCGAACTTTAGACTAAGGTAGATAGTACCCTAGAGTCCTTACCTTAGGGCCCGCTATATAGAATATCTAAGGAGGAACTATTAGTACTAAGGAAGACCCTAAATAAGCTTCTAGTAAAAGGGTTTATCCGCCTATTAAGCTCTAAGGGTAGCTCTCCGGCTCTATTCGTACGGAAACTAGCCGGCGGGCTAAGGCAATACTACGATTATAGAATACTAAATACTATTAGGAAGGAAGATAGGTATCCCCTCCTACTTATTTCGGAGACCTTACGTAACCTCTTAGGCGCTATATACTTGTCTAAGGTCGACGTAGTATTAGTATTTTAGAAGTTACGGGTAGCCTAGGGCTACGAGTATAAGACGGCTTTTAGAACTCAATACGGCCTATTTAAATAGCTAGTAATACTATTCGGTTTAGTAGGGGCTCTATCTAGTTTCTAGCGATATATTAACTCGGTATTACGGAAGTTCCTAGACAACTCTACCTCCGCGTATATAGACGATATACTAATATATACTCGTAGTAATATAAACGACTACTTCTCTAAGGCCCGTGACGTTCTCCGGGCGCTTTAGGACGCTAGCCTCTACCTTAACCCTAGTAAGAGCGAGTTTATAAAGAAGAGTATTAAGTACCTAGGATTGATTATCTACGTAGATAGCGGAGGTCTAGAGGTAGACCCTAAGAAGGTAAAGACCGTACTAGATAAGGCGCCTCTAACGACGTAACGAGAGGTATAACGGTTCCTAGGATTTATAAACTACTTAGGATGTTCGTCCCTAACTATTCCGAGATAGCTATACCTCTAACGGCTCTAACCAGTAAGAACGCGCCGTTTATCTAGTTAACGGAGGCCTAAAATACGTTTAATATACTAAAGGTACGTTTTACGACCGCCCCTATACTTCGATAATAGGACCCTACGCTATCTATATTCGTAGAAGCGGATAGTAGCGGATCTACTCTAGGTAGGGTATTAAGCTAGGAGTCTAGTAGAGTTCGACGGCCTATAGCTTTCTACTCGGAGAAGCTTAATAAAGCGGAAATAAACTACGATATTTACGATAAGGAGCTTCGTACCGTAGTCTAGTACCTTTAGTACTAGGACGCGAAACTTCGTAGTAGCGGCCTTTTTACTATCTTAATAGATTATAGGAACCTCGAATATTTTATAAAAAAGTAGAAACTATCTAAGCTATTTTATAAAGAAATAGAAGCTATCTAAACGGTAGATATATTTTACTAAGACCTTAATACGGTACTATTTCTCTATAGTCTATAGGCCGGGCGGAGAGGTAGTCGTACTTAACGCTCTCTCCTAAAGGGACTAGGATAATCTAGACGATAAGGACTACGCGTTAAGAGTATAGTAGTTATTTCCGGNCTCTGCGCGAAGCGTCCAACTAAAGGGACTAGGATAATCTAGACGATAAGGACTACGCGTTAAGAGTATAGTAGTTATTTCCCTAGGAGAGCCTAACTAGGTAGACGGTCGCCGCCCCCTTTAAAGCGGTCTTCGAAGAGAGTCCCTCTTAACCTTTTAGCGATCCCGTACTAGATAGGCTATAGGAAGATACTAAGTCTAAGAATAGCTTATATCTATAGGTAGTATAGGCGGTTAAGAACGGAGCTCGCGAGCTCCTACGCGGTATACGCGTAAAGATTTAGATTAGGGATTATAGAATTAATACCTAAGGTCTCCTCTAATACTAAGGGAAGCTCTAGGTTCCGGGCGCCCTATTTACGATAGAAACTGAGAGAAAAAACTCGGGCGGTAAGGCTAGTAAATTTGATTTACTACGTACTCGGCTAATCTAGAGGATCTATAATTCTACTCTAACCGGCTATCCTAGCCGAGAGGGCACGCTATCCGTAGTTAAAAGAGATTTCTACTAGGCGCTTATACTACCGTACGTTAGGAGGTTTATACGTAACTACGATAGCTACGGTAGAAATAAGGTTTAGCGGAATATAAAATAGGGGTTACTTTAACCCCTCCTAGTCCCTAAGCGCTTCTTCTTAGAGATCTCTATAGACTTTATAGTTAAGCTCCCTAAGTCCGGCGGGTTTACCAACCTATAGGTTATTAAGGATAGGCTTAGTAAGACCGTAGTATTCTAGCTAATAGCTACTATAGGAGCGGAGGCTTACGCGGAGATATTCCTAAGCTACTAGGTAAGGTATTATAGGCTACCCTCTATAATTACGTCGGACCGCGGGTCAAACTAGACGGGCGCCTTTTAGAGATATTTTTACTAGTTACTAGGTATAGAGTAGAGGTTAAGTAGTAGTTACTATACGTAAATAGATAGGGGCCTTAAGAGGCTAAACTAAGAAGTCTAGGCGTAGTTAAGGTATTTCGTAAACTTTAACTAGAGCGACTAGGTAAAATAGCTACCTATAGTATAACTAGCGATAAACGGTCGATATTACTCGGGTATCGGGATATTACTATTCTTTACTACTTATAGGTACGATAGCCTATTTCTAGTCTCCCTTACTAAGGAGCCTATAGGCTCTAGCCTAGTTCTAGCTAAATAGCGAGCGGAGGCGTTTATATCGCGGATTAAGTAGGTAATAGAGCTTTACTAGGCGTTGATAGCTATATTAGTATAATAGTAAGAGGACTCCGTAAATAGGCGCTAGGCGCCTACCCTAAAGTTTAAGGTCGGCAATAAGGTATAGCTAGACCTTTAGAATTATAAGACCGAAAGGCTAAAGAAGAAGCTAGACGCTAGATATAGTAAGTATATAGTCTCTAAGGTAATTAGCCTACTATTAATCCGCCTCGAAGGTATCCCTAGTAGAATTTATATAGTTTTTTATCTAGACTTCCTACGGCTCTACGCGATAGACCTACTCCCTAGCTAGGTAGTCGACGACTATTAGCTTACGCCCGTCCTATTCGAGACGTATAATAAGTATACTATAGAGAAGGTCTTATACGCGAGGATAGCGAGACGAGGGAGAGGACGCGAAGTCCTAGTAAAGTAGTATAGTTATTATAAACCTACCTAGGAACCTTCCGAGAACATCGAAGACGTAGTAGTAATAGACGAGTTCGAACTACGTAACCGGTCGGTAAAGACGAACGATAGACCCCTATCGTAATACGCCGGCTAGAAGTCGAAGCGGAAAAGCTACTACTAGGCGCGTTAATAAGTAATATAGTAGTTACGGCCGATCTAATCGACTCGATTATACGCTAGGTAGGATTTTAGTACTACTTATACTAGGTCGGGGTATAGGAGTAAATATTAGAGGCCTAGTACGAAGAGATAGTTAGAGACGTAGACGACTCGGCCCTAACGGGTATTAAAGTAAGGATCGAGNGCTTACGCCCGTCCTATTCGAGACGTATAATAAGTATACTATAGAGAAGGTCTTATACGCGAGGATAGCGAGACGAGGGAGAGGACGCGAAGTCCTAGTAAAGTAGTATAGTTATTATAAACCTACCTAGGAACCTTCCGAGAACATCGAAGACGTAGTAGTAATAGACGAGTTCGAACTACGTAACCGGTCGGTAAAGACGAACGATAGACCCCTATCGTAATACGCCGGCTAGAAGTCGAAGCGGAAAAGCTACTACTAGGCGCGTTAATAAGTAATATAGTAGTTACGGCCGATCTAATCGACTCGATTATACGCTAGGTAGGATTTTAGTACTACTTATACTAGGTCGGGGTATAGGAGTAAATATTAGAGGCCTAGTACGAAGAGATAGTTAGAGACGTAGACGACTCGGCCCTAACGGGTATTAAAGTAAGGATCGAGAATATAGCTTTAAGAGGCTATATCGTTAGGTACAACTACTATAGTTATATAGAAAAGGTAAGGTTATAAAGTTGATTTTATTATTTTATTATTTTTTAGGGTTATAGGGACCCCGCCCTTTCTAGACCGGAAGGCGCTCGGCTAGCTACGCTATACGCTAGTAGCCTAGTAAGTAAGAAGAAAAAGAAAAAATAAAAATAAAAATAAAAAAAAATTTAACCCCCTCCTACCTATAGGTTGGCGTAGCGCGGGCCTTACACCTAGGGCGTAGGGACTAGCGCGCCGGCTAGCGTAAAGTCCGAAATCTTCCTCTCGTAGGTAGTAGAGAGGGTAGTAGCGACTAGGCTATTTAGGACGGTTAGCGGCTATAAGATTTAGGAGGCGGAAATCTTATAGAGGAATAAAGGCCCGAGAGTCTAAACCCTTTAAGGCCCGCTAGGCCTTAATAGTAGCGATAAGGTCCTTATACGCAGCTTCGCTATAAACGGTTAGTAGACGGGAAGAACTAGGAGACGGCGGTAATATACGAAGTACTAGCTAGGGAGTACGTCTAGGCGGCGTATACTAAGCCGATAAGCTTAGGCCTAAATTAAATAGTTAGTAGTAAGTTCAAGATAGACTAAAGATAGCTTATATAGTATTATACTAGCTATAAAAGTAGGCGTAGTAGGTGTAGGCGGTTACCGCGTAGGGTTAGTAACCGATAGTAACCTAGAAAGGTTAGCCGGAGATAATATAGGAAGACGTATAGATAATTATAGGTAGGACAATTAGCTTATTTTAGTAATCCCTACCGACGGCGGCGCAGCCGAGATAGTAGATAGTACGACGAGTCTTAGAGCGTTCGTTAGTAGACGGAAACCGTAAAGGTAGAATAGGACTAACAGTTCCGACTAAGTAGGTCGGGGTAGCGATAGGGACGGCGGTAGATATAATAATAGCGAGCTATAACCGGTTAGTTTTAAACGGAGGACGGAAGAGGGCGGCGATTAGGTAACTAACTATTATTATGAATAGGGTTAAGGCGAGGGAGGGCCGGCTAACGAAGATAGTATAGCCTAGACTAATAATAGGCTAGATACGTCTATTATCGGCCGGAGATCTAGTAGAGATCTTATATTATAGGCTATTAATAATAAGATCTAGCTAGATAATAAGATCTAGTATTATTATTATAATGATAATAGGCTATATATTGGGTTAGCCTACGGGTATAAGGGGTCGGTTCGCGGAGCTCGAGTATAGGATATCGATAGACGAGAATAATAGGAAGACTCCTAGCGAGGTAGTATTAAGGGCGGCTGTTTTTTACTAGCGGATATAATATTAAGGTCGACGCCTAGAGAGTAGTATAGGCGTAATATTAGGGGCTAGTACCCTTAGGTCTAGAGAAAGGAGACTAGGTATTTGTATACGGTCCCTATAGAGGACTATAAGGAGGACGCTTCCCGTCTCTTTGTATTCTCTAGTTAACTTAGCTTTATCTATAATATTACCTCTAGTACTTACTAAGGTCTTCCCTTAATAATATAGAGATATAATAGTATATCCCTACTATAATACGTACTAGCCTACCTATACGCGGTTTTAGTCACCTCGAGTACGAGGACGCCCTCTTAGGGGAGGAGGTAATTATAATAAGGTTTAGAATTATTCCTCTAAGGAAGATAGTTTAGGAAGAGGATTAGGTAATTATAAATTATATAACCTACACGTATATAGATCGCAGGTTCCTCGCAGGAGAAGGAACTTTAGAGATTATCTTTAATACAAATCTATTCTTATACTTCTTTATAATTCTTACATTTATCTTTTTTTTTTAATATATTAAAAGATCCTATAAAAACTTAGACTTCTAACTCTTCATATTTTTCGATTTCGCCTTTACGGAGCGCCCGTAAATCTATAAAGGTACGTATAGCGCTTTTACGATTTTCAATACTAAAATTTTCAGCTTTTAAGGTGTCGTAGCTGGGCAAGAAGGGAATAATTTTAAAGAATTTTGATAATTGATTATGTTATATAACTTCCGTGTTATATAGCTTAATTCTACGTAGTAGCTAGTACGCTACATAGGCTGTAATATAGATACGTTAGGCCGTAATCCTATATAGCTAGTACGAGGAACTGTAAGATTTTACGACCGTACTAGAATAGAATAAATAATTTTCAAATCCCTAAGGATATTTATCTAGTCAATAAATATGTCTTTTTTTTTAATATATCGCAAGATCCTACGTAAAGTTAGACTTCTTAGTCGTTATATTTTTCTATTTCGCCTTTGCGGAGCGCCCGCAAAACTGCGAAGGTACGTATAAACTAATATANGTTATATAACTTCCGTGTTATATAGCTTAATTCTACGTAGTAGCTAGTACGCTACATAGGCTGTAATATAGATACGNTATTAAAGTTTCTAAATCCCTAGTATAACGCGTAGCTATAGGGAAGTATAGGAAGATTATATATTTCTGAAATTATTTTCCTTTTATCTTGTATCCTTAATAAACTCCTAAAGATAATAGCTATAGTCTTAAAAAGTATACTTTTAAATTCCCCGTATTTTTCTAGTATCGATAAGTATATTAAAATTCTTTAAAACCCTCTCCTACTTACCCAGCCACGACACCTCAAAAGCTAAAAATCTTAGTATTAAAAATTATAAAAATGCTATACGTACCTTCGTAGACTTACGCGCGCTCCGTAAAGGCGAAATCAAAAATTCTAATAACTAAGAAGTCTAAGTTTTT
>JEMP01000208.1:1204-13007 GCA_000738655.1 Venturia pyrina ICMP 11032 | reverse complement strand
GGACGTAGCGTTATAGCTAAAGGGCTTAGCGGATCTAGTACTACCGGGGTTTAGGAAGCTATCGCTTAGGATAACTATATATTAGTTAGTAAGGATAATAGATATACTAAGGAGTCTCCTATATATTACTTATATAACGAAATGATAGGTATTAAGTAATATAAGAAAGACTCCTTTAATAAGATTAAACTTACCGTTACTAATAGTAATACGGGTCTAAGAAAGATTTCGATTAGTTCTAGGGCTTAGTAGATAAGGAAATAGTAGGGTGAATTTTTGATCTTCTAATAGGAGGAGGGGAGGTAGGGGTTCGTATAGTTATAAGAAAGTAGTTTATAGTAAGAGGAAAATATTAATATTAATAGATATTACGGCGGATAGTCCCGGCGCTAGTATAGATCTCGGATCTACGCTAAGGGATATAGGGCTGTATAAAGAGGATTACGTAATAGGGAGTTACCTAACTTCTTAATAGTTTAAGAATAAGAGGACTATCGACTTAGGTATACTCCGGGTAATAGATAGGGATAGGAGGGGGGGGGTCCTAGGTATTATCTTATATTATATAGAATAGGATTAATATTTATAGGAGTCTTATTCGCATCCCCTATATACGGATATTAGACCTCATCGGTTGTACTAAGCGTAGGTAATTCAATTTTTAGTCGCGATTTATATTAGCGTATATCTAATCGTAGTATATCTATATATATATAAAAGGCGGCGTAGGTTCTAGTAGTAAATAATGACTTTCGTGATAGAATATAGAGGATAGCGCCGCAAACACACGTTAGATAGCTACTTCTATAAGTTAAGCGAGCGTAATTCAAGTTTTAGTCGCGACTTGTATTTGCGTATATCTAATCGCAGAATATATATATATAAAAGGGCGTAGTAGGTTCTAGTAGTAGAGGATAACTTTCGTAATAGAATATAGAGGATAGCGCCCGAATAAGGATAACTTTCGTAATAGAATATAGAGGACAGCGCCGTAAACACACGTTAGATAGCTACTTCTATAAATTAAGCGAGCGTAATTCAAGTTTTAGTCGCGACTTATATTTACGTATATCTAATCGTAGAATATATATATATAAAGGGCGTACTAGGTTCTAGTAGTAAAGGATAACTTTCGTCATAGAATATAGAGGACAGCGCCCTAAATACATCCTTTACCCCGCGAAGTTGATATTAAATAGAGAGGAGAGCGCCGTAAATACACGTTAGATAGCTACTTCTATAAATTGAGCTAGCGTAATTCAAGTATCAGTCGTTGAGCGAGCGTAATTTAAGTTTCGGTCGCGAATTATATATACGCATATCTCGTAGTAAGTATATACTAGACAGAGTTAATAGCGTAACTTAGTTAGTTAGACTTTTGATTTTCTCGAAGGTAATGGGCACGGACCTTTTAGCACGAAGGGTAACGCTTAACCTTAACCCGACGGGCTTGATAACCTAGCTTTCCGATCGATCTTAGCTTTCTAATTAACCTCTATTTCTAATAGAATCCTTAAAAACCTAGCTTTCTAATAGAAAAGTACCTTAATCGTAGCTTTCCGACCGATCCTAGCTTTCCGATTAACCTCTATTTCTAATAGAATCCTTAGAAACCTAGCTTTCTGATAAAAAAGTACCTTAATCCTAGCTTTCTAATCAATCCTAGCTTTCTAATCAACCTCTATTTACTAATTAGAATCCTTAAAAACCTAGCTTTCCGATAAACAAGTACCTTAATCCTAGCTTTCCGATTGATCTTAGCTTTCCGATCAACCTAGCTTTCCAATAGAATCCCTAAAAACCTAGCTTTCCGATAGAAAAAGACCCTAAACCTAGCTTTCCGATCAATCCTAGGATTCCGATTAAGGAGCTATTAGGAAATAAGTTAGTAGGGGTAACAAAACGCTTTAAATATTTCCTACCGACGAGGAGCAGGAAAGGCTATATAAGTTAGTAGGGGTAATAAAACGCTTAAAACAGTTTTCTACATACGAGGAGTAGGACAGGGCTATAGGTAGGTAGGAAATAAGTCGGTAGGGAGATTAAAACGCTTCGAATCTCTCCTACCTCTAAGGATTAGGAAAGGCGATAGGTAGGTTAGAAATAAGTTAGTAGATAGGTTAAAATACTTTAAATCTTTCCTACCTACGAGGATTAGGAAAGAAAATTAGTATTCCCTAAAGATCTCTCCTTTATAGACTATATAAGCTTCTAGTATACTAGCGATAAGTCGCCCGTCCTATTAGTATCCTTAATAGACTTTTATACTTAGTACCGTTTATAATATTTTTTCTAAAGCTTATAATTCTAGGATAATATAAAAAAGGTTGTGAATTTTCTAACTTTTTAACGACGATAACCTTAAACTTGAAACTTAGGTAATAGCTACCTTTAAACCTCATGACTCTAAATCTTTAATAATAGTCTAGTATATCCTTAAATTCGTCTACACCTAACCTATATTATATCAATATATTAGGCCTAGTAGTTATTAAATAGAACCTATACTAGTAACTTCTACTTATAACCTTTACTATTATTATAGAGAATTATCTAGTTTATACTAAACCTTTTTAGAGGTCTCTCTAAATACTTTCTCCTTACCATTTTTCTCTATAGTATATTCCTAGTATATATATATTTCTAGGAGATATAGTCCTTCCTACTTCTTAGTATATTCTCTCTATATAAGAATATAGGAACTAAGGGGAATTAAGGAGATACAAAATAGTATTAGTCCGTTTTACGTAGCTAGTTTAAGAGTAACTAGAGAGGAGTACCCTAAGTTATCCCTAAATAAGTTTATTCAAGAGGTTATCTAGTTTTATCTTTATACTCTCTATGTTATTGATATATAATTAGAATGGAGTGTTTAAGCGTAATATATAGAATATTATATTACTAAACTATAGTAATATATTATCTATTTCTAATAATCTTACTACTTCTTCTTTACTAAACCTAATCTATTATTCCCCTACTCTTATCTTATCTAGGGTGATACTTATAAACCTTTTAAGTACTTTAAACTAGCTAATTCCTCCTATTAATACTCCTACTACTTCTGAGTCAGGTATAATACTACAGAAGATATTATTTCTATATCTTAACTTAGAGAGACAGACTAGCAAATTTCAAGTTTTATTTATACTAACTAATTCTAGTAAATTCTTCTTTCCTCCTTAGACTCTAAGTATCTTTGTTAATTAGTACGCTATAATGTCCGCTTAGAAGAATTATATAGTAGAGGTTAAAGTAGTTATACTATAGAAGGATACTTCTATATTAGGAGGGCTATCTTCCTCCTACGTAAAGGTCTATAAAACCTCTAAGTAGTATCTATCCTCCTATATAAAGTTCAATCCTTCTATTTTGTCAATAATTATTAGTAAGAGTTAAATAAGATCTAGTTCGGAAATATACTAGTTCTTAGTAAGTTTTTACTTCTTCTAGGTAGCTTTCCTTTCAGCTTAAGGGTAATCAATAGACTAATAAGTTAGCTTACTAAAGATATTATATTCCTTCCCTTTAACTACCTTTCCCTAGTTTAGTAGTATAGGGCTTTTCGGAGGTAGCCTATATAGTCCTTAAGAGGTATTATATCTTAGTCTTTCTCCTCTACCTCTTACCCTTATATATACCCTAGGTCTTGACCTTTAGATAGTACGATTAGTAAGAAATTACTCTTATAGTTTCTCTAGTTATAATAAGACATTTTCTATTTTTTAGTCTACTACGTTATCTTTGTTATCTTAGAAAGTATTATTCTCTTATATAAAAGCTCCTATAGTACCTAAGGTTTAGGAGATAATAGATCTCTTTAAGAGTACCTTTAATACCTTATATATACTAACTTCTTAGAATAGGGCTGGTCTATACTTAGAGACTTCTTAATAAATCATTATAATATACGTTTTAACTATCTTTTCGTTATAATAAAGTGTAGTATTTATCTTCTTAATCCTATTAAAAAGCATATCTAGGTATATAACTTTAGACTTACTAGAGTTCTTCTTAATAATCACTACCAAGGATATATTTATCTATTCTATCAAGTATTTTTAGTATCTTTTCTACGTCTTAAACTTTGCTTCGATTTATTAATAAAGGTCTATATAGCTACCTATATCTAGTTATACTAATAGTTTATAGTAGAAGTTAAGGGCCTTCCCTTTTAGTATAACTAGGATTACTAAGTTATAATAGTAATCTAGGATACTAATTGTATTATACTACTATTAAAAAATCTATTCGCTACTTTTCTAGATATTATACTCTGCTTTACTATACCTAATAGTATTGCTATAGAGTAAGCTAAGGTTCTTTAAACTTTTCGTACTATCCTTTAGGGATATAAACTCCTTATGATTATTAAAGGTAACTATAGTATTTAGTAGATAGTTTATTGCTCTATATCTAAGTAACTAAGGTAGTACGGAGTTTAGCTATCTTCTTACCTATTCTATATTAGAGAGTAGTACGCTAGTACTATATAGTAGTCTTAAAGGTATTATACTATTTCCGACTAGAGTACTAAAGTTTATTAGCGACTCCTAAGTATAGTACTACTCCTAGGAAGCATATACTCCCGGTATTTTACGAGGGATATTATAGTGTTCTTTGAGTACCTATTACTACTCTTCTTATAGGCTAGGTAGGACTAGTATTCCGAGTCTAGCTAAAACGCTTCGTATATTCTCTATAACGCTATCTATTTTCGTCTTTATAGCCGCCTACTATTTTACCCTAGATCTTAGCTATATCTCCTCCTTTTTATAGGCTCTCTCCTCTATTACTCTCCTAAGGTCCTAGGATCCTAGTAGCCTAGGTAGTACTCTTATAGGAAGGAGGTTTTTACCTATTCTATCCTAGTCCTTAGGCTCCTCTTTCGCCTTATTTCTACTTACTATACTCTTTCCCTTAACTTTCTTAGATAGTCCTACTTCCGTAATTAGTATAGTTTCCTCCTAGAGTAGTAAGGAAGGGTTTATTATATTACTAAGCTAGACTATCTTATTCTATAGGTCTTCTTTCATTATCGTAAACTTAAAAAGTCGATCTACTATAGTCTTCTGCCTACTAGTAGAAAGAGCTTTTCTTTTTCTCTTAAAGAGGTACTTAAGTTAGTAAAGGAGCTGTTTATTAAACTTACTCTAAATTATATAGGTCTAGTTCCTAAAGTCTTCTTAGAAGGATCTTAAGAATTAGGACTAGGAAAAGTTAATATAGGTAGATATTATATAGACTAGGAACCTATTTAGGGCTTCTAGCTCTATATTATTATCTACGTCTTTAAGGTCTACTTAGAAGCGTTCTAGCCTATATAATATAGTATTATCAACCTTTTAAATACTACTAATCAGACTTACTAAGCTTTCTTTACGTTATAAAGCTGAAGATTAGTTATATTTAGTACTCTTAGATCTTCATCTTCTCTTAGATCCTTCTAGGGGAGGCGATACTAGAGGATTTTTAGGTTTTACTATTTCTACTTCTATAGAAATACCAAATCCTTCCCGAGTAGTAGGAGGGGTATAGGGTAGGGAAAAATAGGGAGTTACTCTTTAATACTATCCTTTTCTAATAGGATAATTAACGCTAGATTAGGATAGGGTAAAAAGATACTAACTATTACCTTAGCCTACTCTAAGTTCTCTTAACGGGCTAGACGTCGCTTAAGAGAGGTCTTATATAGCTAACTATCTAAGAATTAAGCCTTAGGCTTTGTTATAATACTGTAAATCCTTAGAGAGTTCTTTAAATAATTCCTTACTATTCTATAGTATATAAGTCAATATAATTACTAATTGGTATTAGAATAACTAAGTATTCTCGATAGATCTAATACGTATATACAGGTATTAATATTTAGAAATATTGATATAGGTAAATAGTAATAAGGGATTAATTAAAAGAGAATATTTATATAGTATTAGGCTTATATCTTACTAACTTCTATTTGGAAGTATAGTCTATACACTCAAAGTCCTATAGTATATAATAGTGTATCTATAGAGTAATCTATCCTTTTACTAATATAGCGAAGTATAAACCTACTCTTTAGTATACCTAACCAAGATAAACTAAGATAAATTATATTAGACAAGTTTAGTATATTGATATTCCCTATAGGAGGTGCATATTAGTATAATCTAAACGAAACTAGCTACAATAAATTTCCTAATAAATATAATTTTTTAATAAGCTATAATATAGCTCTAATATATAGTATCCCTTAGTTGGTAATACGATGCTATAGGGAAGCGTAGGAAGATTATATAGCTCTAAAATTCTTTTCCTTTTATCTTCTATCCTTAATAACTCTTTAAACATAATAGCTCGTCCTATTTGTTCGCGGGCTTCGCTCCTTTTAAAATAAGTCTTTAAAACTTCTAGGTTAGTTAGGCTCCAGCTGCGTCTAGATAAACGATCTTTCTTATCGTAGAATTAGTAATAGTCTAGTATTATTCATCTTATTATCTAGATTAGAAAGATATATTATAGTAAATAGTTAATTATATCATGTGACCTCTATCTTATATAAAGTGCGCAAGAATAGCCTTATTAGGAAGAATAGTAAGAAAGAGGTTAATAATACTTAACTTCTAGCGAGCGTACCTATTTCTTATACGTATCACGTGACGCTATTCTAGAAAGATACGGACGGTCGACTTTACTATAATAGATTTTTTGGTTATATAACCTATTATAACCCTCTATTAATCTGCGGGAGTACCCGTATCTACGGGAGTACCTATAAGTACGTAGGGGCGTTACGTACTAGCTACTAGCTTTATTAATATAGCGTTCCTATTAGTTAGAGGTTATATAACCTGTAAGAATTATAAGAAGTATAAGAATAGATTAATATTAAAGATAATCTCTAAGGTTCCTTCCTTGCGAGGAACCTACGACCTATATACGTATAGGTTAGGTAATCTATAGTTACCTAATTATCTTCCTAAACTCCTTTCCTTTAAGGAATAATCCTAAACCTTATTATAATTACCTCCTCCCTTAAGAGGGCGTCCTCGTACTCGAGGCGACTATAAATCGCGTATATATAGGCTAGTACGCCTATACGTTACTTAGACCCTTAACTATAAATCTAGGGAAAACCAAAACTCTAAACTTCCTAGGAATTTCCTAATCTTAGGATCTATCGTAACCCTAACGTAAATATTACGTATCGTAATATAATAATATACGTATAGTATACGCGCCTCTATAGAATCCTATAGAAGTACTCTTAGAATTAAAATAAAGTAATAAAGTTATCTACTCCTTTCCTTCTCTTCGTAATAATATTATTATATTCTCGCTAGTACCTTACTAGTACCTTACCTATATACTTAAAACTCCCCTACTCTTACCTTATAATACTATAATAGCTCCTAAGCGCCCTACCCCTAACACGCTATCGACTCCCCTGCCTAAGCGCTCCTAAAAGGTGCTAGAGAGACTTAACTAGGCCTATTACTTACGCTATACGTAGTACGTACTTAAAGATAGTACTACGCTACGTACTAATTATAATAAGAGTAATACTAAGAAGTACTCTTATTACGCTACTATACGCAAGCTATATACGGACGTAAGTACTCGAATATTTCGCGTATTAGTCGCGCCGGCTAATCGAATATAGATTCCTAGTAAGTATATCTCGGTTATTAATAATATCTAGGAGGAGTATAAGCTCCTAGATAGCGATAATATCCCGCCTACGCTTATCCTACGCCTCGCCGACGTTAATAAGTAGATACGCGCTTATAAGTAGAAGGCCGAGCGCTACGGCGGTACTACGAAGCTAAAGAGTATACTCTACGTTAGTATTACGATACTTAAGGAAGTAAGTAGTATACGAGCTTCTATAGAGTATATAGTAGACTCCTTCCGCTCGGTCGTATATACCCTACGCGTTACTTACGTAATATAGGTACTAACTATCTTATAGAATAATTAGCTACCTCTAGCTCCTCTAGAGAGTAAGGATAAGGAAGAGGAGGATAAACCTCCTATAGAGGATACTAATAATACTAGGGAGTAAGTAGAGTATAGGTTTAGACCGTATTTCGCCTACGCTATAGGTATATTTAGTATACTTAGAGTATAGGCCTCTTACCTACTTATTAGAGTCTAGAGTAAAGGATAAAAAATCCTTTAGGCCTCGTTAGTCTATAGCTTAATAAAAGGCTACTTCTCGGTTACGAGTCTCTTATAATATAATTATAAATTCTCTATCTTAGCTTTCTAGTTATCGCCGAGCCTACGCTTAGCTAGTAATAAGTAGTAGGTTCTTATTCGTTACTATACCTATTTATTACCCTTTTCCCTTAGGTTCTTTTAGAATCTTAGGGTTTTAGGATTTCTTATTTAGGTAGGCCGTAGCCTCGATTCTCCGCGCCGTAGCTTCTAAGGAAGAGGTTACTAATATTTATTATAGTCCTATAAGGATAGGTATAACGATACTAGTATACTCTTCTTATCCGCTACGCCTACGCTTCTTAGTCTCTTCGAATATACGAATTACTTCTCTAGTATTCTTAATATTCTATTCTAGTTCCTAGGAATTATATTCTAGGCCCTAGTCCTTCTAGCGTATATAATACTATATATATCCTTATCGCTTACTTTTCGTAAGTACCTCTTCTACTTCCTACTCTTCTTCTCCTTTAATGATTTCTAGAGGAGGAAGGATTTCTTATTCGCCTACGCGGCGGTAGTAAGGTTCTAGTAAGGAGATATAGAATACGTTATATATTCTAGTACTACTTAGTATATAGATCCTATATACTTATAGACCTATAGGTTTATCTACTCTAAATAGTCCTATTATACGAGGAGATAGCTTCCTACTTACGCTCTTTAGGCGTAGATTCTTCGTAGAGACTAATACTAAGTTATTCTTATTAAACTTCTTAGGTTAATATTTCTTATTATAGTATTTCGCTTAATTCTCGGATATATTGTATAGGCGCTACTCTAGCTCCTTTCGTACGATATAAATACGCTAAATTCTTTCTTTTACCTCTAGTACCTCCCCTTTAGAGGTACTATCCCTAGTATTAAACCTTATTTTAGGATTATATCCTAAAATAATATAGAATAGAGATATATCTAGATCGCTTCGGTAGCTATTATTATACGCGAACTCTATAATAGGTAGGCGCTTCGCCTACTCTACTTAATACTATAAGTAGAAAGCTCTTAAATATTCCTATATTATTTAATTTTGTCTTTCGGTCTGCCTACTAGTTTATAGATAGAAGGCTATACTTAGCTTACGCTTTATCTTCGTATAGTAGTAATATTCTAACTAGAACTCTAAAGTAAATCTAGGATTACGGTTAGAAACTATTCCGTCTAGAAAGCTAAACCTTAAGAATACGTAATCGAGTAGTAGGTCTATCGTCTATATTACGGTTATCGACTTCTTAATAGCAAAATATAAAGCTATTTTTAAGAACCGATCTATAACTACTAAAATCGTATCGTACGCGATACCGTCCCGTATACTTAGCGGTACTCTACTTATAAAGTCTAAGGTAATTTCTTTCTAAGGTGTTTTTAGTACTAGTAATACTTCTATCTTTCTATATAGTAGATATCTTTTTACTTTTGTTTTCTAGTAGATATCGTAGCTTCGTACGTACTCCGCGACGTCGCTATCTATACTTTACTAGTAATATTTGCGTTTAAGTAGTTAAGTTATACGTATAGTTCTAAAATACCCCGCGTATAGGTCGTTATAGTTACGCCTTAATAGCTCCTCGCGTACGGCTTATATAGGAGGTATAAATAGCCGATTTTTAAATATAATTAGATTACCCTTAATCTTCTAGTTCTTGTTTATCTTCCCGTCGGTAATTCGACGGCGAAGCGACTTACTCTTAGCGCCCCTACGCTAGCTTTTAGTTACTAAACTTTTCGTAGTAGGAGTAAGCTCCTTATAGGCGGATTCTACCGAGAGGGCTAGGATAATATCTATATAGATCGCTATTAATTCCTATACGTCTACCTATTCGATTACTAAGAGTCCTTCCTATAGTATTATATATTATAGCTCTATACTAGTTACGCGTATCTACGTCGTATTCTTTTTACTAGATAGAAGTATATTTATAATATCTTTAGTTAGCTTAAGGGCTAACTTCTTAACTAGTATAGGTAGTATTTTATTTATAGCCCTTATACTATTATTATAGTCCGTACGTCTCGACGGCGTATCGGTAGGGTTTGTCTTTCCCGTACGATACGTAATAATAAAGTTATAAGTAGATAGTAGTATAGCCTACCTAGCTTACCTACTATTTAACTACTTTACTCTAGCGAAACCCGTAAGATTCTAATAATTAGTTAGAACTTTAACTAGGTTCTTACTCCCCTCGAGGTAGTATCGCTAGTATTTAAACGCCGCTACGATAGCGAGGAGCTCTTAGTTATAAGTCTTATAATTACGTTCGGCGTCGACTAGCTTACGAGACTAGTACGCTACGGGTTACTACTACCCGTTATTTTTATTTAACTAGGATAGGATTACTATAATAGTAAAGACTAATATATTAGTCTTAACCCTAATCCTTCTCCTAGGATTAAAATATATTAGTATAGGTACCGTCGTAAAGGCTACGATTAGCTTACGAAAAGCTTTATTAGTATCTACTAGCTATAGAAATAGCCTAGCCTTCTTTCTATTCTAGCTTCCTTTTAGTAATACTATTAGGGGTAGCGTATACTTAGAGTATACTTCTATAAAGCGACGGTAAAAGTTATAAAAGCCTAAAAATAATTATAGCTCTATAAAGGTATAAGGTACTAGCTACTTAGTAATTACTTTTACCTTACGAGGGTCTATCGAGACTCTATCGGTACTTATAACGAACCCTAGGAACTCTACCTTCTAATAAAAGAACTTATATTTCTTTAAGTTATAGTATAAGCCGAAAGATATTAGTCTCTCGATTACTTATCGTACGTACCGCGTATATTCCTCGCGGGACTACGAATATATTATAATATTATTAAGATAAATAATATAAGTAGTATTAACTAACTTACTAAGAGCTTTATTAATATAAGCCTAAAAGGTAGTAGGCGTATTAGCTAAACCGAACGGTATTACTAAATACTTAAAGTATCCGTATCGCGTACGAAACGCCGTCTTCTACTCGTCGCCTCGACGGATACGGATACGATAATAGGTATTCTTAAGATCTAACTTCGTAAAGTACTTATAGCCTTAGAGCCTATCTAGGATCTCCGAGATTAAAGGAAGTAGATAACGGTTCTTAAGAGTTACCGTATTTAGCCTACGGTAATCGACGTATAAGCGTAGGCTACTATCTAGTTTAGGTACGAATAGGATAGGGGAACTAGTAGTACTAGTACTATCCTAGATCTAACTATTCGCCTTCGCTTCGATAATATATTAACGTAGGATCTCTAGTTCTTTAGCTAATAAAGGATAAATTAGGCTATAAGGTAGAGGAGCCGTTATCTTAATCGTATACTCCGCGCCTTTATTAGGTAAGCTTATAGCACCTTCTTTACTAAAGGCCGCCGTTAGATCTAAGATTCTAGGTAGAACAACTACTATAGGGTTTATCGTAAGCTCTTTACCGTCGTCTTTATCCGGTAGCGTATATACGATAAATAGGTAATTAAGTATCCTCCTATATAAAGAGGGAAAGTATAGCTATAGTAGGGGAGGTATCCTTATTATACTAGAATCGCTAGGTAAGAGCCGCCGTATTATATACAATCTTCTACGTATATAATACTAGTATACCTAGTAATAGAGGTA
>JEMP01000204.1:0-11826 GCA_000738655.1 Venturia pyrina ICMP 11032 | reverse complement strand
ACCTTTATACTCCTAAACTAATAATAATTAATAAACTAGAATATAGGGAAAGTAGGTATATAGTATCTAGCCGCCTTTAGTATACTATTATTACTATCCTATTAGAACTTCTAATTCTATTCTAACTAATTCTAAGATTATTATAACGATATTATATTACTTATTATAACAATACCTTCGATAACCCTTATAAAACAAAAGACGACTCCTAGATACCTAAAGTTTAGAAGATACGTGAGCCTAACCCTAATATTATCGAGAGTAATAATAGTTCCTTAGGTCGTACCCCCGAGGTCGCCTCTACCGATACGGGCTTATCCGATAGAACCGATACGGGTAAGAAGCCTATTCCGAGCCGAGTAGCTAACTAGAAAGATAGTAGTATTAGCGCTACTACTAGTATAGAATAGTATATTACGTTAGAGCGTACTTAGTTTAGTTATAAGGATATCCTTACTATAATAAACTATACTAAGAGCGGTACGGGCCGGGTTTATTACGACCCTAAGAACCTAATTCTTCCTTATAGCTACGTTTTTAGTAGGAAGAATATATCTACTTTCCTTATCTAATTAGAGGAATAGTACGAAGTATTCGAAATTAAAAAGGATATTTAGAAGTATCGAGGATTAATAATTAACTACTATACTAATATTTATAAAGATATTCGAGGTCTTAATAGATAGGAGTAGTACGATTAGGACTTACTTAAAACCTCCTTCTAAGAGGAGTATATTACCTAGGATAAGCGCTAGAAGAAGGAGACCCTTACTTACCTTAAGGAGATTACCCGTAAAAGTAAGAAGGGTATCCTTAAACCTAAGGGTTTCCTTAAGGAATTTAAAGCTTATTAGCCTACTATATATAAGAGCGGCGATACTACGAAGGCTTCCTATACTAGAGCTTTCCTATATAGTCTTCCTATAGACGTTAAATAGTAAGTTAACCTAAAATACCTAATAAAGGCTACCTCTAGTCGTTCTTACGAGAATATTAAAGATATTATTAAGGAAGCGGAGCGTATTATTAATAGTAAGGAAGATATAGAGATATTTACTAGCTCTACCGATAATAAGGTCCTAGAGCGTATTACTAACAAATCTATTACTAAACGAAATAAGAACCTTATAAGTAGTAAGATACCTCTTCCTACTACCTCCGGACTTAATTAGTCCTTATTAGAGGCTTTCGAGAATATATATATTAGTAGTATTAGCCGTAAAGCCGCTTATAATACCTTATACTACTTATACGATCCTGTCTTTACGAAGACGCGTTTAAGTAGTATATAGTACGCCCTAGCTACCGATTACGTCTAGAGGAACTTTAAACCTACTTAGGTATCGGTAACTTACTAGTCCTCTATTATATCCGCAGCTAGCCTATCCGGTTTTAACTAATCTAGGTCTCGATAGTCGGCCCTACCTAATACGTAGAGAACCGGGAATATAAGCTAGACTATACCTATAAGAGTTCCGAATCCTATAATAATACTACTATCTTTAAGCCCTAATACTAGTACGTCTCCTTTTAAACGAGCTTGCTTAGGATATAGTAAACCTAGCGAGATAGTATTTCAACTTAACGGTTACTTAGGGGACTTCCTTAAGGCCGGTATTATATACTATAAGCGCGATAGTAAAACTCCTTAGGAGCGTAGGCTATATTAGGGTAGTATAAGGAATCCTAGAGAAAAGATTAGGGGGCTTCTTCTAAATACTATTAAGCGCTAGTCTAACTAGATTATACGAATATATAAAGAGCGAAAAGCTAAAGCTAGGAATAGTATTTCTACTATTTAGGTTAGTAGTCTCTATAATAGTAGGGATACGTATAAGAGCAAGTTTATTAATATAGATAAATAGGAAGTTAATAAGATAGGTAGCTTAATCGTAAAGTACGATAAGCCTAGAAACGTTATCTCTACTATCGGTAGGCCTCGGAAGACTAATAAGGAGCCTATAAAGGCTACTATAAACCTTCCTAGTAAGGCCCCTTTAAAGATTATAAAGCCGACTCTAAAGCTAGTAACTAAGTTAACTAGGGTAAAGTATACTATTCTAGGATAGTTTTAGGAAATAGTTAATAATAGAAACGGTAGTTCCGCTTAGACTAAAGACGAATTAATAGTAGAAGCTAGTAAGGACGAAACCGTACGAGGGACTTAGTCGAAAGGCGCTTCTATAAAGAAAGCTAGGAATAATAATCCAACTTTTAAGCAGCTAATTACTACTATTCTAAAGTAAGATATAGAGCTTAAAGTTATTTCACGAGTTATACTAAACGGCGATTATATATTTACCTTCTAGGAGCTTCTTATACTTATACCTTACCTAAATAACTTTATATTTAAACGCCTTCCTAACGACGTTATATAGGTAATCGAACCTACTATAAAAGCTACGAAAGTACTAAAGGCGGAAAAGAAAGCTACGAAGTTATAGAAGTAGCTAGAAAAAAAGGGAGCTTAGGGTCTTCCTTTTAATATTAATAGTATAAATATCTCTAGGTCTATAGTTACCCGTATTCTAATAGAAGATACTAAGATTAGTACTAACCTTATTATATTATATATAGTTATAGGTATAGATCGTACTAATCGTAAGTATCGTATATTTACCAGCTTACTAGTTATAGAAGTCTCGGTTAGAGATATATCTCGAGACGGAATAATCGATACGGGCGCGGAGGTTAATATAATAAGTACTACTACTACTAAGGCTTTCGGGCTTCCTATTAGTAGTTTCGATAACCCTAAGTAGTAAGCTATTAGGAATAACCTAACTACCGCCGATAGTTATAATATCGGTCTTATTAGTTAGATATATACTAGTATTCGTATTACGGACGCTCCCTTCTCTTATAACGGAACGCTCTTCGTGGTTTTATTAAGGTATTCAAGACCTATTATCCTAGGATAGCCCTTCTCTTTACGCTCTTCTCTATAGATTTATAATATTCTAGATAGGGCTATTCGATGCGTTACGCGGTCTATTAATAGAGACGAGTCGGTCCGGTAGGATACCGGGTTCGCTAATTATAACTACGATATAGTAATTCGTTAATTAAGGTATACTAAAGTTAAAGAAGTATCCGATAAAGATAATATAGCTTAGGAGCCTAAGGACTTTTAGACTAGTTCTAGCGATAAATCCTCCGGCGATAAGGAATTTGATACGGAAAACTAGGTCGCGGAATAATCGAACCTAGAGATTTTTCCGCGTTTACTAGACTAGGTACTATTATAATAAGGCGAGATAATAAAGGAGGACTACTAGAAGTTTTATTTAATATTTAAGATACGCTAGACGTATTAAACTATACGTCGTCCGTACGCGCTCCTAATTAGCGCGAATTCATCCCTTTATACTATACGGATAAGGAGATTTTTAAAATAGAAATAAGGAAGGCGGCGGAACGTAAGGAGTATTTATAGAGGAATCGCGGTTTAGTAGCGAACTTTAGTTTACGATAGGTAGATTTTAACGGCGAATAATATCTAGGGCTAGCCCTAGATATCGATTCTCTAACGACGAAAACGCTAAGAAATACTAAGACTTTTTAATATCTAGGGCTAGCCCTAGATATCGAATTACTAAAGATAGAGCGCTAAGGAATTTCAAATTTTTAAACTAATTAGCGGCTATAAGTTATAACTCTCTATAAACGGAAAGCGGATAAGGTCTTACCTATTAACGTTCCCCTTAAGAATAGAGAAACTCCGGGGGGTCTTACTAACTAGCGTAAAGTTATAATACTCGAGTAGAAAGGTACGGAGGTTAACTCCGATCTTAATATTTACCTAGAGAAGCGATATACGACTTTTCCTTAAGGAATATAATTAACGGAGGAGCGCTTTAAAGCTATATATATTAACCCGGATCTAAGCCTAGAGGAAAGATCTTTTATTAAGGAAATACTATATCGGTAGGAGCTTATATTAGTATAGGATTTCTCTAAATATAGTAGGATTTAATATAAAGTTGCTCCTCTATAGGTTATCCTAACTATTAAGTATATACTATAGTAGGTAAAATCCTTTAATATACCGAAAGTACTAGAAGGCGTAGCTCAGCAAATTCTTAAGGAGCGTATAAATATAGGTAGGATTAAACCTTATTACGGTCCCTATAGGAATCTATAGTTCCTTATAGCGAAAAAGGGAAATAGTATCGATAAGCCTAGTTACCGATTAATTGATACTATAATAAATTATAATAGTATTATAATCCGAGATACTAATATCCCTCTGTCTACGTACGAATTCGTAGATTCTTTTACTAGATATCCCTATATCTTATTAGCTCACCTTTTCTCCGGATACGATCAACTTAAACTTACGGAGGAGAGTAGAGATATAATAGTATTTTAATACCCTTTCGGACTTTACCGTATAACGACTCTACCTTAGGGCGCTACGAACTCGGTTACTTAATTTTATAGAATTATAAAGATAATTATTCGGTATTAGATTTATACGAGTAATATCTACGTTAATAATATTCTTAATAAGTTAGAAAAGGACTATAGAGACGAGATAAGCGAGCTTCTAGGAGTTCGAAGGAACGTTCTAGAATATATTAGAAATCTTAATACTCTACTAGTAGATATTAAGCGCGCGAAGGCGATAGTCTCCGGTAAGAAGTTCGATATCTATATAGAAGGCCTTTATATTATCGGGTACTAGTATAATAAATATAGTCGCCGCCCTAATAAGTCTAAGGTAGTAGTAATTATAAACTAGGCGGAACTAAGATCGTTAAAGTTAGTAAGGGTATTTATTAGTATCTATATATATTATCGTATTTAGATTCGAGATTTTACGATAATTATATAACCTATTTTCTTCCTATTTAAGAAGGACGCAGACTTCGCGTAGGGAGATACTTAGAGGGAAGCTATAACTCGATTATAGATTACTCTTACTAAAGTACCTACTTTGAAACTGATTCGGTATAATAAGGGATTAGGTTAACTAATCCTTTCTATCAATACGTTAACTAAGGGATAGGGCGCGGAGCTCTCTTAAGAATATAAAGGAAAGCATTATCTATATAGGTATACGAGTAGGATCTAGTTAGTTACTAAAAGGAAGTACGATACTCTTAAGTTAGAGTATCGAGCGCTATTAAACGCGCTTAAGAAGTTTAAGATTTACTTATAGGGTGCGTACTTTATCGTCGAAACAGATACTAGGACTCTTATCTATTAGATAAATAGAATATCGTCTAATATTACTGGAGTACTAGTAACGAGGTAGCTTACGTAGATAGTAATATAGAATTTTAAAATCCGGTATATTAAAGGGAAAAAGAATGTAGTTGCTATTAGGCTATCTCGATAATACGAAGATATCCTTATTAAGGATATTCCCCTAGTTCCTAACTTCGATATCGACGACTTTATAGCTTCTAATCTTAGTATAATTACTTATACTAGTCCTCGGGTTTGTTCGCTTTTAGGTCCTAACGGTTACTATATAACGGACTATTTAGGATCTTAAGACTCCCTAGCTAAAAGTTATATTAACGGATCTAATACCGAATCGAATAGCGAGAGCGAACCTTCTTTATAAAAGAAATAGAGTTAGTAAAGGCTAGATAGAACCTATACTAACGAGTATTATATAATTACGGATTACCTAATAATACTAAAAAAGCTATCGCTTTACTCCTCCGCTAAAGAGTACCGTAATATTAGAAAGAAGGTATTCAACTTCCTAGCCCTTTATCGGTAGCTTTTCCGCCGCGGTATACGAGGATTACTATATCGGCGCGTTATCGATAAAGGAACGGAGCGGGAGGAGATTATAGAGCGCCTTTATAATAAATATAGTTATAAAGGTCGAGAAGCAACGGTAGAACTAGTTAGGTAGTAATACTTTTAGGAGGGATATTATAAAGACGTTATCGTATAAGTTAAGGGTTACGAGACTTATTAGAAAAATAATCAAAATAAGATTAACGAGGGTTTAAATATAATAAAAATCTATAGTAAGATACTTAGTACTCGGTAGTTAATAGACTATACTAGGATACCTATAAGGGAAGGTTTTAAGTATATTATTTACGCTCGCGAAGAACTTAGCGGTTAGAGTAAAGCTAAGGCTCTTAGAGGCTCTCCTAATACGAAATAGATCGCTAACTTTATTTACGAGTATATTATTACTAGATAGGGTATACCTCTCGAAAAAGGTATAGATAGTAGCCCCGAGAACAAGCGCTTTATAACCGTACTTCTTTATTTATTTAATACGAGGAAGATTTAGATCTTACTATATAATTTATAGGCCTAAGGCGGAATTAAGCGGAGCTATCGCCTAATTATTATAGTATTACGCAAGATAACTAATAGTAGAAGAAAACCCTAGGTATCTCTATTACCTAGCGTTCTATAGGTAGAGTAAACAACTATAAAGTATATAATAGGAATAACTCTAGCTAGAATAATACTTAGTAAAGAATATATCTAACCTATTAAGTTAAAGATAGTCACGTAGCGTACGCTAAACTAGAAGTCTATATTTATATAACTAAAGATCTTCTTACTATATATACGAAATAGCTCGACCTAAGAGAGGGTAATTTACGGGAAGTAGCTACTAGGTAGTAACGTATACGCTAGGATATAATCGATTACTAGGAGGTATCTTACGCGTCGCGACGTCGTATATCGAATCTTAAGGTTAGAAACATAGTACTTCTATATAATACGAAAATAGTTTAAAGCTTTAGTAATAAGTTAGAATTTAGGTAGCTTAGACCGTATAAGATTTTAAAGGTATATATAGATAGCAATACTAGTTATCGTATTAGGAGTTATAAATTATCTAAGCTCGACGATACGGTTGCTTTTAAAAGTATACATATAAACCGTATTTAAGTATTTATTCTAAGGGAAGAAGGGTTATCTGATTCTAATAAACCTAAGAGCGATAGCGGCGATAACGTAGAAGCGTTTATTCGAATCACGAATCTAGACGGTTTCGATCGAGAAGAATATAATAACTTCTCCGATTACCTATCCGATAATATAACCGTAGACAAGCTAGAGCTAGATACGAACCTATTAGTATAAGTTACCCGCCTAGTAGACTTCAATCCTATAGAGTATAAAGATTTTATCGATATTCCTCCCGATATTAACCCGGAGATTAATATAGACTAGTATATAGACTTTAATACTAATAAGTAGCTTTAATGCTAATTAGTATACTATATTTACTTATCCCGAGGTAGAGGAATAAGGAAGGAATTAGTAATAGGAGTTTTCGGAGAATTTTTTTTATTTTCTTTTTATTATTTTTATTACTATTATTACTATTCTATTAACTATTCTTTTAATTTATACCGGTTAACTAATAGAGAGCGCCGTAACTTTGTTAAAGACGTTAAGCTAGAGGCCTACGACCTAATAGGAGGAAGAAAAACCTAGGAAGGGTATTAGTAGTCTCTTATCGATCTTAAAAGGGCGACGGATAGGATGCTATAAGAATCTTGAAAATACGATAGATAGGATACCGTAAGAATCTTGAAAACGCGATAGATAGGATACCGTAAGAGTCTTAAAAATACTATAGACAAGATAATAATACTATAAGAATCTTGAAAATACGATAGGCAGGAGCTAGCCCCGGATATCGAGGCTTTTAGAGGTAACTATCGCAGTATCGTAGAATGCGGCACTAATATTAACAGGATAAAAAAAAAATTTCGACGCGCTAGATCTCTAAGCTATATTTATATAGCGAGTTGTATTAACCGTAGGGGATTATATTAAATTCGTCCTACGGTTTAACGTATATCTTATATTTTTTCCTTTTATTATTTGACTTAGTTCTTACTTCGTAGAGTTTTCCTTATAATACTAATATTATTTAGTTATTCGCTGTTATCTTTTATATATTAGTAGAATGTTCTTACTATAATAGTTGTTTTCGTATTTTATTTCTATTAGTTACTACTATTAGCCTATATTTACTATTTCCTAAGTATTTTTCATTCTATTAATAAGCTAGGACTATAAATATTAGGAATAGGAATACTAGAGGAGCGGCTACTTAAATAGGTAGACTCTTTCTCTTATTTCTCTTTCTTTCCTTTATTATAACCTTCTCCTCCTATATGCCTAACTATACCTACGATTACGAACGAAGCTATAACTATACGAACGCGAACTATCTAAAGTACTTACTATAGCGTCCGAAGCTCGAGCTAACGAGGACACTACCTCCGCCTTAGTACTAGTAGGAGACGTAGTTAAATAAGAAATAGGTAAATCTATCTCTAGGCTAGTTAATACTAATAATACTCTTATAGTTATAAGTAGAGTAAGTGTTACGGATATAAATAATACAGTAAACCTTCTATAATCTATATAATTTAAGTCGATTATATAGGACCCCGAGAAGTAGAGTTAGGTATTAGATAGTATAGTACTAGGAGATCGTATCGCTTATCTTAAGAGCCTTTATTAGGAAATTAAACTACGGTCGACTTAGAATAAGATAGTTTCAACGCTCTTTATTAAATATCTGAAATAGAGTAAAGACGAAGAGTTTAAGCTACTTATCCTTACCGCGGAAACCCTTAAGGAAGCGCTTAATACTAATTTATCTATTATAAACAAATACGCGATTTAAGGCTAGAAAGCCCGAGGATGGGTTATAGCTATATACTAGGCTATTCGTAATATAAAGCGTATAGAGGATACTAATAAAGTAGGTAAGTACTTTATTAAGTAGGATCGTAGGGTTATCTACGGACTTCTTAATAACTAATAGTCCCCGCTCTTTCTTAATAGACGGGATAATACTATACTATAAACTATAGAATACTAACTTAGTCGTAACCTACTTTAGGGCCTTCGAAAGTATCTTAAGTTAGTTAACAAGCTCCCGGTTTACGCTATACTTAAGATACTTAGCGTAGCGATATACTATCGCCTCTTAATAAATAGATAATCTCGAAACGCTCTACGGCTTATATAAAGCGATATAGCTGGACTAAATAAGGTTATTAGTACGGTAGAAGGTAACGAGATTAAGCGAGTAGTCTACGATAAGTACTCTAAAGACTTTAACTAGGAAGACTTCGGAGGGATTAAGTACCCGAAATACCTCTTACTAATTATACTAGAACAACTTACTCGCTACTATACGCGCCCTAATAAGATCGTATAGTATAACGATGACGACTATTTCCGAGAACGTATACTAACGTATTCCGTTAACGGCTAAGAACTATTAGGATCGGCGTATTTATCTATACTTTCGTCTATCCTATCTAATATAGGATCGATCTATAAAGAATAAATTATCGCCCTTAGATAAATAATAGAAATATTCGACTAGTAGAATAAGGAGGAGTTTAGAGATAGTAATATTACCTCTCGTATTACCCGCTCTAAAGGTAAAGGTAGATAGGAAGACCTCGAAGTATACGACGAAGATAATATAGATATCGAAATTATAAAGTTCGCCTACTCTTATACCCCTACGGCTACTAAGGTTCGGCTAAGTACTATACTAAAGAACCCTATAACCTAGATACGTATTAGTAATATCGGATATATAGACCTAAGTATTAAGAGTAAGAAGGTATCTATTAAGCGCGCGTTACTAAACGACTTTTAGAATCTTACTAAAGCGATTACCGTTATTAAGGATAGTATATATCCTAACTACCTAAGATATATAATAGGATAGGCGGTACTTTAGATACGAGTAGGCGATATATCTATTCTTACTAAACGCTTAATAGAATAGGTAGGCTACTCAAATCCTATTAAGTTTATAACTTCTCGCGATAAGTTCGAGTAGTTTCGCCTAGGTAATCGCCCTACCGTTTACTCTAACTATATTAGCGTCTATACTTATAAGCTAATCAACGTTAACGTTTTCGAGAAGAATACGATAGACCCTATTAAATACGAATCCTTCCGCGACCGTCTCTAGACTAAGGCCGAGCTCGATAACTAGGAGCGCGATAGTAGTATCCTAAATAAAGCTACCTTTAAATACTAGATAAAAGAAGATACCGCGTTTAATAAGAAGATTAACGAGATCGAGTGTTTTAAGAGTATTCCTACCGATTTATAGAAGATAGGTAAGCTTTAGACTATTAAGGATATTACTAAGATCGAGTTAGAATACTATATATAGTACCTTCGCAAGGTAAACGGAAAGAATAACCTAGGATAGAACCGAACTATATACTATAGTATTACCTAGTAAGTAATACGCTAGTCTATTATATACTAGGTACGATATATTACGCTTCGACTAGATCGTCGATTCTAGTTAATCTCCTACCTATACTACGCTAAGACTACTAGGAAAGGTAATAATATCTTCTTTCGCTATATCGATATTAATATAAAGGAGGCTATCGACTCTAATAAGGGTACGAACTAGATCTAAGGGAGCCTAACTATATATAGGGAGACTAAGAGTAACTATACCTAGTACGTTCCGATAATATATAAGATAGATAACTTATAGGTATAGTAGGATATAAATAAACTCGCTAGCGTCTCGCTTAGCAATAGTTATATTACGAAGATCCTTCCTAAGATATAGAACGAGAAATATATTAAAAAGTTTAGAGTAGACTTCTAGCGCTAGGTTACGAACGACTATACTATCCGTATTACCTACCCTTTAAACTTCTATAGATCTATAGGAAAGGTAGATAGCGTTCGTCTAACTATATTACCCTAGTACTACGGTATTAAGGTTGATTATTTAATACTTAAGATTCCTAAGGGCGGTACTTAGGAAGAACTTACTAAGGCTTACCGCGATCTCTAGGTCGGACTAGCGTCTCTATCTAGTTACTCTATTAACTATAGTAAACTACTATATCCGTTTCCCGTATATATTACCCTATATTCTATCGAACTAATCGTATAAGTACTAATTAGCCGTCTCCGATAGGATAACTACGACGTTATAAAGTAAGTTTAAATAATTACTACGGATAATTACTACTTTAAGAATATTATTAATAAGTAGGAGACTAAGATAAAGAACTTAGTTACTACTAAGTTCGCTATATTCGTTAAATAGGAGATCTATTACTCTAGCGAAGCAAGTTTCTTTATAAATCGCTTCCGCGATAGTAATGCTAGGGAAAAGCTAGAGTAATACTTTATATCTAGATATAACTAGCGTGATCTTAAGGAGGTACTTAATAATATTCCTACCGATAGCGATAGCGAGGTAGATAACGAGGACGTCGCGGAAGATAATAGTAAGGCCGTATTAGGCTTATAGAACCTAGTTCCTTTTACTCTTTTATTAGGGGTAGTAACTAGTTAACGTTATATTTAATATTATGTTCAGGGGCGATATAACTATAATAGGGGGGATAGAATGTAGTAGGGATATATAGTTATAGTTCTATATATATAAGACGGGTTCGAAGAACTAAGAAAAGAATAACTAACTACTCTTATATCTTAGTTTGTTTGAGTAGTCTTAAGGGATCTTTTATCTTATCTTTTAGTAATTGATTTTATTTCTATCTAATCTTCCTTCTATCCTATTATACTATCTGATCTGAGTTCCTATTAACGGCGGATAATAATATCTAGTCCTTACCTTACCGGCGCTTTTCCTACTAAAGTAGGCCCTAAGTATTTAGCCTAACCTAACCCGCCCCACTAAGCCCTAAACNACTCTATAAAAAATATTTATCTAGTAGTCTTCTAGTAGTCCGGCTTACCTTATTTTATCGGTCTCGATATCGTTCTATTATGAATTAAAGAACTGAGAATATAAATTTCTAGTATTTCTCTAGTAGTTAAACTAAGTACGACGACCTC
>JEMP01000200.1:1967-13557 GCA_000738655.1 Venturia pyrina ICMP 11032 | reverse complement strand
GATAACTTTCGTAATAGAATATAGAGGATAGCGCCCTAAACACATCCTTTAGCCCGCGAAGTCGATATTAGATAGTAATTTCTATAAATTAAGCGAGCGCAATTCAAGTTTCGGTCGCGAATTGTATGTACGTATGTCTCGTGGTAAGTATATACTAGATAGAGTTGATAGTGTGACTTAGTAGGTTAGACTTTTGATTTTCTCGAAGGCAACGGGCACGGACCTTTTGGCACGAAGAGTAACGCTTAACCTTAACCTGACGGGCTTGATAACTTACTATAGCTAACTATTACCCCCTTCCTTTAATCTTAGAGTCCCTATAGAACTTAATAGGGGCTACTTAGTTAAATAAGGTAGATATTATATCTACTTTTTATAAAGCTAAGGGATAATAGTAACTCTATTTAGTTTAGCTAGGGCCCTAGCTAGTTCCTAATAGTATATTAATACTATATTATAAGAATAACTAGACGAACTCTTTATATATAGGTAATATATTAATATACTCCTTAGGGTCCTATAAGGACTAAGCCTATACCTTTATCTAATAAAATCTAAGTTTATAAGAAAATAGATTAAGTACCTAGGCTTTATCGTATATACTAATAGAAAAGGGCAAGAAGCTAACCTAGATAAAGGATAGGCTATATAGGTATAGTAATCCCTAAAGATATAACGTAAAAAGAAGCTAACCTAGATAAAGGATAGGCTATATAGGTATAGTAATCCCTAAAGATATAACGTAAAGTAAGGCGGTTCCTAGGGTTTATAAACTACTACTAGGTCTTTATACTAGAATACTCTAGGATTACCGTACTATTAACTACTCTAACTAGTCGAAATATAATATTCTCTTAGAATATCTAGGCTAAAGAGGTATTCTAAATACTTAAAGAAGTCTTTATATAGGCTCTAGTCCTTTAGTAATAAGATCCCTCTCTTTTTATATTCGTTAAGGTAGACTATAGCGGATCTACGTTAGGAGGTACCTTTAGCTAGAAAATAGGTAGACTCTATTACCCTATTACCTTCTATAGTAAAAAACTTAGCACGGCCGAAATTAACTATAATATCTACGATAAAGAGCTTCTAGCTATTATCTAATATCTATAGTTATAGGATAGCGAACTTTATAGTACTAGCTACTTTACTATCCTTCCCGACTATAGAAACTTAGAGTACTTTATAAAAAGATAGAAGCTTTCTAAACGCTAGGCTAGGTAGGTAGAGACCTTAATAAAGTATAAGTTCTCTATAGTATATCGACTAAGGGCTAATACTCTTATACCTAATACCTTATCTTAATTAGACTAGGATAGCCTAGATAAGGTAGACTATAATTCTAAGTTTAGATAGCTTTTCTCTCTAGATAGCCTTACGAAATAGATATAGGCCGTACCCTTTATAATAGAGTATAGTACGTTTAAAGGGTCCCTTAGCCCTTTTAAGGAGGGGGAACTAAACCTACTATAGAATAACTTAGCTATACGCGATACTATATACTAGGGGGTATTCTATACTATTAGGAATAGTCTCTATATAGTACCCCCTAGTATAATAAGGTTTAGGATTATTCCTTAAAGGAAAGGAGTTTAGGAAGATAATTAGGTAACTAGAGATTACCTAACCTATACGTATATAGGTCGTAGGTTCCTTATAAGGAAGGAACCTTAGAGATTATCTTTAATATTAATCTATTCTTATACTTCTTATAATTCTTATAATTATAATCTCTCTCTCTAAGAGGTCCGAGATTAGAAAATGATAATACTAGGTAGCTATATTAATACCGACTTATAGGATACAAGGGATCTTAGTATAGATCTATCTATAGAGTAGATAGGCCTAGCCCTATAAGAGGAACCCGAACGAATCGATACTAATACTCTTACGAGGAGGCTGCGAGATACTATAGAGAGGAATAAATACCTTAAAAGAGTAGAGGAACTTTAACGTCTTAAATACGAAAATAAGGTTCTTATCCGAAATCTAATAGTACTAGCTAACGAGCTAGAAGATAAGGAACCTCTCGAAACCCTAGTTACTAACGATACCGCGTAGGCACGTCGTAACTAAAAAGATAGTAACGATAAAGGTCGTCCCCCGGTAGAGCTTCAACCCGAGAAGCTAAAGGAATACTATAGTAAAGGTATTAGAGAATACCGTAAGTATATATACGGCGTAGAAAATACGTTTCGCCTAGCGCTACGTAAGTTCAAAAGAGATATAGCTAAGATTACCTAGTCGGCGTAATTTCTTCGCTAGATACTAGCTACTATATAGTAGAATCTAGCTTCTATAGGAGTTATAGAGGATTATATATAGAAGTAGTTTAAGGATATATTACTTAACCTTATCGAGGATCCTACGAATCGATAGCTCGGTATAGTATAGCTATACGAAGAAGCTAGGTAAAGGCTAAGGTAGTTAGCCTAGGAATTTAATTAGATAGAATAGAGAGATCTTTGGATCGATGACGAAGAGTATACGTAGGAATAGCGATAAACCTACCTATAGACTAAGCTTAACGAGTCTATAAGATATACTATTCTTTAATACTAAGATATACTAGTTATACGAGACGTAATAGTCTCGCTAGCTACGCGTATCGAAAAATCCTCCTCTAATAAGCGAAAGTATACGGAAGAAAGTACGAAAGATACTAAGAAGCCTAAGGGCTAGGATAGGCCTAGGGGTAGATAAAGAGGTAGTAGAGGAGTATTATCCTCTCGCGGGGGTTACGTAGGTAATACGAACGACTTAAGTAAAGCTTAAGACCTAAGCTATATTAAATACTTTAGATACTATAAGTATAGCTATTATACTACTAAGTATCTAGAATCTAGTCCTACTATCGTAGCGCTAGTAGATCGTAACTCTAACGCTAGTAGTAGTTAGGGAAAAGGACGAGGGTCCTCTCCCTAGTCGTAGAGGGGAGGATCTAGGAAGTAGACGACGAAGGATAGTCGCTATAACTACGAAGCGAAGGCGAAGGATAGCCGACGCGATATCTTAAACTAGTAGTAAGACTACCTACTCTTAAGGTTAAGGGTTAGATCTTATCTATATTAAATAAATTAGAGGTATCTACCTTACTAGATACTAGTACGGATATTTCCGTAATAGACCCTAGCCTTACGCTAGAGATACGACTATAAAGCGTACTAGTAGAGCTTCTATCTAGACCTAAATAGGGAAATAGAAATATTAGCTATTATTATAGCGCTTATTAATTTGCTTAGGAAGTAGTTAATTCGTATAGATAGCGTAGATAGGGAGAATACGTAGCGTATACGATTAACTACGTTAGTCTACCTCTACTACTAGGTATACTAGTATTATATAAGTAGAAGATCGTATATAATACGGCGGATCTTACCTAGCGATTCTAGTACGATAAGGATACGTCCTCTACTATAGCTATACTTTCTCTCTTTATATAGGAGGATATTTAGGAAGAGGCGAAGGATAGTCCTTACCTATTTATCGTATATACGCTACCGGATAAAGACGACGGTAAGGAGCCTACGATAAACCCTATAGTAGTTCTTCTACCTAAAATCTTAGATCTAACGGCGGCCTTTAGTAAAGAAGGTACTATAAGCTTACCTAATAAAGGCGCGGAGTATACGATTAAGATAACGGCTCCTCTACCTTATAGCCTAATTTATCCTTTATTAGCTAAAGAACTAGAGATCCTACGTTAATATATTATCGAAGCGAAGGCGAATAGTTAGATCTAGGATAGTACTAGTACTACTAGTTCCCCTATCCTATTCGTACCTAAACTAGATAGTAGCCTACGCTTATACGTCGATTACCGTAGGCTAAATACGGTAACTCTTAAGAACCGTTATCTACTTCCTTTAATCTCGGAGATCCTAGATAGGCTCTAAGGCTATAAGTACTTTACGAAGTTAGATCTTAAGAATACCTATTATCGTATCCGTATCCGTCGAGGCGACGAGTAGAAGACGGCGTTTCGTACGCGATACGGATACTTTAAGTATTTAGTAATACCGTTCGGTTTAGCTAATACGCCTACTACCTTTTAGGCTTATATTAATAAAGCTCTTAGTAAGTTAGTTAATACTACTTATATTATTTATCTTAATAATATTATAATATATTCGTAGTCCCGCGAGGAATATACGCGGCACGTACGATAAGTAATCGAGAGACTAATATCTTTCGGCTTATACTATAACTTAAAGAAATATAAGTTCTTTTATTAGAAGGTAGAGTTCCTAGGGTTCGTTATAAGTACCGATAGAGTCTCGATAGACCCTCGTAAGGTAAAAGTAATTACTAAGTAGCTAGTACCTTATACTTTTATAGAGCTATAATTATTTTTAGGCTTTTATAACTTTTACCGTCGCTTTATAGAAGTATACTCTAAGTATACGCTACCCCTAATAGTATTACTAAAAGGAAGCTAGAATAGAAAGAAGGCTAGGCTATTTCTATAGCTAGTAGATACTAATAAAGCTTTTCGTAAGCTAATCGTAGCCTTTACGACGGTACCTATACTAATATATTTTAATCCTAGGAGAAGGATTAGGGTTAAGACTAATACGTTAGTCTTTACTATTATAGTAATCCTATCCTAGTTAAATAAAAATAACGGGTAGTAGTAACCCGTAGCGTACTAGTCTCGTAAGCTAGTCGACGCCGAACGTAATTATAAGACTTATAACTAAGAGCTCCTCGCTATCGTAGCGGCGTTTAAATACTAGCGATACTACCTCGAGGGGAGTAAGAACCTAGTTAAAGTTCTAACTAATTATTAGAATCTTACGGGTTTCGCTAGAGTAAAGTAGTTAAATAGTAGGTAAGCTAGGTAGGCTATACTACTATCTACTTATAACTTTATTATTACGTATCGTGCGGGAAAGACAAACCCCGCCGATACGCCGTCGAGACGTACGGACTACGATAATAGTATAAGGGCTATAAATAAAATACTACCTATACTAGTTAAGAAGTTAGCCCTTAAGCTAACTAAAGATATTATAAATATACTTCTATCTAGTAAAAAGAATACGACGTAGATACGCGTAACTAGTATAGAGCTATAATATATAATACTATAGGAAGGACTCTTAGTAATCGAATAGGTAGACGTATAGGAATTAATAGTAATCCGTATAGATATTATCCTAGCCCTCTCGGTAGAATCCGCCTATAAGGAGCTTACTCCTACTACGAAAAGTTTAGTAACTAAAAGCTAGCGTAGGGGCGCTAAGAGTAAGTCGCTTCGCCGTCGAATTACCGACGGGAAGATAAATAAGAACTAGAAGATTAAGGGTAATCTAATTATATTTAAAAATCGGCTATTTATACCTCCTATATAAGCCGTACGCGAGGAGCTATTAAGGCGTAACTATAACGACCTATACGCGGGGTATTTTAGAACTATACGTATAACTTAACTACTTAAACGTAAATATTACTAGTAAAGTATAGATAGCGACGTCGCGGAGTACGTACGAAGCTACGATATCTACTAGAAAACAAAGGTAAAAAGATATCTACTATATAGGAAGATAGAAGTATTACTAGTACTAAATATACCTTAGAAAGAAATTACCTTAGACTTTATAAGTAGAGTACTACTAAGTATACGAGATAGCGTCGCGTATAATACGATTTTAGTAGTTATAGATCGGTTCTTAAAATAAGCTTTATATTTTGCTATTAAGAAGATAATAACCGTAATATAGACGATAGACCTACTACTCGATTACGTATTCTTAAGGTTTAGCTTTCTAGACGGAATAGCTTCTAACTATAATCCTATATTTACTTCAGAATTCTAGTTAGAATACTACAAAGATATATTATAGTAAATAATAAGTTATATTATATTATCTCCGTATTATATAACGTACGTAGCCGCCTTACCCTAATACGGCCGCGTACGTTATACGGCTACGCTAGCCTTAGGCTACGATACGGATATAGCTTAATTCTACGTAGTAGCTAGGACGCTATATAGGCTATAATATCGATACCTTAGGCTACGATATAGATATAGCTTAATTCTACGTAGTAGCTAGTACGAGGAACTATAGTAAGTATAGCTATATACGTTATACGGCTACGCTAGCCTTAGGCTATAATACGGATATAGTAAAATTCTATATAGTAGCTAGTACGAGGAACTTTAAAATTTTACGACCGTACTAGAATAGAGTAAATAGATTTCAAATTACTACGGATATTTATCTAGTTAATAAATATATCTTTTTTTTTAATATATCGAAAGATCCCGCGAAAGCAGCTTAGACTTCTAACTTATTATATTTTTCGATTTCGTATTTACCGAGTAGGTATAAGTCTACGAAGGTACGTATAGCGTTTTTATAATTTTTAATACTAAGATTTTCGACTTTTAAGGTATTTTAGCTAGGTAAGAAGGGAAGGTATTTATAGAAGTTTAATATTAATAGCTAGGGGCTACTCTACTATAAAGGAAAGCTTTAGGTACTAGGTACCCCTTTTATATATAAGGCTAATTAAAAAGGGGTAGATCCCTTAGTCTTAGAAATAGATACCCTTTATACTAGGCTTATCTAGAGGAACTATAACTTAGTAGTCTCTAGCTATCCTAGCTAGGAAGGCTTAATTTCTACTATAGTAAAAGACTACTACTAGCTACTCCTATCCGCGTATATCTTATACTTCCTTAAAAATTATAACTCCTATATATAAAATAAGACGTAGTAATCCTTAGAGGCCGGCCTCTTCTAATTACTCCTAGTTCCTAACTAATTCTTGTCGGGGATCTCTCTAGACTTTATAATAAAGTAGCTAGATAGCGAGGGTTATATAAATATATAGGTAATTAAGGAATACCTTACTAAGACCGTAGTATTCGAAGTAATATCTATTATAAATTTAGAGGAATACGTATAGAGATTCCTAGAATACTAAGTAAACTACTATAGCCTCCTATAGGTTATTACAAGTAACTAAGGTAGTAACTAGATAGGGAAGTTCTAGAGTTAGCTCTATTACCTTATAGGTATATAACGTCGACTTAGTAGTACCTACTATATATAAATAGATAAAGGCCCTAAGTATATAAACTAGGAGCTATAAGCCTACCTCTAGAGCTATATAAACTTTATATAGTCTAACTAGAAGATATAGCTCCCTATAGTATAACTAGCGATTAATAGCTACTTCTACGTAGGTATTATTATATCTCTATTCTTCGCGACTTACGGCTACTACGCCCCCTCGCCCGTTATAGTAAAAGAGGACGCTACTAGCTACTAAGTATTACCTACTAAGCTATAAGTAGAAGCCTTTATAAAGAAGCTAAAAGACGTAACTAATATCTACTAGGCCTTAATAGCTATATCTAGCTAGTAATAGGAGGAGTCCTTTAATAAGACTAAGTAGGCTACTCCTAAGTATATAGTAGGTAAAAAGGTCTAGCTTAGCCTCTAGAACTATAAGAGCGAGCGGCTAAAGAAGAAACTTAATACCTATTAGGTAAAGTATATAATAGCTAAGGTAATTAGCCTTCTATCTATATAATTAGAAGGGATCTCTAAGGGTATTTACTTAGTCTTCTACCTAGACCTCCTACGGCTAGCCTTATAAGAACTACCCCTACTAGGATAGGTTAGTAATAATAGCTAGCCCCCTATAAAGGATATATAGTTAATAAGATCCTTTATACCTAAATAAAATTAAGAAGGCGCTAGGTCCTAATAAAATAGAATAGATTCTATACGCCTATATAGGAACCCCTTAAAGAGATAGAAGATATAGAGGCTATAGATAGTTTTATATAGTCCTATAATAGTATACGCTTTAACGATAGCCTTTATAGTAATTAGGACGCCGTCTTATATATAAGGGCTAGCTACTACGAGTCCTAATAATAGTACTATATTTTAGTAGCTTATTTTTATATTTGAAACTACGGCTATAAAGTTACTATAAAAAATAAACAAACTAATATATTAAAGTAACTTATTTATTCAAGTAATACATCTACTTAAGTAACTTATATATAATAGTAATACATAAGTTCTAGAAACTTATATATAAAATTAGCTTGTATATTCAAATATTAAAGCACCTTATATAGAAAAGTAAGGTATATATAAAAGTAACTTCTATTTAAAAGTACCTAATAAGATTAGGCAACTTATATAAAAAGGTATCTTTAATACTAGAGTAACTTATATATTTACTTCTAGATTATAGTAACTTATAAATAAAAGTATCTTATATATTAGAGAGAATTATATATTGACATATCTTATATACTAGAGTAGCTAAGATATTGAAGTAGTAAGATTTTTTAAGAAACTTGAAGATAAAAGTATTTCAAATTTGATATATTATACTAATTTTATAGGGAAGTAACTAGTATTTTAGAGGAACTTATATATAAAATAATCTTATATACTAGAGTAACTTATATATGAAAGTATCTTATATATTAGAGTATCTTATATATAAGAGTATCTTATATACCGTAGTATCTTAAATACTAGAGTAACTTATATATCAAAGTTTCTTATATATTTAAGTAACTTTTATATAAGTAATTTCTATAAAGAAGTATCTTATATATAAAAGTATGTCATATTTCACACTAACTTTAATATAGAAGTAATTATTATATTAGAAAAACTTATATATAAAATAATTTTATATACTAGAGTAGCTTCTATAGAAAATAATTTTATATAATATAGTTACTTATATATAAAAGTATCCTTTATATTTGAGTAACCTATATATAAAAGTAACTTATATTTTAAAGTAAGTTATATATTATAAAAAGTAAACTAGGATACTCTAGGAATACTATAAGAATTATAGTAGTACTTTAGGGGTTATAGGAATACTCTAAAATAAAAAATATATTTATTTTTATAATTTTATATTTTAGGGTAGGTTTCTAGATAGGCTAAAGTAAGGCTAACTAGAGTCTATAGTTTTTATATATATAGTACTTATAATAACTAAAAAATCTTAGGTTTTAAAAAAATACTTAAGCTTAGAAAAATTTAAACTTAAAATAGAACTAGATAATATATTTATCTTAACTAGAAAAATATAAGGAATTTAATAGTTTAGTTTTTAAGACTATAGCTCTTATTATAAAAAGGTATAAAGGATAGAAGAAAAAAAATAGAAAGTTATAGAAATATATAATCTACCTATACCTCCCTATAGCTACGTATCAGATAAGAGATTTCGTAACCCTAATATTCTTTACGTACTATATAAAAGAGCTAAATTATAGCTTATTATCAAATTATAATTCTTAAAAAATCTATTATAGCTAGTTTACTATTAAAAAGTAGGCATTTTTAAGGATTCCTACTACTAGATATTATTACTAGAAGTCTTAATATACTATAGTAAAGATATAAACTAGTCTATAAAGAGAATCTTAGGTCTATAGGTATTATATATAGAGTAATATATAGAAAAACGTAAACTTTTAAGGGTAAAAGCTCTAACCCTACTTAATTTTTATTAGCGCTAAGGTATAAAACTTTATATTTTCTCCGGCAGGTACTTTTCTCTAGTTCAAATATTTTATATATAGAACTATCTTATATATATAAGTAACTCATATATTAAAGCAATCAAATTATATAAGTAACTAATATATTAGATTATATTATATATTCAACTGACTTATATATAAAAGTATATCATATTTTGTAGAAACTTATATATAAAAGTGACTTGTATGTAAGGAAAACAGATATATAAAAATATTATATACAAGAGTGTCTTATATACTAGAGTAACTTATATATTAAGGTATCTTATATATTAGACTTCCTTATATATAAGAGTAATTTATATATAGAAGTATATATACAATAGCCTTTTATATTAGAGTCACTTATACATAAAAGTATCTTATATATAAAGGTATCTTAGATATGAAAGTAATTTTTGTAAGGATGTATCCTATATATCCAAGTAACTTATATATAGAACTATCTTATATACTTAAGTAACTGATATATTAAAGCAATCAAATTATGCAAGTAACTAATATATTAGATTATATTATATATTCAACTGACTTATATATAAAAGTATATCATATTTTGTAGAAACTTATATATAAAAGTGACTTGTATGTAAGGAAAACAGATATATAAAAATATTATATACAAGAGTGTCTTATATACTAGAGTAACTTATATATTAAGGTATCTTATATATTAGACTTCCTTATATATAAGAGTAATTTATATATAGAAGTATATATACAATAGCCTTTTATATTAGAGTCACTTATACATAAAAGTATCTTATATATAAAGGTATCTTAGATATGAAAGTAATTTTTGTAAGGATGTATCCTATATATCCAAGTAACTTATATATAGAACTATCTTATATACTTAAGTAACTGATATATTAAAGCAATCAAATTATGCAAGCGACTAATATATTAGATTATATTATATAATAGCCTTTTATATTAGAGTCGCTTATATATAAAAGTATCTTATATATAAAGGTATCTTAGATATGAAAGTAATTTTTGTAAGGATGTATCCTATATATCCAAGTAACTTATATATAGAACTATCTTATATACTTAAGTAACTGATATATTAAAGCAATCAAATTATGCAAGCGACTAATATATTAGATTATATTATATAATAGCCTTTTATATTAGAGTCGCTTATATATAAAAGTATCTTATATATAAAGGTATCTTAGATATGAAAGTAATTTTTGTAAGGATGTATCCTATATATTCAAGTAACTTATATATAGAACTATCTTAAATACTTAAGTAACTGATATATGAAAGCAATCAAATTATACAAGTGACTAATAAATTAGATTATATTATATCTTCAACTAACTCATATATAAAAGTATATTATCTTTTGGAGTAACTTATATATAAAAGTAACTTATATCTAAGAAACTCTTATATATAAAAGTATATCATATTTTGGAGTAACTTATCTATGAAAGCGACCTGTATATAAGAAAAACTTATGTATAAAGACATCTTATTTGTAAGAGTTACTCTAATATTAAAGTAATTTATATAATTAAGAAACTTATAAATAAAGGTATCTTATTTATTAGACTTACTTATATATAAAATTCTCTTATTTATTAGAGTTACTTATATGTTAGATTAACTTACAAATAAAAGTATCTTATATATTAGATTAACCTATATATAAAAGTAACTTCTATATAAAAGTAGCTTATATATTCGAGTAACTTATATAAACTACTTTTATATATTAGAATTTCTTATATATTAGAGTGACTTATATAGAAAGGTATCTTAGATATTAGGGTCATTCATGTAAAATATCTTCTATATTAGAGTAACTTATATATTAACGAATCTTATATATTAGAGTAACTTGATTAATAACGCGATTTAATTATTACAGCAACTAATATACTTCAGTAACTTATATTTTAGAGGGACCAATATACTAATTATAGGTACTTATATATTAAACTAACTTGGCTTC
The DNA here is from genome assembly GCA_000738655.1 of Venturia pyrina ICMP 11032. Classification (NCBI taxonomy): domain Eukaryota; kingdom Fungi; phylum Ascomycota; class Dothideomycetes; order Venturiales; family Venturiaceae; genus Venturia; species Venturia pyrina. Next base: position 2,041 of record JEMP01000200.1, on the reverse strand, counting down.
TAAAGAGTAACTTAAAGACTAGAGCAGCTTATAGATTCAAACAACTTATAGATTAAAGTTACTTATATATCAAT
>JEMP01000199.1:0-16758 GCA_000738655.1 Venturia pyrina ICMP 11032 | reverse complement strand
TATAAGAAGTATAAGAATAGATTAATATTAAAGATAATCTCTAAGGTTCCTTCCCTTACAAGGAACCTGCGACCTATATACGTATAGGTTAGGTAATCTATAGTTACCTAATTATCTTCCTAAACTCCTTTTCTTTGAGGAATAATCCTGAACCTTATTACACCCTAGCTAAGAATATTTATACGATTAATCTTTAGGCGCTATACGAAGCTAATTTAATCTTAGGCCGACGAGCTTATCCTTCTTCAGCTTCCTTCCGTAGATATCAACATCCTAATTAAGTCTGGTCTAAGCGATATTAATATCCTTATTAAGTCTAGTTTAAGCCCGTGCTAGCTCTAGTTCTAGGTAGCCTCCTAGATCTACCGAGATAGCTACTAGAATGTTCGTACGAGTCTGTCCTTCTTATCGTGCGATGCTAACCTTAGTAGGCTCTCCTCATCCAGTCCCGTGGTGTCGCTGCTCCTGCTCTCTGCACTCCACCTGTATCAGCATTTCTATGTCCACCAGAATCCATCAAAACCATCGCACAAGGACCAAAGGGGATCCACAGCCCACCAACCAGGACTAAGCCCAGTGGCTGCACTGAGCACTTTTAGATCTGAAGGTATAGTCCGTACAAGCACTACGAGTAAAGCCAGCTAAGATACGACAACCAATGAACTTCTAGGTGTAGGTAGCCTTCCTACAGGTGTAAGTGCAGAGAGCAGGAGCAGCGATACTACGGGAAGGCTACCTACACCCAGAAGTTCATTAGTTGTCGTGTCTTGGCTGGCTTTGCTCGTGGTGCTTGTGCGGACTGTGCCTTCAGATCTAATGGTGCTCAGTGCAGCCACTGATCAGTGTTGGTAGGTCTTGGACCTAGGTCGTAATAGTCGTAAGAATGCAATGTACACGTGTAACGGATTAGTATCTCTGTATTGTCTTGTATGTATCTACTTGTTGTGCGAACACAGTGGAAGTCAGAGACTTCAGATCCCTGCTCTGCCAAGCCATCCACAGGAATCCACAAAACCACTGCATTCGAACTCTTCACCCGTACCAACTGATAATGTCTTTTCATTCCTCTCACACCGCAGCTTTCCATCTCAAACAATCACTTCCTCCACCAACCGCAACATTTACCAACGCTGTCCGTTCCTGATCACCATCGTGGTTCCACCTTCTACAACTTCATTGGTACGAGGTAGAGCATGTATTTTTTGAGCGTAGGCTTAAGATGATTCGGTGTTGAAAAGAGGAGGACCGACACTCGAACTGTAGGTACTTGAATGAGCTACTTCCAGATTACGATACTGGCTTTCTCTGAGCTGTGGGGATTTCGAGGCTTGCCCAGTCCACTTGTGGCCCAGTTGGACGTATTCCAGGGTCACCTCTTCTATTCAGGTCGAGCCCGGTCTGTTAACACGGCCAGGCACAGAGAGTCCCCTTGAAGCGACACGCATGATCTCTTCAGTCATACTCTCCTGCCTCCGATCCCACAGGCTCGGTCCATACAGCGTTGGATCAACGTCCATCTGCTCCTCTGCTTCTTCTGGCAGCAAGGTCTGGTTGACTTTCAATTGAGTTAGCTCATGATATCCTCTTGGTGACGACGAGCTTACCCGGTTGGCCGTAAACATCTCCGCTACTACTCTGGCTGTGTTGATTTTCATCAGACGGTTTTTCTCTTGCCTCATCCGATTCAGATGTGGGAAGAGCCAGCAGACTCCCCTTAGGACCTCCAAATGCTGAGGAAGACTGCTGAATCTCCGTTTTCCTCGAAGTTTCGGTGCCCAAGGCAACTCTCAGCCCGGTAGTCATTCTGTCCAACGTCGTCTCTAATGCATCCATCCTTGCCTCTTGCGATCTAGAATGTTGACGCAGCTCTTGTGGGCTCCTCTCGATTCGTTGTGCTAGGGACCTTGCACGCCTTTCGATAATCTTTTCCCTCGGAGTACCACATCGGCATCGTGAAATCTCCCTCTCGTTTATTGAATGGCGAAGTTTGTGTTCATCTGCCTTTCGAGCACGCTCGAGGCAGTCAAGCCGTATCAGTACATCATTCATGGCCCTGTCGATGAACAAGAACTGGGCGTTGATCGTTGCTGAATCCAAAAATATCTCTTCGCGACTCGAATGTTGAGTTGGCTCCGGCGAGGCTGATCGCTCGTTTGTGGAGGAAGATGGTGACGGCGGAAGCTCTGATTTGTTTCCGGTCAGCTTCTCCAAAGCCCTTTCAAGACGAGCTATTCTTTCTAGTGCGTCGTTGTGCTCAGATGATGTGTGAAGCCGGAGTTCTGATGACCGCCTGAAACTTCGCGAGCACATATTACAGTGATAACGGGAAGGCATCTGCAGATTGAAGAAGGTGGTGGATTATTCCTGGAGTCATTCCACTATGGTAGATCTTGGTCTTTATGGTGGGAACACTGTGAGCTCTGAGGTTGATGTTTCACATGCAACGATCACGTATCAAGCCTTCTGTTGATGAAAACTATAGCTTATCGACAAACCTGAACCATCCCAGTGCAGGATGATTGATTGGTCTCAGTCAACTTTCGACTATGAAACGCTAGAATTGTGCGATTATCTGGGCCCGGCATGGCTCCCGCACCAAAAACGGGGGGTCGGGTAACCTTGCCTAGATTATTTGCGGTCAATATAGACAGACCAGCTCATCAACATCCAACCTAACGGCAGCCGCACAGTGCCATTGGCACTGCGCCCCATCTTGATACCCCCCACCCCCATTGGCGCATCCAAAGCCGCATGTCTGGTATCAGCTCTTACCGAAGCGCGCGCATTACTATTGTTTGCTATTGATGAAAGAAGCTCGATATCAATGCTCAGCCTGGACCGACCACAGGTACCCTAGAGCGGGAACCAATTCCGTCCCGTCTATCGGGGCCTGCGACAAGGCTGAGAACGTGGCAAACATGGAGCGGTCGATACTACACTCGATTCGCAATTCTCAAAGGCCATCACAGCATCTAGTTCTGACGAAACTATTCCAGCGATTGTCCACTTGGAAAGAAACGGATGCGGCTATTCTCCCCGGTCAGAGGCATGTTCTGTGGAGCCTCGAGTATGGACTTGTGGACACCTTGAAACACGCCTGAACGCGCTCATATAGCTCCCGAAATTCTGCTCCCGCTCACCCGGATCCATCCCTACTCTGCACGCCAGACGACATACGGCCCGTCTCCCACGCAGCACATATATTGACTGTCGCTTGGTGGACAAGTCGAGTTCGCGCAATCGTGGTTCGCAAGGAAGTGGCAGGCATCGTCGATTGACCAATGCTAGGGTGACACGATATACCTAGTGTCAAATGCTCGGATGGCTGGATTTGTTCAAAATTCAGCCTCGCTCGTCTGCTCTATCGTACTAGGATCAGTTAAATGTTGTTGCCCGTACCAATCATCCACAATAATCACGAGTTTATTTCAAAGAGACCTTCAGCCAGCACTCTGATTGTTGGCGTGGGGCAGAGACGCCCATCGGGATTTTCCTCAATTATGCACGATTTCTCTCCGCTGCACAAACCTCGTACGGACTTCACAATCGGCCCATACACAGCAGGCTCAGCCGTTACCCTTGAATCTGGCCGAATATATCAAATCCTCCACTTTTTTGGTGGTCCACGTCGAGATCCGCACGATACGTGCGTGTTACAAGAAGGCGGAGGATAACTAAGATGAAGAACCAATATTGCAAGAAGACTGTCTCTAGCTGTCCAGGAAGCCAAGTCTACCGAAAAAGACAGCACTTGAGCGGAGACAGTCTTCCGATTTGATCACAAACCCGTGTTTCGAATGTCGCGGCTCCATGTGAGGCTCGTTTTTTCGAAGTCCTACCGTTGTGTATTCTTCGCTCAAGTCTGCCATAATTTCTCCCCGCCCAGATGGTACCGGTCTTGGTGTGAAGACCTCACTGGGACCAATCAAAACACGACTCTCTGTTCCGACAACCCTTCTCATTACGGCTAATTCAGTTGCTGTGCGCGCGTATAGAGTTCCGTCGTCCCGCTGCTGTAATCAAGCATCGCCAACACGGATTACTCAGTACGATCATCATTGATGGCATGCTGATCGTCGGTTCTTCAAAGTTTGAGCGCCCTCCACCGTCGACGGAGGCGTTCCGACGGACCGTTTCGCTGGGAAAATTTACCGATCTCAGTCCACAATGTAGGAGGGTAGTTCTACGATCACACTTTCCGTGGCATCTTCTTTTTTCGATGCTCCACGGCCGACAATTTTCACTACCAAAGAACAATCGAGCTACAGTCGTTTCACTGACCACTTGCCCTCATCTCTCAATACATCATCACCTGTGCTTCTAGACAGATTCCGACCAGTATCCAGCGAAATTCTTACTTACGGTCGCCAGACAGTTACGATCTCGATTTTTGTTAGTGGAATCCAAATATGAACCCACCTCGTGATTCTTGGAAGTCAATAGAATGGTGGATTGACAAAAGCCATTGTGGAGAGCTGAGTTGCGAGCAATTCTGCTAAGTAACTCAGCTCCAAAAGTCATGCGAACTCCAGGACGATTTTCAGGTAATTCTTCATTCAGCGAACCCTAGATTGTACCGGTATAGAGGTCATGTATGAGACACTATCAGCCTTGCTGGGCTGGCTACGAAAAGCTCTCTTTCTCTCTTCCTGACGACTTTCCAGCTCCTCGACATTTTCGTCAAATTCCACACCGCTCTCATCAAGTCATTCTCCCTCTCTTTCAATTTTTCTTGATAAGACCATATTCCTGTCTAGGATTGTTGCGGCCATACTTTCGTACACCTCTCCACTGAGTGTGCCCCTTCAAAACGAGGCCCCACGTCAAGTAATGGAGTTCTCCACGCTCATGTTCCAGCCATGACTGTAAGGCTTTTTTCGCGTGTGGCACTACGTCCAGCCACTGTGTATACCTTCAGAATCCTCTAGCGCGTGTCATCTGTTGGATATCCATATACCGTATACGTATCAGAGTGGCTAAGATCGAACACTCGCCATCCTTGTACATGGCCAGTGCAGTTGCGGGATCTAGCTACGAGAAGGATTTGAACAAGACTACAGAATTTATATCGAGACTGTTAATAGTTCGATACAAGGATCGTATTGACTACTTACAAGGATGGTGGGTGACTGACTCCTCTGGCCGCTCTCTGGTGTATACGCAGGCAGAGTGATGGACGATACGTACTCAAAAAAGAAAGGTGATGCGAATATGCTGACTACGGCCCAACCAGGCTCTTGGGTTCGTTAATAGTACGAGTGTAGCATCACCACTGGGTTGTACAGAAGTCGGAAGGGCGACCCGACATATAATGCCATCGGGACAGACAGCCTACAGGGCAAAGCAGGCATGCGAGATAGGTATCAAATATCCCCAGTCTTGAATCTGTAGTTGTAAGCAAGGCTGACATACCCTCAGTTGGGTATAAGGTCTTGCCAACCATCACCATCGTCGTCCACGCCTTGAACTTTTCTTCCGAAGATAGTTGGTCATTCTCACCTGCTGTGGCTTCACCCCTTTCCTGTCTTTGTGGTGACTGAGCGTAACAAGGCCAGGTGTCTCGGGCGGGTGGATACATTGTTCGCCTGCATAGATTGGTTTATCATGAAGCGAGTGCCTTGATCCAATCTATCTGGGAGCCTGCGATACTCTGTTTCGCGATCCTTCCCAGCGTGGGATTCAGGCTTTTGTGGGTATCACTTGTAGCTTCGTGGTTAAAGGTCTTTACGATGGCAGCTCGATCTCGATCATTGCTCGTTGGAGACTATCTAGCCGTATTTCCAAAGAAAGCGACAGGACTGCTCTCGTCGCACATTCCTCCTTGGGTTGAGTGGGAGTCGTAATCGCGGCATCTTGATACGTCAAGATCTGTCTTGTCGTGGGCAGGCTTTGGCTTCATCCAGTCGTATCTATCCCATAATAGGCACGAATAAGGCATCTCGATATTGCCGATCGCTTGAAGTCCGATAAGATAGATGAGTAGCAATCTCTATCTTAAATACGACCTTCTTAGAAGGGGCCCGAGTACTGCGCCGCCTTTTGATATTATTATTTATGGGGTTAGATAAGCTGGATAGTAGTCGTTTAGAGATTGATCGGCTAGATAATTTCCTAAACCTGCCCGTCATCCCAGGGTCAATCATCGAAAGAGTGGATAGATGTAGGATCAGGAGTCTGTTCTCTTGGGTAGTCCTTCGAGCTTTCGTTAGCTCGCGTTGTTGGTGAGCCATTATTTTCGACCTGCCACAACGACAATGTTCTGAGCGCTAGACTTACTCTGTTAAGAGGGCGTCGATAGGTGCTACATGCCCAGTAAAGCACGATAGCGCTTGTTCTTACTGAGCAAATGAATGTGTCGTTGTATTCATCTATCAACGTTGTTGAGTTGCCAAAAAAGACGTGGACACTTGGCGAGAAATTTAAAGGCTCTCTGCCTTGCCCTATGCGTAGACGTAATCCATATGTGGGTAATATTCAGAACGGTCTGTGCGAAGCGAGGAACATCAAAATCGAGGTTTTATTTAGGTGAGGGTGGGTACTGAAAGTCCCCAGGCGGTCTGAAGTCTACAGCTGGAAGATAAGAAAACACGTCCACGTCTCTATCGTGTCACCCCAAGGGCGTCTCCGGCCATTGTACACGAAAGCATCTTTCCAGCTTGTTTTTGTACCTAAGACTTTCATAAAATGATGTTGTATTCAATGCAAGATGATATAATAAATGGAACGAGCGATGGTCTCGACTTAATCAGCATGTCACATGACATGATGACTTTGTATCGAACGGCATGGCATCTGGAACGCAATCACCATCAACAACCTCATCAAGTTCTGATTTGCAGTAGCATCTGCATTCACGATGTCTTCGACATTGCTATTCTCTCCGCTCTATCCTCCAAACCATCGAATTTACCGTGCTCTGCGATAATTTTGACGCCATCATCTCGACGCGATGGCTCCATCACGATGATAACCCGTGTGTCGTTGTCTATCTCGATCATGATCAACCGAGGAGTTGTCGAAATGCCATTTATCTCGACACCCGTGCCAACGTTACCGTCACTGTCCTCCATGAGGTCTTCTCCCTACTGAGCTTTACCAAAAGCCTCCTCATGTTGAGGCTGTTTTTCTGCGCTTCCGAACGAGTGAATCTTCATTAACGCCCAAAGTCAAAGATGATACATGGTCGTCTTGAAGCTACCGAAGGTTGTATGGCGAATTTATAGACCCGGATATGAGGTCTGGCTCTGGCTCTGGCTCTGCAGCCATATGATAGCCTTTGGGGCCAACAGCATAACTGCATTTCGCTAGTTATTTACTTACCCGGCTGTTCCCATTATGATCAAGAACAAGCGATTCAAGCAGACCTCAGATCTCAGATCTTGGATCTTAGATCTTTCTACCTAGGCTGACCTTAGATACGCTAAACTTCATGCTTTTTCACCTCTTTCAACAATCTGCCCGTCATGCCAAAGCACCAAATCGAAAGGTCGCTGCAGACCTTGTATGTCACTGCCGCAGCAATCAACAGGTAGATTACACGGCATGCTCTTCCCAAGGAACTGATCACTGATATAGGGGGTTTAGAGTCGACCTTAGCGATGATCCAACGCCCGAGGAAGAAGGATTCCTAGCTGACCCCGAGTCCTGGTACCTACGCCATGGGGCGTAATACCTAACACGGCCTTCCAATATATGATGAATTCGACTACCAAGTGCGAACCATCTTACAGACAGTCATGTCCTCCTGGATGGAAGTGCAAAAGTTCTGCCTAGCTGGTGGAGACGTGATCGAGAGACGATGGATGAAGAAAAGCAAAAAAGCAAGAAAGTCGCTCCTTCTGCAGGCTTTTCCTCAAATGCCCAAAGAACATAACCCCGGCTTTCAAGCTCTCCTTGGGACTGATCGTCCATGTCCAAAACAGTCCTCAGTGTTTGTGGTCGAAGAAACCATTCTATGGCCATTTTTGAACCTCGACGACCTCTCTCGACCGAAGCCTCTACTACTATTGCTTAACGCCCGCGGTAGAAACCATCCCCAAGTATTTGTGACCAGCGACGTCGAACCTTTGGTTCTCGGGTTCACAATCGGCGCTTTACATCAAATATACCTACCTGGTTACGAGATTCGTCTGCAATCCCGAAATGATGAGCGACCCTATGCAGTGCTCGAACCATTCCACAGAGTAGGAGCTGACGAAAGTGTCGAGCAGTGGCCAAAAGGCTTCGCTCGTAGAAGTCGCCGTTGAAGCTGCCTACCAAGCTCCAGCATCGATGAATCTCAATACACTAGAAGCACTGGCACGATCACGACTGGAGGCGGCGCAAGACCACGCCTGGGGCCTTCGCCAAGATCCCACGTACTTTTCTAAAGTAATGACCGAAGCCACAACACATTATGAAGGTCACGGTAGCAAAAATGCAGGTCTTCGTAACGACACCCGCACGGAATGGTGGCTTGCTATGGCTATGGCTCTCGATGAATGCTACGTCAATGTTGCACACTGGAACGAAGTCCATAACCTGCTACACACCCTGATCGTGCTCAAAGAGATGCTCGAACCAGGAATCGCTGGTAAGCCTACGAACGAATGGCCAGAACATTACCTCGAAGCAATCTTGGAACTCGGCGAGTCCGTTGTAGGAGTCTCGCTCACGCTTCGCTAGAGGCTTAGAGATACAGTCTATTGTTCACCACCTCTACGTCACTTCGGGGAAGAGAGTGAAGCGAGTGGATGGAGGGAAAGGAATGAGCCATTTTTGGTCCCCAAGCAAGCTTATGCCATGGATCAATTTCCCTCTCTGATAGCCGCTCTTACCACGCGAGACATCCATCATGTTTATCCTCTTCATCAGGTTACAGAGGACATACAGCATCTACTCGAAACCGACGTCTCTTTGGCCCAGAAGATCACGCGTCTTGTCGGTGACCGACTCGCTGACATTCAGGTCCTCGAAGAGGTGACGAGACAACTTCATCAGTACTGCCCTCAAATTTACTGTTCTGGACGAATGTCCACGAGGCTAGATATACACAAGGGCGTTTCCGCAGGATTGAGGGAGCAAATCTCGTGAGAAGGAGACCTGTGGGAAATTTGTAACGTAGTCATCCTTGACAATCAGTTGGATCAATTCGCACCAGACAACGGGCAATTCTACTATCCGGAAAATAAACCACGATCACCACGGCGTGTCGAGCAAATGTAGCGAGCTGAACGGCGGCTCGATCTCGTGTGGTCTAAAATCGATGAAGCAATCGACAAAATTCACCCCGACCCATCGATAGGCGACTAGATGCCGGCCATGGATTTCTCCGGCCGTAGACTGCAACGAACTCCAGACTGGGAACCAGTAGAGAAGAGAACCATCGATATAGACAGCCACGTACCCTCTTTCGATACTAGCTTTGGATCCCCGCTCTTCTAAAGAGAAGCCAGTACTTTTCAAGCATCTTCATCTAAGATGAAGAGCAAGCTTAAAACCAGAGGAACAAGCCTGGCTGAGCATACCATTTTCAGTCAGGCTCCTACTGAAGCCATGGAAGATCATTTCTCACTCAAGCAACGTCCGTTCCATTTGAAAGAGAGAGATTTGAGCGTCTTCCACAGTCTGTTCTACCAACCCTCGAGTGAGAATGCAGTCGGCAAGATCAAATTTCATGACTTCTTGCACGCCATGTCAAGCGTTGGGTTCTCATACCAGAAGATGGGCGGCTCAGCGTGGTTGTCTGTGCCTCCTACCGAGTGGAAATCTCGTGGCATCAGCTTTCACGAACCTCACGGAGTGGACACTAAAATCTCATTTTGGATGGCGCGACAGATTGGAAGACGATTGCAGCGGGTTTATAGATGGGGAAGGAGGAATTTTGCGGCTGAATGAGGTCACAACTGGAAAGGGATAACGGCGTTTCCTTCGCAACTTTGCAAGTGGTGTTTGGAATGCGAGAGATGTGGCGCACTGGCAGCGCTGTTCTGTGTCACTTCCGACTGCTGGGGTGGAGTAGACGAGGCATACATCACCAGTTTTCGCGCGATTCCTGGTGTGTTGATAATGCTGAACGCTCGCATGTCTTTGTCATGAAGATTCGCGGGCGCGTTGGCTGGTTTCCAGACCACACAGCGGCGGATGGCGTGGACTGGAGCTTTGATCTCTTCGCTTGGTATGACAGGGTGTCAAACTTGTCGTCTCGATCAAGACGCGGCATCAGGAGAAGCAGAATGAGGGCCTCGAGTTTTGTGCCATGAACGTTCGGAGCTTCGGAATGAAGGGAGTTCTACTGTTTCGGGGTTACTGGTTGCGAGGATTTTCAAAGAGAAATCTGCGCAGTCGTCAAATTTGGTCACCTAATCCATATGAATCCTTCTGTATGATAAAGATTGAAACCAGGATACCTCAAGTTGATCATGACATTCAGACTCGAGCTGAAGCGACCTGTTGGCTATTTCATTAACGCGCCAAGTCTATGGAGCTTTTTGTCCGCCGACCAGCTTACGTCTGGACGAAAGCCAATTCAGGCAAGAGTTTGAGGGCCTGCACTGTCTCGTTCTATAGCCATCACTCGGCCCTGAAGTCTTGGGAATCCTTGAACTCCTAGTTCACCCAAATTCAAAAACACCACAGCTGTAAGTAGAAGATGATGTTTCTGTTTGAGAATGGGCATGTCAGGTGTCTGCTTGTTTCCTATCTGATTATTGCCAAGAAATGTTCGACCACATCCCAGTTATTAGCATTTCCTCCTCTGTCAATGTTGAAGAAAGGGACCTACCTTTGTATAATCCGAATTCAGAGCGAACCGTCATAAGATGAGGTGTGTCGTGGTCGCCAAAATAAACTCTGAACGAACATGGTTGATAAGCTAAACGACCCAAAACTCTCATCCCTCGTGAGCCAAAGAAACTTGCGAGTGAGTAAGATACATAACCCGAGAAATTTTTCCTCGCATCATCGGTCTGCTTCACTCTTCATCAACGAGGTCAATTAGAAACGCGTCTCGGAACCGAGATAAAAGACTCTCAGCGTCCCGGAGCAGTGTTAGTACACATCCACTGATATCGTAATGGCGCCCAAACTCAATCTCGGACACTCCATGGCCAACGACTTCGGCTCTGTCGATGCATTCGCAATCAAAACGGCAAAAGAGAATACGCTAGCCAATCGAAAGAAAGCACCAATTTCTGGACGTAGAGACTCTGGGTCCCCGACAAATGAAGCGGGCTCAAGTAATTTGTTCAGCCACGCCAGTCCTGTCAGCTCAAGGTTGACACCGAGAGCGTCGAAAAAGAACAACCCCGATGCGCAGAGCCCGAATTTGAGGAGGATGAATTCTGGTATAGCAACTTTAGGTGTCAAGGAAAGTGATGAGGAGATTGAGAGTGAGGGGAGTGAGGACGGAGTGGCTTCAAGAAGGTCACAAAGGTCGAACGGGTCGGCCAACTCCAGAGGATCTCACAGCTCCAAGAGATCAGGCGAGTCAACTAGATCTCGAAACCCAGAGAGCAGAAGGCCTGAAGCTAGCGGGAGAAGGAGTGCGAGACCAGCAGTCCCGCAAAGCCAGCCAGAAACAACACGCCTTACGAAATCTGCTCTCAAATCATTGCAAACGGATCGAGTTCGTCGTACTCTCCAAGACGAAAGCGTCCAACGCAACACAGCCAAAGTCAGAATTGCCAAAAAGGATCAAGAGCGGAAGGAGAAGAAGGAGAGAAAATCCCAAAGAGGGTCGGAGAAAGGAGGAGATGAAATTGAGTTTGAGATTGATCGTCAGCGCGGTATGCTTGTGAGGAGGGGCTTGTACAGCGATGGGACGAAACCGTGGCAACAGAGGTTTGGAAATCCCCATGCAGATGTGCTTGGTATGATGGGATTGAGGGGGGCTTATGAGAAGGTGAAGAAGAGTGCCTACTGGGCGTTCTGAGGACGGAGGTAGCTGGCTGTGTTCTCTCTATTGAGTATAGAATAAATGAGGTCCCATCATCGAAAGTCAGTGACTCGAGGGTGAAGGGCGGAGAGGGCACTCGGGGAACGATGGTGACTTCTGGGCGTAGGGCGCTGATCCTTGCTGTGCCCGCAAATGACGATTCTGGGGGCGAAGGCTTAATTACAGCCTGAGGTGTTAAAACGTGAGATGCTTACGCGTCGGAAGAGCATCGAATAATACAAAAGAAGCCTTTCCTCCAGCTTTTCTTCCCTCCCCAATCAGATACACTCATCAGCATATCAACTTCGCAATGTCCTACCAGAACCAACCCTCAAACCAGAACCCCTCCAACCCCTCAGCTGGCGCAAACCAGCAATACTACCAACCGCCTTCAAACCCACCGCCAGGGCAACAGCAGTACCAACAGCCAAGCTACCAGCAGCAAGGTTATCAGCATTCAAACCCTCTCGGATCCAACCCAATACGTCACTCAGACACAGATCTGCTCCCCCAGGGACAGGAACGAAGTGAACAGATGGAACACTTCCAGAACTACGAGGCGCAAGCCAAGGTAGACGAGGATACCCAGAATCAGGCTATACTGGAGAAGGAGTTCCCCACAATTGATGGTTCTTTGATTGCGGCGATATATGGGGATAGCAAGAGTCTGAGTGCAACAAGAGAGATGTTGCAGGAGTTGAGTAGTGAGACGTAGTACAAGGATGGAAGAGTGAAATGGGAATATGAAGGCACGGGATTGGCGTCTTACGACATCGGGAGCTGGCAAAAATAGTATACAGTTGGTTTGGTGGATACTACAACCTTCAGACTCCCTGATGGCTATCCATATCATCGTGCGTTTGATTAGGACAATACATTTAGCTTGCTTGACAAGCGGCCGAAATATATGAGATGTCGTACAACCTCTGGACTACTCCTCAACAGCCAGTTCGACCATACTTAAGACACAGAGGATCTCCTCGATTACAATGAGCATAGTAGAGCGTCTGATTAGGCAAGAACTGTAAGAGCAATTGCTGAATCGATAGGTATGCTATACATCGGCCATTGCTTTCTGGGAGACATTGATGATAGATAGACAGCGCAGCTTGCAAGAATACCATCGAGAATACGGCATCCACAGCTTCGTGGTCCACAGCCTCGTGGACTGTAACGTCGGGTGGTCATGAGATTCCCCTATACCGGCGGAAATTCTTAGTAGAATACAAGTTCCAAACTGGTTTGTTTATGGACCTCTGAAGATAGCCGCCATCACCCAGGCCTACCATCTCAACGTTTTTGTAAGCGGAACCTTATTTACTTGAGTTGGATCGTTTGGGAAATCTGGTCAGCAACGATCCGGATAAGCTCTCTGTTTCAGATCTTCGGTTGCTCTTATCTTATCTGTATCTTACATAAATCAAGAGGGCATAAAGCTTGCTGAGGATTTTCAAACGAACCAAGTAATCCAGACAGGCAAAAAAATAGAATCTAGAGTATGCTCTGTCTAAATAGAGTCGCACTGTCAGGCTTTTTGAGATGCGAGACGTTTTCAAAAGGTAGTCCACGCCATTGGAGACCTTACCATATGATCAATTTGTGTTCCATTGACCGTGTCACAGTACCTAGGAGCAGTGGATATGATGGAAGGCTCATCTCCAACACACATTCATGTATTCTATGCGCGAGGACGTAGCGAGGTTTTTCTTGAAGCTTTCCACATGGTGATTCAATTTGAGGTGGTCTTTCTCAGCGGCACTGAACTCGAGAGGCGAAAAGCGTGCATAACCATGGTCATTAGTGATGAGGTACTGAATGAGTGTTTCCATGCGCAATCACGGGATGAAACAAGCCGTTTGCATTGTGAGTACGAGTACCTGACGAATTGTCCAACAACATCTTATCAGACTTCCAAAACCCTTGTCCCCAGACTTCAACGAATATGGTCTGCAGTTTTGTAGACCCAAGGCCACTTCCCACGCGTTTCTCTCCCAATTGAAAATGGATGACAGCCATGGCCACTTCGCAAAAGCGGCGAGGGCATTCATTTCTGTCCCAGGACCTCCAGTCCGCAAAACAGGGCTCCAGCCGTCTGGCTGAGAGAAAAGTTGGGAGCCCTGCAACCTAGTNATTCCACTCCACAACATCATTCCACTCCACAACATCATTCCACTCCACAACATCCATTTTCACGCCTTTCAAAAACCATGAAACTTCTCCTCATTCCTGTTGCTCTGGGACTCTTTACCCAGTTAGTTTTATCCCACCATTACTATTCCTACCAACTTATACTAAAAGATCTACAGTTTGGCTTTAGCATGCAAATGCAGAGTTGCTGAAGCCGAACTAAAATCACAGATTCCCAATACGCAGAAAGCGTGTAAATCTTGCAATGGACAGTTTCAATATGGTCCAATGGAGGTTCGTCGGTAGAAATCAATCATAGTACAGATTCCTAATACTTAATAGTGTACCATTCCGAAAAGTCATAGTTGCTTCGCTTACCAGTGTTCCCTATTGGCCAAAGAACAACCCATTGGCTCCCCTTCAACATGCCCACTTTTTTGAGCGTTTCAGAGAAGGGTTTCGATGTGGGAGATGGTTGATGACATCCAATGTAATCATGCATATTTCCAATGACACTTTGCAAGTCTGAACCTGGTCCTCCCTGGGGCCATGAATCGTGGCTAGCTTTTATACTATCTCGCGACGACATAGCTTTACCGGAGCGGCCGCGGAGGTATAGTTCAATGTCTAAACCCNTGAGTGTTTCCATGCGCAATCACGGGATGAAACAAGCCGTTTGCATTGTGAGTACGAGTACCTGACGAATTGTCCAACAACATCTTATCAGACTTCCAAAACCCTTGTCCCCAGACTTCAACGAATATGGTCTGCAGTTTTGTAGACCCAAGGCCACTTCCCACGCGTTTCTCTCCCAATTGAAAATGGATGACAGCCATGGCCACTTCGCAAAAGCGGCGAGGGCATTCATTTCTGTCCCAGGACCTCCAGTCCGCAAAACAGGGCTCCAGCCGTCTGGCTGAGAGAAAAGTTGGGAGCCCTGCAACCTAGTTTCCCTTCTGCTACCAACCCTGACCTCCGACCTCATGCCATTCAATTTTAACACGTCCAGTCCCAGTATAGAACTTTTTCCCAGCCGTCTGGCTGAGAGAAAACATAGGAGCCCTATAACCTACTTTCCCTTCTATAATTTTAACTATAATATTCTGGCCAGTACATTTGGTGCCAGGACCTAATGGTGACAGGCAATGAAGTTCGTAAAAACGGCCACAGGCTCCACCGTTGTCCCATAATTGTGATCCTGCAGCGGCGAACATAAAGGTAGTGGGGATGGGAACGTCCTTGCATTTGTATGGAAGATATGGCGGAGGGTAGACAGCTGCGAATGAGATTCCCTCGCATAGGCCCAGATGTGCGAAGTAAGAGATTGCGAATAGAGTAGTTGGGATTTTCATTGTTGCGGATTCTGCGCTCTAGAGGTTATTAATACTAGAAAGAGTTATTCGGCAGAATGCTTGCTTACGGGGACGGCGTCGTAGTAGGACAGGAGTAGTCAGTCGCTGGTGTTTGTCGTATGAGAGTGTGCGGAATGTTGTGTACCATGAAATGGATCCAGGCGTGTGACAGGGGAAAAGTTGTCGAGGGAGAAAACGCAGAGAAGATGTTTGTTGTGTACTATGAAATGGATCCAGGCGTGTGCAGGGGAAAAGTTGTCAAGGGAGAAAACGTAGAGAAGATGTTTGTTGTATACTGTGAAATGGATTCAGGCGTGTGACGATAGAAAGTTGTCGAAGGGGGAAACGTGATGAAGACCGAAGAGAAAACGTAGGGAGCATATACTACACGACGGCTATTGCTACTTCGTAGTCCGTACATCGATTTGCTAAGACCTGCTAGGTTATCTAGTAATGCCTGTCCTGTTTACTCGATTCCGCATTACTGTACTGTGGTAGTAATATCTAGGATTTACTGTGTTTAAATGCTAGTACTGTGGTACGAGTACTTATTGTAGGTGGAGGTGGCGGTGGAGCTCTACCCAAGGGCGTGTTCGAGAGGATTGGATGGATTGGCCGGATTCGGGTGTGGAGGTTATATACATAGTATGTACTGTGAAACTACCTCCAGGTATGAATAAGAACTACTTTGGTAGCAGAGTTGAGCGTACGAGGGTGCCTTACACAGTAGATTACTGTGATAGATGGATGCCTGATTCTCGTTCAGCGTATACGAAGGGTGGAAGGTACCTGTACGCCGAGAGCCAAAGATCTTCATCAGACCCGCAATTCCGGAAGCAAATATCCCATGTCGCTCCTACGAGCACCAAAGAACTTAATTAACTCTCTATCAGTGGCGTCCCCAGAACGCAGAAAGAAAGCTCTTTCGCGTCCCCTCGTTGGCCAAGTTGCTTGCATGAGCATCGAGGTTATGGCGCAGTCTGTTTCCTTCCTTGGACCCCTGGGAGAGCAAATTCACATAGCTCTTATGACACAAGCAAAGAACGATGGGTCGCGGCCGACTCATCATCACAAGTTTATGCTTTGAGAACAATACAGGGGTACCTCCTACCGTGTGCATTTATAGGATAGACATCGGCCCGGCCTAAGTATAGCTCATAACCCAGGTACGAGTATAAATACCCATGTACACAGTGTTCTTGCTCTAAGCCACCGTGTCCTTCTACAATATCACCTCTTCATTCTCACGAAATATAGCTTATAACGCGGGTATAAGTTCTTACTCTCCTCCACCGTTCCACTCCACAACATCATTCCACTCCACAACATCATTCCACTCCACAACATCATTCCACTCCACAACAT
>JEMP01000198.1:4639-16164 GCA_000738655.1 Venturia pyrina ICMP 11032 | reverse complement strand
GTATACACGTAGATCCATGCAGCCAAGACGGACTAATTCATACATCAACTCTATGAAGAGACGCGATCACAACCAGGTCAACATCCCTCGATGGATTATACGAGAACAATATCAGATGGACTCGAGATGGAGGATGTTCCACCGGATTCCTTCGTCCCGTCAATTCCTCTGAGCTTACCATAGTATCGATGAGCCTTGTTATCTCTCAGGCCCTGATCGTGAATCCATATTGCCAACGAATTTGAGGATTTTCGAATCCTTACTAATAACTTTTACCCATTGGCCGTGGAGTGTTCGCGTTACTGTATTATGCATTGCCAATAAAATTAAGAGGGGCCCAGAGAAGAGTATTTTAAGGGGTCTACGGGGGCTATGCGAGCGCGATGACATTTCTAGCGTTTCGCGCTCACCACTTCCTGGCGACGATATAAAAATAAAAATCTAAGCCCTTTAATTGGTCGATTCCTAGAACTCACAGTATGCCACAAAACCACATTGGCAAAAATATCGTAAAACCACATTGCGGTTCACGATCAAGCCCCTGATCCTATGAGGATTAAACACCTTTTGAGGATCCTACATCCCGTCGCCAACGAAGTTTCAAGATCAGGGCCTCATACATCGAGGTCTTATATGACAAAACGAACGCCGTGATTATGAGGCGCGGTTGCCTTCCTCTTGTGGTTCATTGCCTATTTAATGTACTAGTATGTAGTTGGCGTTTATAGAAACTAGAAACGGGCTGCATTCCCGAGGAACGAAGTCGTTTTATCCCCTTGTATAAAACTTTCTCAACGTTTGACCACTCTAGATTTTTCGTATAGGCATTCTCGGTATTTTGAGGGAGTTGACGGCAAATGGTAGATTCAACCACTATGGTAGTTTTAACCAAAAACTGACCATCTATTGGGAATACATATGTCTATCAGACAGGAGCCCTGAAGAATCAGGTTCAACGACTTCTTCCAGCCATGACTATGGTAGAAACAGGCATGGTTTCTGGCAAAGATGCGCTATTCTAAGCTGGAATAGGAGTCATTGTGAACCGAAAAGAGGCGGCGTCTTCACCTACAACCGATCTGCGACATGAACACCACGCCATGATATCCCAAGAAACCGTCGTGTCTGTAATACCCATACACGGCGAATTACCAGATCAAAGCACCGTGGGTGATTGTGGGGCTGTTCCAAAAAGGTGATCTCGAAAGGGCATGGCCACCCCATTATCAAGCTCTACTACGAGACGAACGGGACACCGCCAGCCCCAGAACAGAACACATCAACATGGACACTTGAGTAGTGCAGGAGCAACAACAAGTGGCAGCTCTAGTCCCGGATGGTCAACAACAACAACAGCAGATGAATCCCAATCTTCTCATCTCCTCCCGGCTTCATCCTCTTCCCCCTACCACGACACAAAAGACTTGATTTAGATCTGTCAAGTCCTACCCGCCAAATACCAGCTGCATTCTACTACCGTCGCCCCACCGAATTCCTCAAGAAACGTGCCAGCCCCTCCTCTTCATCTTCAAGAAACCAACATCGGTAAGGCTGCTGGGAATAGGAAGAGGATCGGACGTGCGCCGCCGGAGATGCGGTTCTTCGAAGACCGTTGGTTGAGAAGGCGGGTGGGGAGGAGAAGATTGTTGCTAGAATGGGGACAATAGGAGGTTCCGCGGGTTGTGCTCATTCCTGCTGCGCCGGGAGAGATCAGTAGGAGGGAGAAGGAGATGAGGTTGCTGAGGGAAGATTCTAGGAGGGAATGGGAGTGTAGTGGGAAGGGGAGGGAGAGAGGGCAGGAGTGGGCGGGGTCGTCCTTGGATTTGGTACTGGGCCTTTTTGAGTTGTGTTTGTTGGTGGCTCGATTGATACCCTAGTTTTTGTGTTCCAAGATTTCTGCCTTTGCTTCGCGAATTCGTTTTCTAGAGATCTTTAGTGGTGGTGATGAATAATCAGAGTTGAGCCTTTGCAAATTGAGTTTCAGGTAGTGTCACCATTTGCGTACCAGATGGGAGAGCCTCACCATGAAGGTGTGTTCAATCTTGGTCAGATGAGGCAATTAGTCTACCTTCTTTTTCTAAAATTTTGCGCGAAATGCCAAGTCTAAGTTTTGAAGCTCTTGGCCTGGAGTGAGGCAGTTGCTGCCTGTTCTATTTTAGTGAGAGTTGATGTTTTAGGCCTGCCGTTTATGATGCTAGATTAGGTGGTGCCACGGTGAAACCAAAGGGGTGAAAGTGACGGAGCTTCATATAGCTTAAGACTTCGACAAAGTTCACGCCTTGAAAAGTTCGTTGATTGTTGTTCAACTTCTGGCTTTAAATTTTGACATTTTTGCTTCACCAATGTGAGAGCCACGCTATTTTCGGCGATCTGCTTGTCTTGATGCTTCCAGTAGAATGCGCTAGTTACAGGCATTTACTCGTCATCCTCCTCCTCAGCATCCTGCATGACGTTGAAGAAGCGGAGCTCGTATACACCCTTCGAAGTGGAGACGACACGGAGCCAGTCACGGAGCTGCTGCTTCTTGAGGAATTTCTTCGTGCTACGCCATTGTCAGTCAATGTGGGCCATGTAATCTTAATGCTCAACATACAGGTACTTCAAGTAGCGTCCAGAGAATTCCTGGTGTGCGACAACCTCGATTTTGCCCTCGCCTTGCTGGCTGATCACAATAGTCTCGCCCAAATTTCCGGTGCGGCCGTCAACCTTGATGCGGTCGTGGAGGAATTTCTCGAAGGCGGAGAGATCAAAGATTTTATCGTTGACGGGGGAAGAGCAGTTGATGATGAACTGTGTGCGAATTGAGTCAGCACATTACGCCTTATTTGAAGAGACAAGTGTATCGAGCATTACCTTCTTGGTGACCTTCTGGCCCTTCTTGCCTGCCTTTGCGGCGGTTGGTCGTTTCTGTCATTGCACTTAGCCTACTGTTCTTGATGCTGGTGTCGCGCGAAGACGACACCATGCAAACAGCAAAGCGGTACGTACTGTGGCCACCATTGTGAATGAATTGGGGAATCGCAAAGAAGTGGTTATCCTGCGCTTGAAGTTGTGAGATGAATTTCGAAATTGTGGTGCGCCTCTCGAGAGGATGTCTTGGTCCCGGAGAAGCTTCGGCCGTCCGTATCGAGACTAGCTCATTTCTCCTGATACTCCCGAGTCCCGTCCGTCCCGTCCGACTCCGAGGCTGTGCAGGCGACTACTCACTCCTTCAAGTTTTCTTCCTCTATCTCATCATCATCAAAGTCTCAAAAAGCCAGTTCCTCGTCACATGCTATACGCCTCGCTCACTTACGAGACTCAGTCCCTTGATTATAGAATCGGGTTTCAGAGCCAACCTGGTGTCTTGAAACGACAACAACGTGTACCGCCCGCCACAGTGTAGAATTAACTAATCACAACAGGACCAGCGACAGTAGTACCGCAAGTTCTGAACCGATCATGCAGGAAGCCTCATTTGCTCCTATTTCGAGCGGCAGAAGCAATGCTTCACAGCGTACCATAGTACCAAGCCTGGTTTGTCTGAGTTATATTGACCCCCTTCACCACCCTCCGCAGATACTCTATTATCCTTCGAATCACATCCTCTGGCTAGACTACTACCATAGATGGTATCAGGGAAAACAAAGGTTATTCGGTACCCCCCCCTATCGTCTCCCCCGTCTTCTCCCCTCTTGGTAACTAACCTTAATCATTAAAAAGTTAGTATGTTTATAAAGAGAAAGACGAGAAGAATAAGATCCTTCATCTCCGATGCAACAGAATCTAGGTTCCCTTAAGTTCTCTGTAAAAAAGAGTCTATCGCACGGATTAAGATGAGGGTACGAAGTAACCTTTATTTTCCCTGATACTACAGTAAATATCGCGCTCGATACTCATCGAATTCAGCTGGTCGCGATGTTTGGTGCCATGTTATCTATACTGACAGTGGTATCAAATTCCAGGCACCAGCTTCATGGATCTGCGTGTCTTGTGCGATTGGACCATTTCGATAGTGTTTGCAGGCTACGCTTCTATTTTCGTATACAAATAAACGAATTGAGAGACATGAGGGACACCATTCTAGGACACACTACTGTGTAAGTTCAGTTCGAGAAACCGAGTAGCAGATGACGGTCGGTTAGTGTTTTCGGTGTCAAAGAATGATGATTTGAAGACTGCCTCCAGCATTCGTTAGCCTTGGAAGGATGGAAAACGTCTGTGGGTGTGGGTATTTTCGTACGTGGGCAACAATCATCGTCACCAAAGAGAGCACTATCAGACGCAGCCCATCTCGACTCTTTGTTGCGGCTTGAGCCGGATCTGCGCCCAAGCACACGATTCTTCTTGGCCGCACAGGCCACAAGAGGAGGTGATAGCCATGCATGTACTATACTGATATGAAGCAAACGAGAGAGTCTGAGGTCTTCTCCCTGTAGGCCGCGAAAATAGCACTCAATATGGCGAGCAACAGGCTGGTCCTAAGACACCCTGTAATCCTGCATGTCTTCAAGCATTGTCGTATAGACTGCAAATTGAACAATCGTAGCCGCCGCAGAGTTGATAAAAGGTGTTGGGAGCCCGTTGGAAGGATGTCAACCCAGCAATACTTCCTGTCAGAACATCCACTCAATCACCACTTTAAAAGATCTACCATCATGTCGACATTCATTCTCTTCAGCTTTGCTGTAATCGCGCCCACTGTCTTTGGTCTGCCAGTACCACAATTCGGAGTAGGCTCTGCCACCATGGGCGGTCTCACTTCCAGCATCACGACAGAAGACGGCGGCTTCAGCTTCGCCGGCCCACCACAATCGAACTATAAAAACCCAAGCAACAATAATGGTGGTGGCTACGGATACCAGGGAGGTGAAACTAGCACCACTGTGACGGTCAGCGGCCCAGGAGGCATCACCGCGTCCTCGTCCTCAGAATCTTACAAGAAGACCAAACGCAATGAGCCTGGAACACACTCTGAGACATCCCCATGGTGGATCACCACCTATCTCAATAGCAAATCCTCGAAAACTCCAGTCGGAACCGCGGCAATTGGCGGCCTTACCAGCACGATCACGCTCGGAGGCAGGTCGGCGTGAAGGCAATTGCGGATCGCAACCGGCCTCACTCTGCAGGAGAGCGTTCTTGGTCCGAATGCAGACCAGCTCATGAAGGGTCTTCATCGTACGAGGGAGACTATCAGGTCAAGCAAGAAAGATTGGGGTTGGTGTCTCACTGTGGATAATTGTCGACTATTCGGTTCTCCTTTCTCTGTGTATATTCATAACTATTCCTATATACACCAGTCTTGTCGTCGTTACTCGTTACTCTGCGTTCATGGAGTGTTTTTGTCTGCTGCCACGATGCCAATCAATCTTCTCCTAATGATCCATTTCGCTTCATCTCAGGTAACCCTCTGATAGCTGTAGAGCGTTGCCACAAATTTATCTATCTGGATACTAGATCAAGATACTGGTCGTGAAAAGCTGATTTCCTGGGTTATCAATTTGTCAATCGTGTCATACCTCAAGAATGCCTTGGTAGCTTGAGGAAACACAGCAACGCTTTGGGTCGAGTCGCGTCGATTGGCGGAGTGTGGAGGTGTTGCCCTCACCCTCAGGTGGCTCATGACTCGTGAAATGTCGCTCCATCACCAACCTAACGCGCTACCCTAACGAATCTCGAAAAGCCCAACCCATCTCGAGACGCTCTCTCCTCACGCATTTCTCACCTCTCCACAGCATGTCCACGGACCCAACACCACCATGGCGAACGATGCACCAATTTCCGAGAACAAGATCCTCAGATTGCGGGACCCCGCCGAGAACGACGAGAATAATTGGGCCACTTTCGACCTCCGCAGCGTCGAGGTCGTGGACGAGAAAGGGATACTGGTGAATCTACTGCATGCTGATGCGAATCACCCTGTTACTGTTACCGGGACGCTTCAGGTATCTAAGGGCAATGCGGGACTTTGTACGTTGAATCTCCTGGGGTTCAAACTTCTTTGCGCGGCCTCATTATGCCGAGCTTCACTTACGCGCTTTGCAGTACTGCCAACCGCGACGAAATCCAAGAACGCCATAGTACAAGTCAAGAACGTGACACACTTTGCATATGGAGCCTATGCAAACGGCGATGTCGATTTCTGGGCGGCTGGTCTGGCGGGTTGGCATTGCATCAAACCTGCAGACAATTATGCAGCCATTTTTCACGATATGATAGAGGCTGTTCACGTATTCTACTTCATCGCCGATTCTTATGGGAGCAAACAGAGGCCGAGATGGGACGAGATTTTTGAGAGTGTGAGTTTTGAACTCGGCTTGTCTCTATGGGAAGAGATTGACCAAGAACAGTACGCTCGGATTCATCATATCACTTCCAAGGCTGCGGCGGAAAAGATATACTCGCATGGTCAATTTCTGGCATCGAGGATGATGAAAGGCGACGAAGGCATAAAATGGGGGCATACCTCGTTCTATCAGCATTTGCGAAAGGTGCAGCCAGTAGGTTGAGCTTCCTAATCTTACAACTAGGTCTACCTGCTGATCTGTTTACAAAAAGACATCCTTTGGACTCAATGCACCCAACGCGCCTCCCACCAAATCCGCGCCTGCTCAGCCAGTTCCAGCCCGAATCGCATCGTCTCGTGCTGCCCCTGTCCCAACCCCAACCTCCCGACCTGCACAATCTCGACCTACTTCGTTACGAGCTACGAAACCAAAATCGATGGCGCGATCCTTTGGAACGAAACCCTCAAGAAATTCGAGACGTTCGCGATTAACGGAAGCAGAAGAATTGGCAGCAACGAGATTACGGGAGACACGGAACTCTCAACATCGTGGGCCTCTGTTAAGCGAGGTCAACAAGTTAAAAGCCAGGGATTTGTGGAAATTCATGCAGAAGACTGTCAACAACAGTCGCCCATCTGCAGCGGAGGTAACACTCGACAGTATTGCGCACTCTATTGTGCAATTTTACATGGTCGAGGACGAAGACCGAGCGACGGAATACTTACAAGTCCTTGCGGCCGATCTGGTGCCTTGGATGCAATCTAAACGGCAGCGCCAGTACGATTGGCCTAATCTACCAATCTATGAAGACCTAGTTGAGTCCAAGCCGACAGCCGCTGCAAAACGAAGAGTAGCAGCGATGGAATTGGAGCTTCGGGCGCGCCCATTAAGCGCCGAGGAGGACGAAGACGAGGAGTCCGCGTTGAGTGAATCATCTGAAGAAGAAGTGTTGGATGAAACAGATCATCACACCATGTCTGTGCTTCGACCGAAGAGCGGTACAAAATTTTCTGGAAAAGCTGCTTCGCGGAAAGGGAAAGAAAAAGCGCCTCAAATAGACGATAGCGAACCTCCGGACGAGGATACCGAGGTCATGGAAATCGATACGCCGTCAAAACGGAAAAGCATGTCGGAAAATGAGGAAGAAGAAGAAATTTATCCTCGGAAACGGTTTACCCGCAGCCAAGGTGATCATGATCCAGAGCTCGAAGACCTCGAGTTCGAGGCACAACAAGCGAAATCCACTGGTCTTCCGTTTCGGAAGAAGTCGCAATCCAACGGTGTGAAGCCGAATGTTCCGGCACCGGTCGTCATTTCAGAACCGATTTTCACAACAAGAGCTCAGGAACCTGGGGATGTGTGGACGTGTCCACGCGAGGGTTGTTTGCACAAGGTTTATGGGGCAAGTGACAATGGAGCGCTTATTAAGGAGCATCATCTTGAGCATGATGAGGTTTTCAATCTTGTGAGGAGTGAGGAGAATAGGACCAATCTTCCTGTTAGGTATGTTTTTCGCTTGGCCTTCATCCGGTACATAGCTAACGAGATGAGTAGTGCACTTTTGAAACGAATACGAGAAATGGCGGAATCGCAACATGGTCCGCGACTGGGACAGATAGGCATGGGTGGAGATACTTCTCCAATAACTACAATATTTCCTGCGCCTATCATGAGGAGGAAGTAAGAGCGTTATTTTTTGATTCACGCGATTGGATGCGGCCGGTAAATTTGGATGGACCGGCGTCTTCTGCTTTTGATATACCCGATCTGCAAAATTCTGGCTTGGATGGGAATTGGAGTGCAGCATTCCTTGCGAGGTATCATTTGTAACGTATCATTTCTCTTAGCATTAGGTGGATGGAAAGATAGGTATTGGGAACGATTTATGCTAATATATCACTTATGGACAATCAGAATAGTAATTGCCAGCGTTCTCAAGTCTTGCAGTCGCTGACAGAGTTTGAAGTATGCTTCTTCTGCATGTCTCGTGGCACGGTGTCTATAGTTCAGTGCCCCTCAAAGCAGAAGCATCTGGAGAGCGAAGGTTCCGCTGGCTCTAGATTAATATTTCTGACTAAAGATCGATATCGAGGGATTTCCAGCGATTGCCAAGAAGGTACTATCGAAGGACACAGAGCTGGGGACTGCCAATTTCATAGGATATGTCATCCATCTCCTCCACTCACTTCTTGCGGAACATATCACCAGCCTTCGCAACCAGTCGTGACAATCCCCTACTGTTGTTGGCCTTGACAACAGACTTCATAGACTCAGCACGTAAAGCTTCACCCTCGATCTCCACTCCACCGGCTTCCTCTCCATCAATCTTTTTTCCTCCCTCCTCTACTCGATGACTAGGAACAGAAATCGTTCCACCCCTCCCCCGCTGCTGCTGTCTCATCGTCCTCAACCGCATCCCCTTCGTCCACCCCGCCCCCTTCCACCTCAAAAGACACCGCTCATAAACACAATAACGACCCTCCCCCTCCCCTCCACCACCATCCCACCCAAAAACCGGCGGTCGCACAGCCCAAGCGGAAACCTCGACAACCGCCCCCAACCCCAAACATGGCGCTCCATCCTCAAATTTCGATAACCAACAAGTCCGACTCCCCACAAGCGCATTCGTGAAATCGTCGAGGAGGTGTCGATATGTCTTTTCCCACTGCGTGACTACGAAATCGATGTCTGTGTTCAGGAGGGGGTGGACGTGTCGGAGGATTGTGGACCAAGCGTGCATGGCGTGGAGACGATCGATTAGGTCTTCGATGACGTCGATGCGGTAGTAGGCTTTGAATAGGTCTGTTGTGAAATTGAAGGTGTGGAAGAGGAGGGTTTGGCGGAGTTCGCGGGGGAGGGTTAGGAGTTTGCTAGCTGGGAGTGGGTTTGTTTTCTCTTTGGTGCTTGCGTTTGGGCTTTGGTCTGGTTCATGGACTTCGTTTGCCATGGCTTTTTTCTCTCGAGGGGGTGGGATTTTGGGGTCTTGATTTGGTGTAAGAAACGTCTTCGTGGAGTCTTTATTTTCGTCGTTAGCGTTGCGGGGGTTGCATGAGTTATATAATGGAAAAGTCCAATGGGTAGGTTATATTGCATGAATGGCGTCTTGTGTTTGTACACAGCGATTACTATCGCCCACATGAGTTGCCAAGGTGATGAAGGTGTAGTTGAAGCCAAAGGTCACAACACTCCCTGCATCGTCTCTAGTTGTACTCATGGAAGCCATGGTTAGGCTCGAGAATTTTCATTGGTCTAAGAATAAAATGTGGATTTTCGAGATCTATGGTGTTTCGACTTACATACTTCCGTACAGGAAATGCCAATTCCCAGTGCTCACTACTCTCTAAAAGCTGGAGATTTTGATATTCTGCTTTGATTTGGGATTCAATTTCAGCTCAAACATAGACAACACCCCTGTATCATATTCCAATTGAAACAACCCGATCGACTTCCGATCGCCATGAAAGAGATGGACGCTGTACGAATGAAGCGATGAAAATCCTATTCCTACCACCTGCTTTCTGCCAGATTATTCTCATCCAGCATTTGAAAAACAGTATCTATTCCTTCAACTAGGTGATTCAGAGATCTCTTTTCAACGTTATAGCCTTCCAAATACCTCAACTCGTACTTGTACTAACTAGAAACGCGGGAGAACCTCAAGACATGGAGAAAGCGGACTCCACAAAATGGAGGGTCAGAAACAAGTTTCTTCGACCTCTTAAACTCCGTCACCTCCTTCTACAGTACTCAGTCGATAATGACTCAGAATTCTTTTTGGATTCGGTGACAAGCGCAAACGGGGAGTTAAGGATTGGGCTGGGGGTTTAGAAAAGGTCATCCCTTGACTGGGCAAGTTGTGGATCATGTGGCTTTGAAAAAGATGAAGTGGGTTAGAGCGTTACTTCATGTCCTTTCCAAGCCAAGAAAGCCTATGTGCAGGATGATTTCTGGGAAGAATCTCAGGAGGAATCCCAGCACGATATCTGAAGAGACAGCCCCAGGAGGTTTTGGTGGCAAGGCAAGGAAAATCTACTCCATGATTACAGATAATGTAATCTTTGTGGCCAAGAAAGCTACAGCATATGCGACTGCGTTGGTGTCGCCGATTTGGAGGTAAAACGCATGGAGAAGTTGAATGCTTTACTTCGGTAAGCAACCGCTAAGATTGAGAGCATGTATGACATTGATTCACTCTTCATCCTGCTCCACTTTCAAGATCTGAAACATAAACCTTCTTATCAAAGCCACTTACTTCAAATAGAGAGAGCGAGACAGTCGCAAGAACAATCTGATTAAGACAAACTTCAGACTGATGAATTGAGTTAAAAGTCAGAATTTCAGCCTCTTGTCATATAACAACACACGGTCCGCGAGAACTCCAGCATCCTCACTCAGTGACTTTCCCCAGGAATCATGAATGAACCAACTTCAAATCTCTCTCTCCCTCGCGAACTCCGCCACAAAATTCTTCTCCAAACTTACCTCCCTACTTCCGCCATCCAAGCTCTTCAACGCTGCGACGCAACGCATCTGCATTTCAGCTACAGTGTCTACAGCGCGTGGCTTAGCACATGGCGTAGTTTAAAAAAGGCCATCGAGAAGTGGGCTGCGTGTCTAAGAGCGGTTGATGTGAGGCTGGAGGGGGATGTGAAGTATGTTGGGAGTCTGTGGAAAACAGAGCATTTGAACCTGTTGAAAGCTTGGAAGAAGGATATGAGTGGCGATATGTATCTGGCGCTGGAGTAAGAGCGAGGTCTGGTACCGGAGAAGGCAATGGACTGGCTCACTGGCCGGAATACTCGTGAGTTGAGTAAATGGAGGAAGACATCCTTAGTCACCATCGGAGACAGAAAGACCTCGGCAGTGAAAAGGGGCTGGTGTAGGGTAGCATATTACGCCACCGAGTGGCCACACCCTGAAAATCGAAAATCTTGAAAACCAAAAACTTTACCTACGTCTTTCTAAGTTTACTTACCATACTAAACCTTTCTCGATTTTTAAAAGAACCCGATAGGAAATTATAATAAAATTTAATTAAATTTCCTAGCTATATAGATACTGCGTTTCTATAAGTCTTTGAGTTTTCGAGTTTTTTATAATATTTAGTTAATAACTTCCTCGAAATATATTCTTTTTCCGATAAACCTAATTATAATATTCTAGTATAAAATCAAATTTTATAAAAATTATATAAAACCCTTCCTATCGTACCTCGTATCTACTCTCTAACCTTTAAGAGTATTATCTTAAAGTTTA
>JEMP01000196.1:0-14221 GCA_000738655.1 Venturia pyrina ICMP 11032 | reverse complement strand
CTTAATTAGTATAGTAAGTCGTATATCTCCTTCCTAGAGTCTCTCTAACGTGCTATAGGAATCCTATATAGAGAGGATTATTCTAAAGATTTACGAATACCTTCTTTAGAACCCTTATCTTTCCCTTATATAGGATAATATACTAGGGTATCGGGGCTAGGTTACTTAAGAAGCCCTCCTATAGCTCGGTATTAGGCTTATCTTCTAGCCTCCTTTCTCTCTAGATCTAAACCCAATTAAGACATACTAGAATAGGATGAAGGATTAGATTAAGGAGAACTACGAGGATAAGTAGTACTCTTATCCTTAATTAAAGCAGATAGTTTAGAGAGCTTAGGACGAGGCTATTATACTAGAATTCCTATAGGAAATACTCTATATAATACCTTAGCGCTATAAGGACATTATTAAGGCTAAAGGGATATATATAAAGTAGTAGATAGATTTACTAATTAAAGCGTGCTTATTTAGCTATACAAAACACTAAAAATGAGAGATCTACGGCTTAATTTGAGCTTCAAGGATGCCCGCATTTTGGTGGCAATTAACGTTCTTTTGGGCTCATACCATAGTAGTACGATGGGTATTAAATGTCAATGGATCCAGGTAAGGAACCCTGTTTCCAACTACCACCAGCGCGAATAAATGATATTTTCGATCGCTGGAAAGAGGAGGGTAATATCTATCAGCTCTGAAATGTAGTAGAAAACAGACTTAGATATTAATAAGTTATACGGATTATTATCGAGACTTACTAATTTTTGAACACCATCCGACCACAGTACACAGTACCACGGTAGTTCTAATTATACCGCGATGTCTGCTCGTTCCACCCAATAGGAGGCGAGAAAACCGGATGTCTCCGAAATGTCGCCTTCGATCTCACCGAAAGATGACACCACGAATCTATCCCACCACTACCCTCTCTAACACGGAGACAATACACTGATCTTCTCGGCGTAGAAACCAGAAATCCATCCTACTCCAAGAACCAAACCGCTACAAAGATCGATCTCCCTCCCTTCCCGGAAGAAATCCCCCAGCGACCCCACAGTACCCCAATTTTATACATAACCATCTATCCCAAACCCCATTGTTTTCTTCCCCATTTCCCCAATTCTTTTCCTCTTTTTCTGGAATATTGTGTGAGAGAGTGGAAAGGGAAGATGACGGATATTGCCGAGGCGAATCGGAAACATTGGGAGTACGTATTTTTCCTCCTCTTCGGAGTCCAATCATACCATGAGCGATTAATGCTTCAAAAAAATACCAGGATGACAACATATAGATTTTCGCTAACACTAATCCGATACTATAGTACCCAAGCCAAAAATTACGATACCCTCCCCTGGCAAAAAAATATGCTTGCGTATATAACCCAAACCCTCATTTCCAAAAGACAATTCTTCGGAGTTCCAACTTCCCCAATCGCCTCAGACGAGGAAACATCTTTCAGACTCCTCGATTATGCTTGTGGACCTGGTACCATCACCGCTGCGCTGTCCCCTTGGGCAAAGGAGATTGTAGCGCTTGATATTTCGCCAAAAATGGTGGAGTACTCATCGAGGTTTCCCGGAACTACAGTTTTGGAAGGGAATCTGCTAGCCCAGCCGCCATGGGTGCGCGATAAAGACGGGGAGAAAGTCGAATTGGGTGAGGTGGAATTGGCGGAAAGAGAGGAATTGAATGGGTTCGATGCTGTGATTATTGGATTGGGATTCCACCATTTCGACGATTGGAGCGGGGCTTTGCGGAAATTGGGGGAGAGGGTTAGGAAGGGAGGGGTTGTGGGAATTGTGGATTTGGTTCCTGATCTCGATGTGAGTTATTTATCCCTCTGCCCTGCTCTGACTTCCATTTCTTCGCAGGCACTTTAACTGATTTTCCTCGTCTTCCAGCATTGGAATTCCCTCACCGCCGAACAAAAAAGCATGATGCACAAAACCGGTTTCTCAGAAGAAGAGATGCGTGGATACATGTCTGGAGCTGGATTGATCGATATCGAATTCTTACCTCTGGAAAACAAGGTCACATGGATGATGAAAGGCAAAGAAGTAGAAAGGGGATTATTCTTCGCGCGAGGACGAAGAGCGTGATTTGAACACGATAAGCTGGAAAGGGGATAGGGTTATTAATTATAGGTAGTAGCTAGATACTTAGTCCCTAAATAAAGCTATCTTACTATTAGAATCGTTTAAGTCAGGCTATCTAACAGTCCGCGGCGAGGACGAGTAAGGCCAGGGCGACTCGGTGTAGCGTAAATTCTAGCATCCGGCGCGTAGCCCGGTAGTGTAGGCGCGAGAAAATAATTTCTATATAATTATCCTAATTAGGAAGGAGATACCCCGTTTATAATCTTATTATTAGATCCGTAACTCGGACTTTCTCCCGGAGCCCTATGTATACCCTGCTTCCGCCCTCTCGTCTGTCGGGAGGTCGAGAGGGCGGTAAAGCCTACTGGCGAGTACTGTGGTAGGAGGGCTATTAAGGAAATATGGGTCTCGACAATAATCCTTACAACTCATCGATTTCTGGGTCAAATTTTTACCTTTTTATTTCATCATGAAGATCTTACTTACCTCTTTATACCGATCTAAAAAGAATATTTGTTTGTACTGGTGGTAGATAGGAAACAGGGTTATATATTTAGACCCACTGACCTTTAATAGCCCTCCTACCACAGTAAGCCTAAGTCTGTAGACCTCTTGGCATCCGTCTGTACAGGTCGGGTAAATTTAGGCGGATTGTTAGATAGCCTAGTTTAAGTCCTATCCTAAGCCTATTTATCTCATAAGTATCAACCCTAGAACTTAAAGAGTACGAACCAGTCAACCAACGTATCCTAGTACCACGCGAGTAGTACTCTATATAGAAACCCTCCCATCAGCCCAATACTTCCAACTTCCCGGGCGGATATCCAAAATAAGTACAGGTCCTCCCTTCTCAATATATCCACATCACAAAAATTCTACAAACTCAATCCCACAATCCCTTCATTTCACTCCCGCCTCAAAAAAGTAAGACGGAATACCTAAAACCAAGTCCTCAATTCATCAACAAAAACCACCCAAACTTAAACCTCCCCTCCCCTCCCCTCTCTAAACATCCACCTTCCCAAACAAACCCAAGAACTATACCCGTACCTTAAAAAGCCGAAATCGTTTAACGACGGAATTCTACAACCCAACTTATCTAATACCAAATCCCCTAATCCCCAATCCCCTCCTACCTTCAGTGGCAAAAAACCCCCCATCCCGCCCCGTATAAACTACCCCCAAACCCCCAAACCCCTTCCTTAAACCCACCAAAAACCAAACCACCTTAATGAATAAACCAAAGAACAACCAGAAAAGTACTAAACACCAGCGTATCGAGTTTCCTCACTATATCAAACCCAAGTAGCGTTTTGTATATATATACTTAGTTAGATAGATAGATGGGTAGGTAGGTAGGTAGGTAGGAGGATATATATCATCTACAGAGTTATTAAACCCCTCCCAGATCAATCCAAGACCTGGTAGACAAATGAAAAATATAATCCGACTCACCATCAACATCAACATCAACATTATACCACACGACGAAACGGGCACCAGCAGATAACACAGAACCCCCAACCACCCCACCAGCACCCAACCAAAATTCGAAAAATCAATATTGAACTACCACTTTTCTCTATAGAATACACACCCATCCCCCATCAAAACCCCAGCACCAAACACCATACACACACAAGGAAAAGGAAAAACAGGGCAAAGAAAAAGAAAAGTCTACTCATCATCGACAAGCTTCCCAGCATCCCTCGCCTTCTTAGCCAACTTCCTCAACGCATCCCCTTCACCGGTCATATCGCACATGCCCCTGAACACGCCTCCATCCGTCTCGACCAAGTCCCATGGAGCTCCGTATTCGACCACCTCGCCCTTATCCAAAACAAGCACTTTGTCATAATCAATAATCGTCTGCAATCTATGCGCAATCGTGATGGTCGTGTTCTTAATCTCTCTGATTGTTTCCTGAATCTTCGCGTCGGTGGCATAGTCGATGGAGGCTGTGGCTTCGTCCATCAGTAGGACTTTAGGGACTTTGAGAAGAGCGCGGGCCAGGCAGAGGAGTTGGCGTTGCCCTTGGGAGAGGTTGGATCCGGACTCGGAGATGGCGGAGGAGAGGTTGAGGAATATGTTTTTGTTTTCCGTGATGGTGTCGGTACTTTCGACCAGAGTGTGGCTTGTGGACTCTGTTGGGGCTGATTCTGAGGCGGTGCTTTCTGCCGTTCTCGGACTCGTTTCGGGAGAGCTTGGTCGGGACGGAGTTGGTGCAGTGGAGTTGGGTGATCCAATGAGTTGCACGCGGCGGAGAGCGGTAAAAATTTCCTCGTCTGTAAACAGCCCAAATGGATCGAGATTGCTGCGTACGGTGCCCGTGAATAGCGTTGGATCTAGTATGAGTTAGCAGGAGGTCATGATTCGTCCTGCGTTTTCACAGTCCGCTGATGGACGGAAGACTCTCAAATTCGGATCGATATTGATAATTCTGGGAAATTATGGTTTTCAACCCCACAAACCTATCAATATCGATCCGGCTTGACGAACTGCCATTGGACAATGCAATAAAAAGAAAATAGGGGGAGTGCGAGGACGGAAGAAGATGCGCTTACCTTGAGGCACCATTACAATCGATTCACGCAGATCCCGCAGGCCGATCAGACCAATATCAACCTCGTCCACCAGAATTTTACCCTCCTCCGCCTCAAGAGCACGGAATAGAGCCAAGGCCATGGAACTCTTACCAGCCCCCGTTCTGCCGACAACTCCCACTTTCTCTCCTGGTAAAATCTTAAAAGTAAGCTTCTTAAGCACAAGATCGAAGTCTGCTCGATAACGAGTACTGTAGCTGATGAATTCCACCGAGCCCTTGCTAGGCCAGTTGCTGGGTGGTCTGCAATCTTCGATCACAGGCTGAGCCTCTTGCTCAACATCTAGGTACTCCTTGATCCGTTCCACCGAGTTCATGTTTTGTTCATTCGAGGCGTAAAGGCGGACAAACCAAAGCACGTTCTCAGTGAAAGTGACGGCGTAGGTCATGGCCAGTCCAGCAGCGCCGGGATCTATTGTTCCGACGCTGAGGATGACGAAGACACCAGCAAAGAAGGCCACCAGAGCTCCAACGACATCTACACGAAATGCTAGCCATCGGTTGGCTGCCCACAAGTAAATGAATGGCCTGTTGTGCGTATTTATCTTGGCAAGATTCTCGCGAATGAAGCGCCTCTCATCGCCGTAGGCTCTGATCGTCGTCATACCAGTTAATGTCTCGCCAAATTGTTGATACAGAGGACTTCGCTGTAGGGACTCGAGGCGTTTCAGGTCCCGTGACGAGTTGATATAGAATTTGCCGATCAAAAAGTACAAGATGCTAATAAAAGCGCCTGCAATCAAGAACATTGGCGTGATGACGGAGATCAGAATGACAATAGTCACGATGGATGCAAGACAGTGGACTACACCGACGGCGACAGGCGCAACCTCCTGATCGATTGACTCTATATCCTTGGAGAAACGATTCATAATCTGTCCAAGTGGAGTCGAGTCGAAAAAGCGGAACTTGGCATGAGCAACACGCTCCATCAGACGTTGATGGACTCTCTTCGAAGCTAGACACGCGGATTAGCAACTGGGGCGTTCTTTTCGATAATCTGAATTGCGAGATCGATACCGATAAACCCCCGGCAAAACCTCGGAAGTAACTGCCCAGAAATTTATCCATAGAGATCTCAATTCAAGCTTCATGCTTTTGCATTAGGGGATAGACGAGTTCAAACCTACCAGTGAGTGATCCACCAAACAGGACACCTTCTCGGAACAGTGTGATGAACATGAACGCAATGCCGAGCAAAGCGTATATTCCGAGATAGTAGCCAGAATCTACCTCACCATCTTTGTCGAGCCTGGACATGCTGTAGACAGTCTCATTCGAAAGGATATCAGTCATGGGCCACGCCCAGTTGCAAGTACCGCTTGTCATGCAAGTGCCCAAGCCTGTGAGTGTGCCGACATGGGTAATGGGTGAGTGCTTGTGTGTACTAGCGGTAGCCATATCGGTGTTGACGTAGGCATTGGCCCAATATCTGATCCAGACATTCGTGGCAACCGAAGCACCTTGTTGTAGGATGAAGGACAGTGCTGCCATTCCCCAGTACCACCATCCGCCCATCGCTTTGAGGTACATCAACATGACGTCGAATTTGACAGCGCCTTCAGCCTTCGTCTCCTCATTCTCCGCCTGCACCGACTTCTTGTCCTTGACGGTTCCGTTCGCAGCGTCGGCGTGGCCATTTGATTCATGCTCACCGAGAGCCTCTTCTCCACCAACATCTGATGGTACTCTGGAAGCAACCCTCGATGGTCCAGTTGATTCTGTCCTTGATTTGGACATATCCTCGCTGAGTTTCCCAGAATCGATCACCTCATTTGCGGTACCTTGAGCGACGACCCTGCCGTTGTCCAGCACAACAGCAAAATCGGCATGGGGGAGACATAGTGAAACGTTGTGCGTAACGAGGATACAAGTTCGATTGTACATCAATGGTCCAAGGAGTGCCTGATCAAAAATCCATTTCGCAGTGTGAGAATCGACAGCGCTGAGCACATCGTCGAGAAGAACATAACGTGCATGACTGTACAGAGCTCGTGCCAGCGAGATGCGTTGCTTTTGGCCTCCGGAGAGAGTCACGCCCTTTTCTCCCACAAGAGTCTGATCGCCGTGGTCGAGAATCTCAATATCTCGTTGCAAAGAGCAAGCCACGATCACATCCTTGTAGCGTTTTGCGTCCCATGGGCTTGCGAAAACAATGTTGTCCTTGATGTTTGCGTTGACAAGCCACGCTTGCTGCGCACAGTAAGCTACACTTTCCGTCAAACCAGTTTCTGGGTCGGCCTTGAGATCTTCACGGCTTCGGTAACCAGGAAGATAAACGTCGCCCTTGAGGAGCGTCATCTCGCCAAGCAACGCCAATAGCATCGAGGTCTTTCCACAGCCCGTAGGACCAACGATTAGGTTGATCACGTTCGTGTGAAATTCGAGGTCCATATCTCTCAGCTTGAACGCTTCTTCATCGTCTTGATTGCCCCACGAGAAAGTGCCTTGCTTGAACCCAACGGTTGGAGCATCTGATTCAACACTGTGGGAATGATGAAGTTGAACGTATTTATCTGTTTCGGGCTCCGCCAGGAATTCTTCGACACGATCGATGGAGACCTTAGATTCCAGTACATGCGCAACCATATCCGCAAGCTGGTCCAGAGGAATCCGAAGGATCTGGAAGAGTGAGAGGGCAGTAAAGGCAACAGATGGAACCAGTGGCTTCTTCTCAATCTTGGTATATACCAGAAAGGAGAGGAACGTGATGAGGATCGGTGCCCCAGACCACACCGTTGCGGCTATGGCCCAAACAATGTATCGTCGGCGGAGATACTTCAACTCCACGGCTCTCTTCTCATTGACTGAGTTCATAAATCTTTGCTCCCAGGCAAAGAACTTGATGATACGAATGTTGCTTAAAACCTCGTTCGTGGTGTTGAT
The DNA here is from genome assembly GCA_000738655.1 of Venturia pyrina ICMP 11032. NCBI lineage: Eukaryota > Fungi > Ascomycota > Dothideomycetes > Venturiales > Venturiaceae > Venturia > Venturia pyrina. Next base: position 6,640 of record JEMP01000196.1, on the reverse strand, counting down.
ACGTCCATCAGTTGCTGCCAATATCTGTTTCTGGATTTTGGAGAACTGATTCGAGATGATCATGTTGATGGGCAGTAGCAGTGCCATCATACCGATTCCAGCAATCGAGCTGTATCCCAGAATCTTATAGAGCAGATAGATGGCCATGACGAATTGCACAGGTGTGCTTGCCCAGAGGAAGTGCAGATAGGCGCAAATTTCGCTGACTTTGAATGAATCGACCGCCATAAGATTGATGATTGTTCCAGAATTGACCTGGGAACTGTCCTCCTCTTCCTTTTCATCATCGCCAGCCTTTTTGTCGTCCTTCTTTTTGCGACCAAGAGACTTCACGCGCTGCCAGACTCCTGGCTTCTTCGCGTCCGCATTGTCCTTCTTTTCACCCAAGACCTTGTCTTCTCCAGAAGCGGTGACTTTCCGCTTGAGAGCCTTTGCGTAGATCTCGCCGATGATAATTGCTCGGAGACGAATGCATACTTTTCTCCCGACCCACAAAGCCTGACCATCAGCAAGAGCAGCAGCACATCCGGAAACGAAGAGAAGAATGACAAAGAACCAGGCGGCATTTCTTGGGGTGCTGGATGGATCCTCAATGTATTCGAGGATGACTTTCAGCAACAAGGTCGGCGCAAAAGTCAAAACACCGGAGATCGCTGCCCAGCCTGCCTGTATCAGTAGACCTCGTTTGAAATAGCCCAGGAGATGCCACGCGAGTTTGGAAGTCTTCTTGACCTGTCGGTAATCTGCCAGGAGATGCGCGGCCTTGTCGCGAGGAGGCAAATTCCAGACATCTCCAATTTCAAACGTCTTCTTGTAGCCGTGCCATACGATCGCATCTACCCAGCCAAATGATGCTATAGAAAGCACACTTGCAGTCTGTTCCTTTGATGGCTCCAAATCTCCTTCGTATTCCAGCTTGACGGCCTTGTTTCCTTTTCGCGAGGTGATGGATATGGTGGCAAGTAGACTGGATAACACAAAGTCGGCGATAGACAAAGACCGGGCTAGGTCTGAGATTGGGTGTATGATCTCCGAACGGAATGTGAGGGTGGTGAAAACCCATACGGCGCAGTAGAGGAAGCATGTATGGTACCACAGTGGCGGGAAGGAAAACTTGGAGGTGCTGGAGAAAAGTAGTCTCAACGATGCCAGTATTCCAATGTAGGTCCATGTGGCTAACTCTGTAAATGCTGCGAATGTTCCCTCCGGTCCCCAAGCCTGGGTGACGAAAACAGCCAGATGTATGCCGACTTCAGCCAGAACAGCCACCTCTTCGACCATGACCAGATAAACCTCTCCGAGCGGTCGGTTGACCTCAATTACAGATTCATGGGTCTTGGTCCTGTGTAGTGATAGTGGCGCGGTTTCGACATTTCCTTCTGACTCCGTTTCCTCGCTCTGGTCCTGATTTTCCGAATCATCGTAAGCCAATCTCACATCATACACATTGTCAAAGGAGTTTACAGGTTTGTATCCTTTGGAATTCGATCGTTTGAAAGCAATGACAGCTTGTACGGAGAGGTAAATTATCGACACGGCGCACACGACGAGAGGGAAGAGGGTTTCTAAATAGCTGTCTGGGTATTAGTGAATGATTCCAAGGCCAATTGATGATGCCGTCCAGAAGTCCCTTACTCTCGTTGAAAACAGCGTGAAAAGTCGTCGGACCTCCAAAAGTTGGATTTGCAATTAAGGAAGGCCATGGTCCTCTGTCTGCTACCGAGTTGGAGGCAGCATTGGGGTATTTGAGGTGTCGGCGCTCTATTAATGTCCAGCTGGCAAAGCTCGAACCTGTTTGAGGTGTTCGGTGTATGGTTTTTGTTGCTGAAGAAACGCAGCTAACAAGGTCCTTTGCCGACGGACGGGAGATGGATGACGCCAGGGATCTTGAGCTGTGGGGGAGTACTAGTAAAACTACAAGAAAAAAAGAAGCTTAACCAGAGCGGACCAACAACACGCATAAATAAATGTTCACAAACTTCAACAACAGCAGGGAGAAGCACTTGAAGTGTAGATCCAACTCTCAGGCAGCTCAATGGGGGCAGCTATCATGCGGTGAGAGAGTAATATAGCGGGGTCCCATTGGGGAAGCTCCTTCATGGATGCACCCAAGAAGGGTTCGCATGCATGGGATATGCAAGGCAATGGCGCCGCCAACGTTGATTAAATATTCCGACTACTAAGAGGGTTGACGTCGACACACGAGGGAGACATGGAGGAGGGCGTCGCAGAACTCCAAGAATAGCCGAAAGCAGTACGACACTGGCAACTCAGATTCGATATCTTTATTAATTTCTAGCAATTTTCCTTATCAGTTTTCCAGGTATCAATCGATACTCACAGCAAGTCAAGGGACTCCCGGACTCTATCCCAGGGAGACTACTGTGGTACTGTGGTAGATACCCTAGTACTGTGTACAATCCGGTCAATCATCCTACTGTACATAGTACATAATCAGTACGTTGCCTTCGAAAAGCGCGAACACATCCCGAAGAAACCGTCCGAACTCTGCACCCTCGTTGTCAATCATCACGAAACGACCCCATTCACCGCCTCAACAACGCCCAGAAACGAACGAGAAAGGCGATCAAGGCTACGGAGGTGACAATGCCCGGGGAATCGGGCCAACTCAGCCTGACAGCAAGATGCGGACAGGATCAGGCTGTTATTAGAAGCCGATACCGGCCTGCATTTCTCTCGCCGAGGTCCTCACCGGTTGTCCGTTTTTGTACTGCCGGATGTTTGAGATTTAAGCCTTGCCAAGCGAGAAGGCTTTGGATGTTTGACGAGCAAGTATATACGGGACCACTCTGTATCTGGAGCAATTGACACGTGTTCATTCTCTATCTATACTCTTCTCAAGAATCACACACACTGACTTCGAAATCTGAGGAATATCTGGCCTTCAAAATAAGAAGAGCCCGAAAAATAGTCTTGCAAGATATCTGAAATTCGCGACAGCCCAAGTATCAAGACTCGGCGGTGTCGTCAGAATCGTCAATATCCTCTCTCAAAATCTCAATCTGTCTCTTCATCTCCCTCCACAATATATACTTATCAAGATTCTCATCATTCCCATCGTTCTCCAATGAAGTCTCCTCAATAGTGACAAACTCAAATTCCCGTGCCAGCTCCTCCTCACTGTCCTTCCCACTCTCATCAGCAGCAATAGCCAACAAAGCGGCCACAAAAGCTTCCTGCATATACGCAAAACTGAACCCCTTAGTAATCCCCGCGATAGCCTTACAAAGTTCTTCTGGGAACTCAACAGGCTCTTTTCCCCCATCCTCATCATTCTCTTCCCCACGAAGAAGTTTGGTACGCCAAAATTCAGCATAGAGTACTCGTTCAGCGAGATTCGGGTTAGGGAAGAGATATTTTCTATCAAAGCGACTTGGTCGTTTGCTGATACCAGGATCGAGACGGTCGAGATGGTTTGTAGAGCCAACCATTAAGATCCCATCGTTGCGATTGAGACCGTCGACTTGGTTGAGGAAGAATGAGCGGACGCGATCGTCGACTAGAGAGTCGAGGTCTTCAAAGACGAGGTAGCAAGGCGCTGTTGCGCGGGCTTTCGAAAATATCGAGTTGAGGCTGGCTTCGGGTCCCGCGAAGCTACTATGGTCTTAGCATCATGGTACTCATATAATCTCGGGACCAGGAACAATGCTTTACCTAGCCAGAGTCTTGACATAAAGAGTTGGGATGGGATCTTTGCGGTCGTACAGCATATGCATTGTAGCTTTGATACTAATTGTCTTTCCATTACCGGGTGGACCGTGGTAGATGATTCCTCTTTTCCAGGGCACCTTCAGACGTTGGTATGTTGCCCTTCCGTCGAAGAATCTTGTCACATCCCCAATGATGGCTTTCTTCATTTTTGCATCCAGAATCACATCTTCCCAGCGCGACTTCTGGATTGATTGCCAAAGCTGGGCATCTTTATGCCAGTAACCTTGGTCGAACACCCAGATCTCTCCGTGAAGGGCCACTCCATATATTCCAGCTGCCAGGATCAACGAAGATGTGCTATTGACGGTGTCGGAAATGATGTAGTTGTTCCGGACAGCAGGATATGACATGGTGCCATCTCGGCCCTCTACAATGTACAGAATGAACTTGTAGTCGCCCCATGCAAGGTTATATTTTCCAAATATAACTTTTTTCCCTAGTTGTCCAGAGCCACCATCCAGACGTGATGCTGGTGGAACATAGATCTCCCATTCCAGAGGACCTGAATGGGTGATGTTGTCGTTATCAGGAGTGATGGTGATCTTGCCGCTTGAGGCATATGCGAAAAAGTTGCAAGAAGCTTCTGGCACGACAGTGATGTGTTTGTTGGGATACAGGTGCTCTAGACGCGTAACGAGGGCTGTGTCAGTGCTGATACGTTCAGCAGATGCATTCGCAAAGTACCAGCGAGCAATTGGGTCTTTGCTGTAACTGGTTGCCATATTGGAAGACGAAAGGTGGACAATGGTTGAGATAAAAAGAGAGTGAGGAGTAAAAGCACAGTATGTGTGCTCTGAGCGGAGTAGTAGCTGATTGTACAAAGGTATGACACGAGGTACACGCTGGAGCCTTGGAGACTATATATCTAGCGCTTCTCGATACGAATCCTTTGTAGATCGACAGAGGAACTCTGAACCCAAGATCAGTTGTTTGGCAAGGCTGGAAGCATCGAGTTGTAATAAATATCAAAGATGATTGAGAAGGCTGTATCCTCAATTCTGACTGACGAAGAGAGACAGAGGTACCATAGTAGAGATAAGGTTGATGATCGACGAGGGACTCAACTCCGAAGTGCCTCCGCCTGGCAGTGTGGTCGGGGTCGGGGTCGGGTTCACCTGGCTGGATTCCTGACGACCAAAGGCCAAAGCCTTACTATGGTAAGTATTTGACGATGGAAACTTGAACTTATGACGTTCCTGTTTGACAGAGAACAACCCTACTATGTATAACCTTCAGGATTATATCTTCGTGGCTTTGATTGAATGCCAATGCTGATTCACCACTGAACTTCCGATTGTCACGCGGACACATGGTCGGGCGTGGATCGACAGCATCGTCATTCGTCACCCTCACCAACAATTCTCCGTCGCATCCAAACATTTCAATCGCATTCTCCTTCATTCCACCATTTGACTCTATATAACATACCAATTGAAAACCTGTAGCTACACATCAAACATCTCAAATACATCCACATTGCCAAACCACCATCAATCACCAACCATGAGCCGCCCAGACCTCAACCGCGACGAATCCTACAACCGCATACGCCTCAACGCAGACCTCAAATCGCGAATATGCAGCCAAATAGCAGACTCCTCCGAATCCCTCCCCCTAAGCTCCGTCTCCGAAGACGACATCATCCCAGATAAACCCTCCGCTCCGACTACCACCCGCGCCCCCATCCCCGACTCAACAGACGAAGCAACACCCATGCCCGAGAAACAAAACCCCCTCGAGCGCAAAGACGCAGCAGCAACAGCAGCAGCAGAGTCAACGCCAGGTGTGTTCGATCCTCCAAACATCAGCCCCGTCCAATCTCAGAATCTGGGACCTATGATTAACAGACTCGTTACCGAAGATGATAGTACACTCAGTTTGCCTTCTACGGTTGCTGCCGATGGCTCTGGGAGCGTGAAGGGGAGACCGAAGATGCCGGGGAGACCGAGTACGATGAAGAGGATTGGGACGGCGATTAAGAAGACGATTAGTCATGGGAAACAGTAGGCATTTATTCATCACGCCACAAAGAAAGATGGAAGACAAATTGTGGGATGAGAAGTTATCCGGGCAAGACATTTAGTTGAAAGATATTCTCGATGTGCTAAATTGGATAGGAGGGATACGGTGTTGCTAAGTTCAGGGAGGGAGCGACCTGCTCGCCTTGTTGGGGAGAACATGGTGTTTCGGCCATTAGTGCAATCTTCTGTAGGTAATGATTAATGTTTAGCTCGCATGTACTTATACCCCCTGTCGTTGGCTTGACATGAGATAAGCACTCCTCGCCCATGTCCGTCTACAGAAAGTCATCTTCTTCGACTTAAACAAAGCTTGTTCGTCCCATTCCTGCAATATATGACCCACCAACAGAGCCCTATTATAACCTCGACATCGAGGTCACAACTCCCCTCTAGTAACTCGAATTGGCCATGATCAGAATACAGTAAGTAGTAAGTACTAGCGCTATTGGCTACCAGTAGTCCTTCGGTTTAATACGAACCTCGTAATCGGCTTCGGCACGCCTCCAATTAAGTAGTCCCTCTTAGAACACTTTCTGAAGCAACTTTCTAGGTCCAAGTATCTCCTCGTCTCAAACCACTAGACCTTTACGACTTTCTTTTAATAATACTGTAAAACTAGACGTTCGAGAATGACTAGCCACGGATCTTTAGTACGAGTACGAGTACGAGACTGTGATAGGGCTGTTAGATACGAGCTTCGTGTTGGTGGATCTGAATACGAAGTACTTGCCACTTAGGGAATTCCACCGTATCTCTTCTTATAATGTTGATTCTCAGCTGCAAAGACGGCATATACAGATGTGATGGAATCGTTGATCTCGGGTGTCTGTGGTTACCTTACATAATACGGCGGCGTAGACTCTGTTTCCCGTAAAAAAAAAAAAAAA
>JEMP01000194.1:2772-23203 GCA_000738655.1 Venturia pyrina ICMP 11032 | reverse complement strand
TAGGTAATTTATAGACTCCTAACTAGGTACGAGCTCGCGTTTAATCTTATCCTATTTAGGATTATAGTTAAAGGGAATAAAGAAATTAGGTACGCTAAGCTCGCGATATATAGCTATTATATTAAGGTAGAGGTTATTTATTACGCCTAGAGATCTAGTAAAGGAGGTAAGAAGGATAGTAAGAATACTTTAGCTTATACTAGTTATTACCTCTACTTCTATTATCGTATTAAGTAAACCTTAGGCGTTAGTACTATAAAACTTATTCTATTTAAGAGCTACGTAGCTAAGGCGGTCGCCTTAAATTAAGACGAAGCTATCTACTAGCTACTTATAAAAGAGCTTCCTAGTATATAGGATTACTAATAGTTACGTATAAGTCTATACTATAAATTTAAACTATATTTACTTAGAAAGACAGCAATCCCTAAGTAGAGGAGTACGGATACCTTAATTCTTATTAAATTATTTAGGAAGGATATTATCTTCTTCCTATAAAGTAGCTATATCCTACTTACTCTTAGTTATATCCGCTCGTAAAGACTTTATTATCCCCTTATACTACCCGTATTTACCTTTTAGGAATAGAAGTAGGAAGCGTAAGGGCTAGTAGGTATTTATATAGTTACTAATTCGACTAGTAGTACTATCTATCTTATATATAAGTCCTATTAGTCCGCCGAGCTTCGCCTCTACACAATTTTTTAATAGTATAATAATTATTCTCTTATTTGTAGATTAGAAAGATATATTAGTAAATAATTAATTATATTATATAACCTCTATATTATATGACGTGCGCAGCCGCCTTACCCCCCTAGGGCGTCNAACCCGGCCTAACCCGGTTAAACCCGACCCCTAATTAGGGTAGGTTAGAGACCCGAAAACCTACCCTAACCTACCCCGTTAGGGACCCTTATAAGGACGGATATAAACTATTAGCCGTTAAGATAGAGGACTAAAGAGATATACGTAACTATATACCTATATATAGGGAGCTCTTTGATCCTCTAGTACGCCTCGTTCGCGGTAATATAGCGAGAGTTAATAAATTCCTAGATCTTATCTTACTATACTAGATTAGGGTTCTCGCCTTATACGAGCGCTTCCGCGTACTATACACGAATAGTCGCTTAGTCTAGTCCTTTATTAATATATTCAAAGATATATTTAATCGAGCGATAGCTTACGTACGACTTGATATTAAGTTATTGATATACGCGTTAAAGCGGCGCGAAAGGAAGGGATTATAAGGTACGACCTAGCGGTTATTATAGGAAAATCTTCTACCCCCTTTAGTATACGTACGCCTATTCTCGCGCTATTAGTATTAAACCTAGCTATTCCTAATTACAGTCTCCTCGTAAAACTACTTTAGGTAGGACTAACAATATTTCTTATCTTATAAATAACCTAAAAACCTATAGCCTAGCCCGTATAGCCTATAGAGTATCTACGAAATAATAACTATATAAAGGAGTAGGTCTATAGTAGGGTTAGGAATTTTAGCTAATATAAAGGCGTCTATATTATCCGTATTACGTACGCGCGCCTCTAGCGCGAGGATTAAGAGAATATATATATACGGAAGCCTACGCTTCTAGAATTCAACTATCTAGAATATATACTAGCTAATACTAAATATACCCTCTTTCCTCATAATCTCCTTTATGAGTTATATAAGCTTTAAGCGGAAGACGTAATTAACTAGATCTAGGTAATTTATAGACTCCTAACTAGGTACGAGCTCGCGTTTAATCTTATCCTATTTAGGATTATAGTTAAAGGGAATAAAGAAATTAGGTANAACTATCTAGATTATATACTAGCTGATACTAAATTTACCCTCTTTCCTAATAATCTCCTTTAAGAGTTATACGAGCTTGAAGCGGAAGACGTAATTAACTAGATCTAGGTAATTAATAGACTCCTAACTAGGTACGAGCTTACGTATAATCTTATCCTATTTAGGATTATAGGTAAAGGTAATAAAGAAATAAGGTACGCTAAGCTCGCGATATATAGCTATTATATTAAGGTAGAGGTTATTTATTACGCGCTAAGATCTAGTAAAGGAGGTAGGAAGGATAGTAGGAATACTATAGCTCGCCCTAGTTATTACCTCTACTTCTATTATCGTATTAAGTAAACCTTAGGCGTTTACGCTACGGAACTTATTCTAGTTAAGAGCTATATAGCTAAGGCGGTCGCCTTAGATTAATATAAAGTTATTTACCTACTACTTATAGAAGAGCCTACCGCTATATAGGATTACTAATAGTTACGTATAAGTCTATACTATAAATTTAAACTATATTTACCTAGAAAGACAGCAATCCCTAAGTAGAGGAGTACGGATACCTTAATTCTTATTAAATTATTTAGGAAGGATATTATCTTCTTCCTATAAAGTAGCTATATCCTACTTACTCTTAGTTATATCCGCTCGTAAAGACTTTATTATCCCCTTATACTACCCGTATTTACCTTTTAGGAATAGAAGTAGGAAGCGTAAGGGCTAGTAGGTATTTATATAGTTACTAATTCGACTAGTAGTACTATCTATCTTATATATAAGTCCTATTAGTCCGCCGAGCTTCGCCTCTACACAATTTTTTAATAGTATAGTATTATTCATCTTATTATTTAGATTAGAAAGATATAATAGAGTAAATAATTAATTATATTATATAACCTCTATATTATATGACGTGCGCAGCCGCCTTACCCCCCTAGGGCGTCGTAAGTACGGCTACGCTAGCCTTAGGCTACGATACGGATATAGCTTAATTCTACGTAGTAGCTAGTACGCTATATAGGTTTTAATATAGATACCTTAGGCCGTAATCCTATATAGCTAGTACGAGGAACTTCAAAATTTTACGACCGTAGCTACGCTAGCCTTAGGCTACGATATAGATATAGCTTAATTCTACGTAGTAGCTAGTACGCAAAATTTTGCGACCGTACTAGAATAGAGTAAATAGATTTCCAATTACTAAGGATATTTATCTAGTTAATAAACATATCTTTTTTTTTTAATACATTAAAAGATCCTATAAAAACTTAGACTTCTAACTCGTTATATTTTTCGATTTCGCCTTTACCGAGCGCCTATAACTCTACAAAGGTACGTGTAGCGTTTTTATAATTTTTAATACTAAGATTTTCGACTTTTGAGGTATCGTAGCTAGGTTAGAAGGGAAGAGTTTTATAGAAGTTTAATAATATATTATAATCTACTCTTAGCGTCCGTACTAGTCGTAGGTATAATAGCTATGTCTTAAGATATAGTAGGGCGATTATATATATAAGCGTCGTCTTACGGGCACTTAATAATCTCAAGTACAAGGAGAACTCTAGGGTTATTCTTAAGACGCGTACGGTTATTCCTAAAGGCGGCCGTAAGTAGGTTACTAGCTATATATACCTCTATTATTCGTAAGATACTAGTATTAAGATAAGGTAATACCCTATCTCGTATACTAATACGCTCCTCCGTAGTAGTATAAATCTAAATTTATACGAAGTAGTACGGCCTCTCGCTAAATTAGCGTAGGCTACTAATACGATAATAGACTACGCTATATATATATAGATTATAGGTCCCTATATTCTTAAGACTCTAATCTAATTTAATCTTAAGCAAAACGAATACAAACGTATTATTATAGTAGCGGATTATATAATAAAAGGCTTATAAAGAGGCGCTTCGCTTAGGTTTTAACACGCTTATATTTACGATAATACCTAAAAAGAGACGTTTAAGTTTAGGATAAAGAGGCGTAGGAAGTAGGAAGCGGACTTAACTATATATATAGTAGATAAATTTAGGAGAGGTTATATATTTTATAACCCTCTCTAAAAGCTAGAACTAGGCCCCGTAATACTCGTATTACGTATCTATACGCGGGAGTATAAAGCGATAATTAATATCTTAGCGGAAAGGTACGCGTACTATATACGCCTATACTAACCCGCGATAGCTTCTAAGTATATACGAACGGTTATAGAGTAGAGAATACTAGTTTATAGGTAAGGCGTCTATAAGGAAAGTATTAAGCTAAAGGTTATTTTTAATAGGGCGCGGTGGACTAAATATATAACTAGCTCTATATAATTATCTATATCTATATATATCGCATTTCCTCTCTACCGTACTTATTATATATCTCTAATTATACCTTTATAAGTAGTATATATACTTACCTTAAATAGAACTTCTTTCCTTTTAGCTCTTTTTATACGGCTTATACCCGTACGCGCCTACGCGCGTGCTAATATCTCCTTATATATTAGAGAAACTATATTATTATTCCTTCTCTATAGCTCCCTTTAATTTACGCGTACCTACGACCTAGGTAAACGCGTTAAATTAAGGTACTTAACCTAGCTTATACGCAGCGTACGCGTAGGCGTCGTATCAATATCCTACTAGGATATAGAGAGTTATAGACGCTACGTATCAGCTTTAAGCTCCGCTCGTAGCGAGCTCTATATAAACCGAGGCTACGTATATATTATAAAGATATTAATAAAGGGTAGGGGGCGCTTAGGTATACGTAGCCTATATATTACCTTAATCTCCTCCGTAAGCAACCCCGGGAAAGGATATTATTATAAATAAGTATATAGTTAGACCCTTACGCGTAGAGTAAAAGAGGTTAGAGGTATAGAAGTAAGTAGGTCTTATAAGGGGTAAATAGGACTAGATTATATAATAGGCTATATTATATCCTATAAGCTATTTTAATCCTCCTCTTGCTAGGTACTTTACGTAGTATATTACGAGCTACTAGGGTTACGGATAGGGTAGTTTTACCTATAAATAGGTCTTACTAGTATAAAAAGGATAGTTCTTAGGTTATTTTAGAGTAGGAGAAGGCGCGGTATATTAGAAGTATATAGGTAAAGGCGGCTAATCTAGCGCGTAGGTATTTTAATTAGTTATATACGCGAATCTTATATTTACTTCGCCCTTATTCGCTAAATACGCTCTTACGTAGTTATTAGAATTATACGGAGAGGCTAACTTAGTCTTAGTAGGACCTTAGTAGGTAGAAAATACTAGGTTAGGGCTACGTATAACGTATCGCTTAAAAGTATAGGCTACACTACGTAATATTAGGATTTTAAGAGTAAAAGAATTTCAAATTACTAAGGATATCTATGCAATTAATAAACTTATCTTTTTTTTCAAAATATATTGAAAGTTCCTACAAAAACTTCGACTTCTAACTTATTATATTTTTTAATTTCGCCTTTACGGAGCGCCTATAAGTTTACGAAGGTACGTATAGCGTTTTTATCATTTTAATACTAAGATTTTCAGCTTTTGAGGTATCGTAGCTGGGTAAGAAGGGAAGAGCTTTAAAGAATCTTAATAGTAAGGTTTAGCTTACCTTATTACTACTAGCTTTAGTAATATATTCTAACTAATTACGCGATACTAAAATCCTTCGTTTTTCCTTAGTAGTTCCTTTTTAGTATATTTAGAGCTAAGAGAGCGCTAAAATAGGTTCCCTCGTAGTATATAGAATCTCTAAAACTAATAACTTTAATCCCGCTATATAATATAGGTATAGCTTACCTTTTCTCCAAAATCTAAGCTCTTATTTAGTACGTCGAGCTACTAAGTTAGCTAGTTTAGGAGAAAGTAGCCAAAGTCTTTACTAAAAAGTATAATAAGATTATCTACTAGATAGCCCTTACGACGGAGTTTACTACCTTACTATTAGATATAGCTTTTAATATACTAAAAAAGGTATAGAAAGCTCCTCTATAATAGAAAAAGAGCTATAGCCCTACTAGGGTAAGATTAATAATATCTATAGAGGCCTTAGAGAGAGAGATAAATATAAGAGTTATAGAATAGTAGAAAGAGGAGGTTTTAGAGGATCTAAAGGTATTAATACATTAGTAAAAGGGTACTTTAACGCGGAAGAGGAATAAGGAAGCTAGAGAAGCTATAGCGTCTTCTATAGAGGCTTTATTAGAGAAGGTTACTACGGCTTTATTAGAGAGGGTTTATACGGTAACCGAGGGCGGGATTAAGAGGGTAAGACGTACGTAAAAAAGCTATCACTATATAGCGCTTCTACGTAATAAAAGCCCTGTAAAAAGGACTCGGATTAAGGGGGATACTAAGGCTTTAGAGGAGGGAGCTACTTTACTATTAAGGCCTACGGCGAAGGTTATACGTAGTAGTAATAAGTTATAGATATATTACGTTATAGAAAGATTAATACACGAGTATTATAGCTAAAGAAACCATATTATATCAGGAGATCTATCTTTTTCGCTAATAAATATATATAGCTAAGTGACTGCGCCTTAGGGTTCTCCTGTACGCATTGGCCTACAACGGGACATCCGAGATTGAGGGCCGAGTTTGAGGTGTCCGAAGACTATCCGGTCCGAAACTCCAACACCAACGCCAACGCCAACACCAACACCAACCCTCCTTCATCACCACACTTCTCCCCGTCGTCTCACAGCTTTCCTTCCTCATCTCTCTGTTTATGCCTCGCTCCACGAAAACTTCCAACAATAGCTGATTCAGATATTCAATGAGCGGGGATAGGCAAGCATGTTCCCTACGATCAAAGTTGCCTGACAGCTGGTCTCTGCTCTTTGCCGTCCACGTCAAAAACGACTCAGATGATTGTCACTTGTCAGATTGCTGGCCAGAACGAAACTTTGCGTGAACGACGCCCGCGAGTTGGGCGAGTGCAGGCCATCTGCGGCGCGAAAAAGGGCGGCTCTTACGCTGCAGGTTTCGCCAAAGCGCCACCAAGCAACCTCAACTCCCTTCGTTTCTTACTCTCTCTCGGCCAACCTCACAACCGATGTGAGAGGGCGTCTAGACGAGGAAACAACACCATTGCTCTGTTCTCGCTTCAACAAGTTCCTGAGCTGCCCAAACAATAGCTGAAACTTGTCGTTTCTCATTGGTTTTCACGTTATGAATCTCGCAGGCGTTCGCCTTCCTGGCCGTGATCCTGCATCGCATCTCGCCATGTAGATTTGGACATCAGATTGGTATATAAGAGTCTTGGAGCCAAGCTGTTCATTCTTCATCCCACAGTCTTTCCGATCCATCTTACTGCAGCGCAGATATCTTCTCTTTACTTTAATTCTTCAGAGCTACTGGCTAGTCACTCCTTTCCCACTACCATCACATTCCCTCGATCAAAATAATTCACGCTATATCAATCACTACTTTCACCTTTTTCGACGAACTTCCCAACACCAAGATGCATTTCACCCAGTCTACCGCTTTCGCATTGATGCAATCTGCATCCGTCCTTGCTGCTACCAAGCAGGTCATGGTTGGGCCAAATGGAGGTCTTACCTTCAGCCCCAACACTGTCACCGCAGCCGTTGGAGACACTGTCCAGTTCATGTTCGTCTCGCAGAACCACACTGTCACCTCCGGAAACCCAAATGCCGGTTGCACACCAAGTGGTCTCTTCAACTCCGGCTTCGTCCCAGCTCCAGGTGCCGCCGCCGCAGGAGCCGCAGCTGTACATTCATCTCATCCTTACACTCTCTGATTATCTGCTAACATTAACCAGGCTGCTCCCGCCAAGGCTGGCAAAGGAAAGAATAACAAGATGATCCGTGGCGAAAACGCAATCTACCTCGACCCCCGCGCCGCCGCTCTCCCAAGCTTCTCCGTCCAGGTCAAGGATACCCAGCCAATCACCGTGTACTGCGCTCAAGCCCAGCATTGCCAGGTCGGTATGGTGATGGTTATCAACCCATCTACCACTGGCGCTACCTCCTTGGCCGCGTACCAGGCCAAGTGTGCTGCCGCTAAGGCAAACACACCAGCGAAGTCTGTGAAGGGTGGTGCTCTTGCCAATCTTATCAAGACTCCTGCTGCTGGTGCTGCGAAAGCTGGTACTAACGCTGGTGCTGCGAAGGCTGGTACTAATGCCGCTGCTGTAAGTTTTATTCTTCTGCATCACTACACGACTGTGTCTAATGAACATTTAGGCCGCCGCTCCAGCTGCAGGCACCGCAAAGAAGGCTAAGAAGGCCAAGGGAAAGAAGGCTGCTGCTGCCGGTGGTGCTGCTACTGCTGCTGCTGCCGCCGCCGCCGCTAAAGCAAACTAGGTTCCTCTCACATCGACTGGATTCACCTTTCAAAAGTTTCCCATTTCCGTATATATTCAGTGATTCAGAGGGCGGTTGGACATATGGGGGGTCATGGGAGCGGATAGTATCTTGTTATAGTTTGTAGCATAAATATGAATGGGGGTTTAGTTTGCCAAAGATCATGCCCCATTCCACTCCATCATCACCGTCCCATCGACAAGACTCGTCTCATGCAAAGAACTTTTCCCACACAAGCATCGCATGAGTTTCGCTATTGAAACCCCCGGTCTTTTTCTCCACCTGTTTTCTGACCAACTTTACTCTCTATTCTCAGCCGAACGGCTCGGGTTCGAGCTCGAGACATAAAACGTCTGATATAACCGGGTGATCGACCTGCTGTGAGAAACAAGACGGGACTGTAATGAAAGATCAAACGACGCTTGTAAATCCTGTTTACATGTACAATCCCAGACCTATGTTTCTCTATATACAATTCTTGTTTATACAGAAAGATGTTTTTGCCTGTGTATATATTTCTTTTTCGCTAAGAAGGGAAAACAGAATCTTGGAAGTTGGACTTGAAGTTGGGGTTAGCGTGGAGGTGAGATGATTGGTGGTGGATATGTCGTTGGTGAGTCTTTGCGGTCAATTGAAGGGGAGATGGAAAGAGGATGGGTTGGGATGGGTGGGGAAGTGGGATTTGGTTAGGATAGTGCCCTGGCTCCCTGGTAGACATGGGATCTGAATTCCGCCGACATATTCGACAATCCATTGTGGTTATGCTGCCCGTGAAAAGATCTGATGCTGAGCTTTTGATTCTACACAATTAGATGAGAAGATGATTTTTGGGTGTTGCAGACTGTTGATTGTCGATGGAGGAAAGACCATGATGCAACGATGATCGTGGTGCGGCGCTTGGGCCCTTTCCGTTTCTGTACAGTGATCAGATCACTTAGATATGCTCCTCGATTCTCAAATGCTTGGTTGCGCGCCGCCAGTTCTCCTCGTCCCCTAATCCCACTCCTTCATAACCTCATTCCCCTCAACCATCTCCGCAAACCCCTCGATATGTGTGCTATGACACCACGGCTTCGCACCCACCTCCTCCCTTATAGTCGTCGCAAAACAACCCGACCACTTCCCCCTCGGCCAAGCACTCGTAACAGCCTCAATAGTCTCCCTATGCACAAGATACGGATGAAGTCCCGCATTATCTATTCCCCAAATATAAGTCAGCATCAGTCACCTAAAAACGAGAGAAACAGAAGAAACAATGACAAAGAAAGGAAGAGCCGGACAAACATACCCAGGACAGTAACGACTTGAATAAGTCCACCGACAGCAGTGATTTCACCCGTTTCACCTAAATCCTGATGTCTCAAAATCGCTTCTCCAACCGCTTCTCTCAGATCCTTCTCTGCACCTACTTCCCTCAAAAAATCCATCGCAACAACCGCGCCATAGAAATCAAAACTCATTTTGGTCGTGAGAAGATTTTGCTCGGCGGTGCCGATATCATGCAACAAACAAGTCAAATAAAACATCTTCACAAACTGCGGGAATTCCTCTTCATCCAGGAAATGCGGGAAATGTTGTGTCAGAATCACATATCCGAAAGCGAAGACGCGGAGGGAATGGTTGAGAGTTTGTGGTGGGAGTTTCTCTGTAACATATTGAAGGGTTTGCGTGGCGATGGGATCATCCGGATGAGAAATCATCTCAACAACAAAAGGTTGCGAATCCTCTGTCGATGTCTTTTCCAGGAATTTATCTAGAGAGCGAGGGACAGGAGACCAGCCATAAGGCGAGGGTGTTGGTGCCGAAGTGGACATGATCGAGGTGTCTCAAGGAGAAGCTAGATGATAATGATGTTGAAAAGCCAGAAAAATATTGTAGATTGAGTAGGTGTATGAGAGTATGAGAGGACGATGGGGTGGATGAAGACTTTTATACTATTTCGCGGAAGAGAATGCCTATGTCGCAGTCCACCCTTGACGCGCCTTCTTGTATTCTGATTACATGAATACATCATCAAGGGTCCAAAGATTTGTGTCATACGAGCTTACTCATCAAGCTTGCGAGAAGACTTCCCAATGCGGATGCTGATTCTCTGGAGCAACTCCGCGGGCCGAGCACGCCAGAAAATAATCGGCAATCAGTACTGTAAGAATTACCAATACTGGCAAAAATGTTGCTGGTATCCTCAAATCACTACAGCTGCTTTCATGGTGTGTTTGTCTAGTTCATCTTCTTTCCACCTGCTTCCTTCTCTTTCCGCTTCTGCTCTCGCTTCAGCCTTCGCTCCTCTCCTCGTGTCCTCCTCATAAACTCTTTCGACAATTCATTGTGCTTGAGTCTCTTCTCTCTTTGAAGGTCCGTCTCCCCTGGCCTTCCAGCTGCTATCCACTCAAGCCTTGTTAATCCCTGTCTCTGCTGAGACTGCAGATCAAGTTTCTGTTGTTTCCTCAGCTGAGCCGCGGCGCGACATCGTCTGGCCGATTCTCTTTTCCTCTCCAAAACTTCCTCCGCTGTTAGAGGTCCTTTCTTTATTTTCTTGTTTAACAATGCCAGTTCTTGTTCTAGGAGCTTGACCGCCTCGCTATCATTGGATGAGTTCGCAGCCTCAATGGCCGTTTCCAGTCGTTCCTTACGAATGTCAGTCTTGTAGTTTTCGTGTGATCTCGATAGCCAATATTGCCATACCAGACAGACAAGCCCAAATTTCACTCACCTTTGCTAGCCTTTGCCGTCGATTTTGCGCTCGAATTTTCGCCTGCTCCAACACTCTCTCGCGCTTCTCTGCTGTTAAGCTGTCGCGCCATTTTTGCGACACGGCTCTCATTCGCATCAAATTTTCCTTCCGCTTGATTGCTTCACTTGCCTGGCACGGTGCATTTGCGGGAGCTTTCTTCTTGTCTCTGCCTCGTATCAGTAACGTCCTCAATTACAAGTAACAATAACATACTAGCCTTTTCCGCTGTCGCTCTTCTTCAGTTCTACTTTTTTCAAGCCTTTGTTCTTTCTTCTTGTTTGAAGCCTCGGTCTTTCGTTCCGCGGCTCTGTCATTGTCACGATTCTCACCTTTCTTAGATGCCATCCTACTAGGTCTTACTAAGCCCTCGTCTTTTGCGACTCTCATTGGAAGGATCCTGGTGCCCCAAACATCATTCCAACCACCTGGTTTGAGTTCGAGGGGCAACAAAAGCTCTCCTATTCTAGGCGCTCCGTGGCCAGATTGCGGAAGACAAATCCAATTTCGCACGCATCCTGGGACTTCTTCTTTCTTGTGTGAAATGACGATGAGCGCTTGATGATCCTGCAATCCTTGAATCGTGACTCGCCCCAGACGTGAATGAAAGCTTTCCTGTATCGATGGCTTTCTGACTAGGGCTGTGGCTGAATTGGTAGTCTGCTTGAATCTGAAACTAGCATTTTGACCTTTGCTCAAGAACAGGATACATTTATCTCTTGCCGCATCGTCCATTCCGCTAAAGGCCTCGTCTAGAACAACCAGATCTGGATTTCGAATCACGGCTCGAATGAAAAGTGCCACACGTTGAGCCGAAAAGGTCAATTCCGCGAATTTCAAATGATCAGCCCACGAATCGGCGTCACCATCGGCGTCTTGGTCGTTCAGGATTCTTTTCACATCTTGTATTTGCCCGACTTGCTGATTCTTTTGGTACAATCTCTGCGTTTGATCAAAGATCTCCAATTTCGTAGGGCCTAATGAGGGGTTCAGTTCTCCTTGGAACCAGGCTAGAGCTGCTGTAACCTTGGCATCAATCTCGTACGATGACTTTGGTCTAGTGAGTGGCGTGTCTCCCCACGCGGACTCGAGAGTACGCCGTACTGTCAAAAACTTTGGAAAGAAGGTGTGCACTTCGGGTGAGGAGTGACCTATGCGGGACTGTATGTCGAAGATAGAGATTCCAGGTAGGCCAGGCTGAGGAAGACGTGAGCGCCCAAAGATGGTGATGGGCAAAGAATAAGTCTGTGGGTGATCAGAAGTGATAAGAGAAATGAGTGTGGTTTTGCCTGAGCCTGTTCATGAGTCAGCGATTGTCTATTGGTTGGCAACTACAATTCTCACCATTAGGTCCAAAAACACCCCATCGCTGACCACGATGTACACTCCACCACAGTCCATCCCTTGTTTCACCATCAACCTGTTGCTTCCAATCTCCTAGCACCGATTTTCCGTCATACTTAACATTTACCCCTTTCATCTCGATTAGAGGCTCACCTGGAGGAGGCAAGGGCATAGGTTCTGCAGAGAAGCCATCGCGTGAAACCAAGGCCTTGGTATCTCCAGCATTTTTCGTCACGTGGCTTCTCGTACGCTGATACAGTTTGTTCTCTCCAACGGAAAGAAGAGACTCAGGATATGGATCATTGTCCCGCAAGGAAATCGAAACGGCAATAAGATCCAGATCTTCCTTCGTAAGATCCTTGAGGTTGACCCCTTTCCCCACTGTTTTGGCGCGCTCGTGAATCTTTCGAATTGTTTCCTTCCGCGGGCCCGAACTATGAATGGTGTAATCGCTGTTGAGATAGGCCGTATGTGTGATCCAGGCGGGATATTCTTCATCGGGCCTGAGCGAGAGCACCAACCTCGGCGAGTGAGAATCTGCCAGTCTTTGCAAGATATCGACAAGCATTTTGACGGTGGGAGGATCCAGACCCATGAAGGGACCATCGAGGAGGAGCAGTTCTGGTTTAGCCAACAACGCCTTTGCAATCCTGGCTCTTCTTGTCTGTCCGTTGCTCAGGTTTGTGACGGGCATGGATTCCAGCATTTCGAGTTTGAGGTCCAGCATGATCTGATCAACCAAAGACTGGTCGGGATGTCTTGCCAAAGTCTCGTCGGCGTTCAATTCCGTGTTCCCGAACAAATAGTTCTTCAATGAGAAATCCGTCTCCTCTTTCCTGCTTTCGTAGCGGGCACTCATGTACGCTCCACGCATGGCACTGGCACCACCACTTCCCCGTTCCGCATCAAAGCCGACATATTGGATGGCATGAGAGGGCAATCGTAGCCTCGAGTCTTTGTTTGCAATGGCATCGGTGGCGAGGTAGGGATATGATCGGGCAGTGGGAGGGAGGCAAATGTGTTGACCGCGGAGGATTTGCAGAAAGGTGGTGCGTACAGACGAATCTTTGCAGAGGATAGACCAATGCTGTTTGGGCTCGGAGAAGGATGGGATGGTGAAGTCGAGGCCTGGGAAGAGTGGTGGGTTGGTGTCTACAACGGGGTTGGAGTCGTGAGCATTATTCGATGTCTTCTTTGGCAGCGAGGACGGGTGTTGGCGATAGAAGGTGGCATATTTGATGGATATCAGAGGAGGCGAGTCAATTATAGCCGTGTGCTGTGCTGCTCTCCGACAGAGAGTCCTGCGCATCCCGAAATGATATCCAACGAGAGGCGTGTGCGAGTTGAAGTCATTGTACTCGTAGAGTGGATGACAGGGTAGAAGCTCTCCCCTGTAGTGCTGGGCGGTCCCCTCTAACCCTTTAGCGTATCTATCTGCCCCCTCTGGGCTCGAGCACCTCTATTTTGCTGTCTCTACCTCTTCTACATCATCACAACAACAATGCTGCCATGATGCCTACCGAGGCACGTCTTTTCAATTGACTCGGGGTTTGTCTCGCTATGCATCATTTCAAGTCTGGGGGCCCTTACAGTGGAGCTCGCGAGCTGACATCAAACAGTCGACTTTTGCATTGCTTCCTCTCTCTGACCTCGACGGCGATACTCAAGATATCAAGCAGAAGAATCAAAACCTGGCTATTTCCAGCCGACTCCCAGACATACGAGATACCTTTAAGAGACCTAGGCTATAGCGTTCGCGCTGGCCGAACAAAAGTCCACTCATCTCCATCTGCCAAGTCGTGGGCGTCCTCGGTAAACTTCGCGTGCAAACCACCTCAGCTGAAAAACACCCCCTGGCTTTCTGCTCGAAATAGTATGAAAAGTGCGGGAGGCGTCTGTGGACAGTGCCAAAGGGATCTATTGAGTCGTTTAGAGCTTGCCATGATAAATAGGAGATGGCAGCAGGCGTGTCCGGGATTCATACTCTGCAAGCCTCACCATATCCCTGTGTGCCTCAGCCAGAGACGCCTCAAGAGCCTGGACCAGCTTCAATGGGCTTATTGGGTGGTAGAGTGCGGCTAGGATCTTGGGTTTGTCGGTCAAAAACGTTCAGTAGCGACGTTATGAAGTTTCCAGATGTCTAGGTGCATATCCGCGAGAATTAGCCATTCTCGGACTGTGCTTTGGGCTCCCTCTGATTCTTGTTATACGGGCTACACATAATATTGACACCTGATTAACTGCACGTCCTGGTTCCGATCAAACCCACGTTGGTTAAGACCTGGGCATCGAGATTATCGACAAGTTTGTTGATACGGAGTCTTCAGTCCTTGCGTCCAAGAAGGCCTAGGCCCGTACAAAGGTGTTGAAGGTATTGGAAGAGGGCTAAGCGAGAAGCTCTTAGAACATGATCATACATCAGGGTTAGCGTTGTCCCGATTTGCGGTTCGCGCCCCATGTTGTTTTGTTGCTTCTAGATGCGTTCACGCTCAATGCTTTGCCTCAGCCGCAAATACCTATCCTCTCCCGAATAGGCTCAGAATGGCGCTCTATATTTTCACCCAGCCTGCTCTTCCTCGAAACCAGTCAAACACTCCTTCATGTACTTGTTTTTGGTTCCGTCTTTTTGTGGTGGTTTTTGCCAAATTCGCTCATTTCTTCCTCTGTTCTTTTCATCGCGCTACAAGTCACTCGTTATACTCATTTTAGCTCATAATCGTTGTTGGAGATGCATCCAACACTTCTTTTATTCCTGGGTGCTGCTTCAACTCTCGCTTTTCCCCACCCGGATTACAACTTACCACCACCTTCTGATTTTCCCAGCCCCAGCAACAGCACATCACGGCCCAATACCAAGTCTTTCCTCACAGTGTCATCGCTAGCGTCCAAGGCCACCCCTCTTTCAAAACCCATCGCAGGTTCGTGCGGCAAAAATGGCATCGCCACTGTAATTGTGACGAGGATAGAGACCGCAGGTGCCCCACGACCATCAGTAGCTTACTCTGGTTCAAAATCATCTTTCGGCTCTGGTGGTTATGCTGTGGGTAATTTAGGATCTCCATCAACCTACGAGTCTGGTGGTTACGCTGCTGGAATTTCTGAGCACATCGAACATATTGGGCCAGTCGAAACACTCCGACCTGTGGTACATTGGAATGTTGATACAAGACCGGCTCAAAACATTATCCCAGTCGCAATTGGAAATGGATGCCCAAAATACTACGCACAAGAAGCTAACACCGGTTCGTACTCCGTTCTGGTATCCGGGTTTTGATGCTAATGCAGTTTCTTAGATCCGAAGAAGGCTCACATCTTCGGCACGATGATTTACTTCTACAAATCTCCTGCTGTCAACCTGGACTATGCCGATCATGCCAGTGGCGTGTCATAAACAGGTTCCAGTCTCGTCATTACTATTGGTTCTCAGCTTGCCTACATGTATGCTCAACAGTCTTGGACCGTCGGAATGATCCTCAGTACTCATACTACCGATTGTGGTGGCGAGCTTGGAAAGGGATGCTACTGGACTGTCACCAGCCTGGTCTTCCAAGCAGGTTCTAGATCTGTCATATGCGGAGGCTCTGCTAGTCAAATCGAAGAGATTATTCACAGTGGTGAAGCTGAGTGGGGTGTTTATGAGCCTGCACGAGATGGAAATGGTGGCTTTGGGGGTTTCGGAAGTCAGTCTGGGCCCGGAAGGGCCAGTAATGGCACCTTTAGTGATTCTTCCTCGGTTCTCACAACACCCACAGCCGCAGCGACCTCGCCATTCGGATCGGCTTCATCTTCCGGATCGGCTTCATCTGGATCTGGTCCGGCATCTGGATCTAGTGCGTCATCTGGATCGGCTTCATCCTTGGTGTCCTCGTCGACTGCTTCGAGCATACCGTTTGCCTCAAATTCGCTCCCTGGAACAAACTCACCATCCGCATCAAATGGAACACTTGCATCCAACTCAACGCTTCCACAGAACCTGGACTCCTTCGGTCCCAATGCTACAGTCTGCCAAGGGCCTAAACATACCAAATACGGCCTTCCGACAGCCTACCTAGGCAATCTGTTTGACCTTGAGCTGGACACTCGTCTTGGTTTCCAGGGCCAGTCCACTGAATTTCAAGCATGGCTCGACACCTTTGCCCCTGGAAATGATGACGGAAACCTCGAAGAGCCCAGCTTTGAGCGCATATCTATCAAGATAGCTCGACGTTTCTCCAAACGTGGTTGGCTTAGCGGAGCCATAAACTGGGTCGCACAAAAGACTACTCAAGCTGTGGCATTTGTCCAGGAAGTGAAGCAAAGCCACTCACGGGATACCTCAATGTCTTCTGTGTCGATTGTGGAGCCAAGGGCAGTGCACAGCTTACCGGTAAGGCTGCTTTCTCGCCACTAACAGGTATCACGAAAGGCGAATTGGGAATGATTGTTGATCTTAATATTGTCCTGAAGCTGGGAATAGATGCGCAACTCTAATTCAAAAAGGAATTCACAAATTCGCTCTTCGAACTCGGTCTCCCAGGTCTCGATTTCGCTGTCGTCAAGGTCGGTCCTATGGTCTCGCTCGTTAGTGCCGTCACACTCGAGGCCGCTGCAAAGGGTCGTATCCTCGCCGGCGCAGAATTTGGTCTCAAAAAGGCCCAAGTCACTCTCGATGTTATAGCTCCCTCCAAATCTACTTAGAGTAGATGGACGCCTTACTTTCAACCTGTCTTCCAGGCTGAAGGTGAGATCATGCTCGCTGCTGAACTGGGCTTGCCTATTGGTCTCAAGTACGGTATTACTGTCTTGTTTTTCAAGAAAAGTATTGGTATTTACGATCAACCTGCCATCAAGGCGCAAGCCGAGGTTGCAGCAAGCGTTGGACTAACTGGCACTAACGCCTTAGCTGCTGGCTTCAAGCCCACAAATAGATGTACTGGGGTATCGACACAGATTTCTTAGAGGAATAAGATTTGGGTTGACTCTCGATTTGAAGACTTTCGATATCAGTAACAGTGGTTGTAATCCATTAGTTCAAGGTTGCATCGAGTAGGTGCCTTTTGCATTCATCGAAGGAGTTGAGACTAACTTGCTATAGGTTGCCTAGACTGCCTGCTTCGGCAGCTGCTGTTAACGGAGAACAAAGTACAACTCCCTTAGATGCATCGACGGATACATGTACCGTTCCTACAGCTACATCAACACTAGATACGCCAATAGATTCTATTGCTGTACCTATCTCCGACTCTACAGCACCAGCCGTTGACACTCCTTCAACTCCTCTAGTTAAGGTAGTCCTTGTTGCCGCTAATCCTGTCGTTTCTACCGAGTAAGTGAAGTCGTGTCCTGAATGAAAATAGAGATCTCAAAGAATGTAAGTTATTGAATGTATAAAGAGTAAGTACAATAGCTCAATCCAACTCAGTATATATAGAGATCCTAGAAAATAAGTGTAATCTCCCCTATCTCGGCCGTGTTATCTCGGCCTTGTATATACGTAGATCTATGCAGCTAAGACGGCCTAATTTATATGTACCCTTCAAGCTATAGTACGAGGCTACGAGAGAAGCTATACTAATTAACTAATTATAGAGCTTATATAGTAAGCTATACCCTATTAGGCTGATATTATAATTTAAATATACTCTTAAACGTCTCCTTTTAGCTTAACTTTACTAACTATCCTAATCGGCAATCCTGACTAAATCAAGTAATATAATAAAGTTTTCCTACTATTAATAAGTAAATCCTTTTATAAGGCTATTAGTAGGTTACGAGGTATAATCTAAGTACGTAGGTACGTAATTATAATCCTCTTTACTAAGATCTCTTTATAAGGAGGTAGTAATAGATATCTACGTAATAAAGCTTCGAAGATAGCTTAGGGAATCTAAAGTTAGTAATTATATACTTATTTGGTTATTATACTTAATACTAAGATCCTTATCTAAAATTGTTTGCATCTTTGTATTTTAGATAGTATATAAACTTGTACACGGTCGCCGTGTACTATAGAGGGTACTAGACTAGTAATATAACTAATAATCTAGCTATAGAGCAAGATATTTATAATACTAGATTACTATCTTACATACTAGTATCTAAACACTATATATATAGAACCTGATAAGTGCAAACTCTAGTACAATATATAATATATTATATCATAGAATTAATCAATAAGATTAACTTATAATAAGGACTTATTATACTAATATATTACCCTAATTTATTATAATGATAACTACTATCCTATATACTAGATAGGATCCGTGGAGATTTCCTCATATAAATAACTAGTTATTAATGAATATAGATCCATAAGGTTTTTCATATCGTATAAGTATCTTTATACTAAGTTATAATACTTAGATAATATACTAAAAGATAATCTATAGTAAAATTGAAATAGTAACTACTAAATAGAAGATTCAATAGCCTCTTAATTTGATAGCCTCTTAAATTAATAGGCTCTTAATTTAAAAGCCTCTTAATTTAATAGCCTCTTAATTTAATAGGCTCTTAATTTAATAGCCTCTTAATTTAATAGCGAAGACGATAGACTCTATAAGCTAGGAAGCTAGCTATTCTTTATTAATAGAGAATTCCTAAATCTAATATTCATAGTATCCGAAACTACTACTAAGGAAGAAATATAAATATTTATAGCCTACTAAGCTTACCTCGTAGACTTTGAACCTACTCCGGAACTAAACAAAGAATTGTTCTACTCTTCCTTCTATATATAAATAATTCAAGACTAGGAAAGAGTAGGGCATAACTTTCTAAAACTTCTAAAGTTACTATTACGGTACTAAGTAGTAAGACTACTTAGTAGGATACTAGCTAGTATAGATAGCTTTAAAGGGCTATAAGACCTTCGATTATTATTATATTTACTTATACTTACGTGCCTACCCGCCTTTAGGGTCCCTAACGGGGCGGGTTAGGGCGGGTTTAAGGTTCTCTAACCCGCCCTAATTAGGGGTCGGGTTTAACCGGGTTAGGGCGGGTTTCTAGGGCGGGTTAGATATAAGGGCTTAACCCGACCTATTTATACTAGCGCGGGTCCACGTAATGCTTACTTAGCGCTTATATAATTACTAAGGTATATACTAATAGTAAGAAAGTCCTATTAGTCCGCCGAGCTTGGCCTCTAGATAATTTTTTAATAGTCTAGTATTATTTATCTTATTATGTAGATTACAAAGATATATTATAGTAAATAATTAATTATATTTTATAACCTCCGTGTTATATAACGAGCGTAGCCGCCTTACCCTACTAGGGCGTAGTAAGTATAGCTACGCTAGCCTTAGGCTACAATATAGATATAGCTTAATTCTACGTAGTAGCTAGTATACTATATAGGCTATAATATAGATACCTTAGGCCGTAATCCTATATAGCTAGTACGAGAAACTTTCCAATTTTACGACCGTACTAGAATAGAGTAAATAGATTTCAAATCCCTCAGGATATTTATCTATTTAATAAATATATCTGTTTTTTTATAGATCTAAGCTTAGACTTCTTAGTCGTTATGTTTTTCGATTTCGCATTTAGAGAGCGCCAGTAAAACTACGAAGGTACGTATAGCGCTTTTATAATTTTTAATACTAAGATTTTCACCTTTAAAGGTGTCGTAGCTAGGTAAGAAGGGAAGAGTTTTAAAGAATTTTAATAAAAGGTCTAACTAGAAAGAGTTATTGTAATTTCGTAGTAGTTTCCTAGTAGTTTATATAATTAGATAGGCTGGAATAGGTATCTATATTATTCATATTTTACTAGTAGTCTTTTAGTAGTTATATCAAATAGATCACTTTAATTCGCGTTTATTATATATTATATATTAACCCGAATTATCTCTTACTAGGTTATCTTTTATAATCTAGTCCTCTGTTTCTAGACTCGCTTTATCTTCCTCAAGATTATCTATAGGATTCTTAATAGCTTTATCTAAACTACTATTAGGCTAATCCTTAAAATCCTTACCTCTATTACTAAGGAGTAGAGTAGAAAAGTCTATCCTAAATTACTTATTACCCTAATAAATCCTATTCCTAAGGAAATCAGTCTTCTAATCTACGTATAGCTTTATAACTAGATTTATAATATCTATATCCCTAATTCTACTTTATAGCTTTTTCTACTCCTTCTTAGGTCTAAATATTAAAACTACGCCTCTTTTAATAGCTGCCTATTAGGTAAATCCTTCTTTAACGTAGCCTTATCCGTAGGATAGGTAGTCTACTAATA
>JEMP01000193.1:116347-296803 GCA_000738655.1 Venturia pyrina ICMP 11032 | reverse complement strand
ACACCACTTTGCTTCAGTAAGGCCGGCTACGAAGAGAGCGGCGAGGACGAAAGCAGAACTAGGCGTTTGATTGTTAAAGGCTGATGTAGAGAAATAGTTTCAACGACGTACAATGGTTTCATGGTACCGTAAGGGGGAGGGGGAGGGTAGTAAATGTATAGCTGTGGACTTCTTATTGGCTCAATCGTCCTCGTGTGTGTAGGGTCTTTACGTGGCCTAAACGTGTGTGTTTTGGGGTGGTTGGATCGATATCGAGTAGGGTTTGTCTAGATTCGAGAAAATGGAGTCTGAATAGACGAGTAGATTCAGAGTAGTAGTTGAAGGCAGATAAATACAAACATATCCAAAGATGAGTGAGATCTACTGTATAATCTACTCTAATCTACTGTATAATCTACTATAATCTATTGTATAGTCTGCTATAATCTACTGTGGTCTACGCCAAATAAATGTCAGTGGAGCCACCCTGTTGAATCCATATTTTGCAGCAAAAATATCCACAGGAGTACTATTTATGTCTCAGCCTTCCACGTGCCTTCCCACGCCTCGGACCACGCCATGTAAGCAGAGGTGTTCATTGGTGACGGTAAGAGTCCCGAG
This sequence comes from Venturia pyrina ICMP 11032, assembly GCA_000738655.1. Taxonomy (NCBI): domain Eukaryota; kingdom Fungi; phylum Ascomycota; class Dothideomycetes; order Venturiales; family Venturiaceae; genus Venturia; species Venturia pyrina. The sequence continues at coordinate 296,203 of JEMP01000193.1, read as the reverse complement.
CACACCCATGCCAAGACCGTCGTATCCCATGCCAAGTCCGTCGTATCGAAGAGATACCGGCTCGACCAGCTAAAAGTCTCCCTCCACCTGCATATGCATCGCCAAAAATAACTGCGCTACCACAGTATTTATCGTGAGAGGAGTGTAGATCCGTACAGTTCCTACTTCTTACCATATATGGTAAGGAGCCGGAATCTCACGGTACTTCCAGTTACTCGTACTTAAGGTGGGGGTGGGCATGATAAATATAGCGCTATTTTCATGATCCGATTAATTCCCGATATTTATCTGCGAGTTTGATCGTTATAATCGTTTGTAGCAAAAGAGGGGTAATCTTCCCCGCTTTTCCAGCTAATTAGGGTAGTATAGCGCCGGGTTCTAGTAATCACGGAGTAATATTACATAGCAAACCCTTCCTTTCGCTTACGGGATAGCCTCGCTTACCTATCTAGGCTAGCTGCGAGTAACGTTATTCTTTTCGGCATGAATTTGTTTAATCAATGTAGCCGAAGGCTCCGAAGGCCAGATTTATTAAGGCCAGCTAGCTCCCGTATAATATGTTTCACTACATCAATCTCCCAACTTATATGTTTCACTTCACCAACCTCCCACATACGAATCACCGCCATCAATCGCGACTTACAGCCTCAACTCCGCGCCGTGGATTCAGCCTAGCCTCGCCGCTCGCAACTCAACAACAAGATTTGTTATTCACGACATTGGTTCCGATCTTTTCCACTCTCTCATCTTCCTACCAGCAAAAAGAAACCGCCGAAGAACTACTCCGACAAACCAACAACCATGCGCTTCCAAACCCTCCTTCCAGCTATTCTCTTCGCTCAGTCCGGCTTTGCATACTTCTGCTGCTACATATGGAGGGACGAAAATTTCCCCTCAGTAACATATCATACATACTTTGAGGCGCACGGAAACGGCGGAACTGAAAGTTGGAGCCCATTCAGTGGTTGTTCAGTCAAAATCCACAAAACAGGCACGGATTGTAGCACGTGGACGCGGACTTGGTCCCGTGGATGCAAAGGACCGGGGCAGTTTATAACCATTGGTGTGGCACCGAACAAGGATTGCACACGCAAGGATTAAGCGGTTGAGGCATCGACCGGTGACAGCGTGGTGATCTGGGGGATGGGGTGAGGAGAGAGTAATGGACTTTAAAAGCTAAACACGAGAATGACACGAGAACAAGACGAAAATGACACTGCAATATATAAGTGCAGCCCTTAAGGGCTGCCGCTATAAGTGCTATCGCTTCTTTTAGCTTCCTCCTGTCACTTTGAAAGATTAATTAGAATCTACTGAAATGTCTGCGAAGAGATCCATTCCTTCACGCATATCGCGAAAAACCATTCCTATATGTAGCCTTACCGCCATTCCAACGATTCCTGGAACTGGCGTCGATCTAGTACCAAGAAAGCCTCGTTTTTGATTTCAAGGGCTTCCAAGTCCGTCTGTTCACATGCGGGGAAAAGCTTTTTGGACAGTTTAGAATCAGATTCTGCTGGAAAGGCGTCGAGAATAGCACCGACAGCCTTGAAGGCTTGAAGCCATAGGTGCCAGATACGTCGTCGAGGTTGAGTACGAACCATACAGTTTGATGCAGAGCTCTCCGGAGAGATTCAGAGAACTGCTGGTTCTGCCTTACACAAGCAGGACATCCAGGTGAATTTCGGCGGGCGTGCAGCTGTGGTGGAGGTGATGGCTTTGGTAGGTGAGGCCGGAGATTACCATGTAAAAGGAGGTGGCGGTGGCTGTGGATAGCCGCGATTCCAACTGGGGCATCGTGGGCATCTCCGTCTGCCGCCTTCGTGTAGTGACAGCATATTTGTTGGGCTGCATGGCTGCGAACACCCCAAGTAGCCATTTTGATAGAAACAACCCAACACCTCGCCGCGCTGATAGAATTTCCAACCTCATCGAACCTCGCAGAATCTTGACGCGACGACGCGACAGATACTAGTACTCCTACTCTGCCCCTCGCTACGTAACCGTATGCCGTATGACCTTGACAACCTTGAACCTACAACAACACCATCACGCTCCTTATTCTCTCCAAGCCACCGCGCCTGACGGACTTCTTTCAGCTTACGAGACGACCTTATTTTTGGTTCATTGACAGCTGAGTTTGTGGCTGTGCACGCGGAAGAGCCCAGCCCAGGTCGAAACACCAAGGAAGGGCTTAATTCCTGTACTCCTAGGTGTACTTTCAGCCCGCAGTGAACCCGTCGGAGCGCGTGTGTATTACTCCACTCCGCTGATCTCCCTTACAAAAATTGGAATCCTGATATAAAGGCGCTTATTCACCCGGTCACCTCAGCTACCATCTCGAAAGAATTCATATTGCTCCACCATGGCGTACCACCAGAGCAATCCAGGCTTGAGCGCAACCTTCGTACCTGGAGGCTTTGACGATTATTACATGCCGAACCAAGCTCCAGAACTGGTATCGCCAGCGCCTCAGAGGTCAGTACTGGTTAAAGTTTTCCAAGACAATGCGCAGCCTCCCCACGGCCCTTTACATTGACAACCGTGCTGACAATTGTTTTTTATATAGACATATGCCTGAGGTCCCTGACCAGATGCAAGAGAACTTAGCTCAATTAGAATCAGAAGCCGGTGGATCACGAGCCTCCATATCCCACTATCAACAACAGGCTCCGCTACAGCCGTTCCAGCAATCAAATTCTCAGCCATATCACCACCCCGCTGCGCCCATATCCGCCTCATCTGAGTACACTCAGCATACTACCGCGACCGAACTTCCTCATTTCTCCCCCTTTCCTAAACTGATGAATCCTCAGCCAAACGTTCCTCCGAGCGACGATGAAAAAGAAGCGATTTTGGAGAATGCCCGGGTGCCAGTCCTGTCTTCGAATGACCCTGAGATGCAGTTGGCATGGGCTCAGGATGCTCTAGCATATGTCGCAGCTGCAATTACATATGAGGAAAGATTGGCAGAGAACAGGCCTGCGAGGCCTTCTACACCAGCGGTTGAACATCAGTTGAGAGTGGACGCTCTGAGTATTGTTGGATTCTTGGCAGAGCAGGGACATCCCAAAGCCGAGTTCATGAAAGGCATGTGGCTGGAATTTGGCAACTTCGGTTGGAGGCAAGACAAACGAGAAGCGTTCAGATGCTACTCTAGGGCGGCAGAAAAGGGCTTCGCAAGATCCGAATATCGCATGGGAATGCAGTTCGAACAAAACAACGATCCTATCAAGGCCCTCGTACACTACCAACGTGGGTCGGATGCCGGAGATGCTGCCTCAAACTACAGACTAGGCATGATGACGCTCATGGGGCAGATGGGACAACCGCAGGATTTTGCAAAAGGGATACGCATGCTACGGATTGCGGCAGAGCAGGCAGATGAGAACGCGCCTCAGGGGGCGTACGTACTAGGCATGCTGCAGGCGAGAGAACTACCACAAGTCACCGTGCCGGAATCGATACTGCCATACAATGAAGCAGAGGCTCGGGTCAACATTGAGAAGGCAGCATATTTGGGGTTTGCAAAGGCACAGCTAAAGATGGGAACGGCGTATGAATTGTGCTCCCTGGGCTGCGACTTCGATCCCGCGCTCTCGCTGCACTACAATGCTCTTGCGGCGCGTCAAGGTGAGTCGGAGGCCGAAATGGCGATCAGCAAATGGTTTCTTTGCGGCTCAGAAGGCATCTTTCCCAAGAATGAAGAATTGGCATACGAGTATGCTCTCAGAGCGGCGCAGAGTGGATTGGCAACCGCACAGTTCGCGTTGGGATATTTTAACGAGATTGGAATGCATGTCACTGTGAATCTGGACAAAGCGAACGAATGGTATGATAAGGCTGCGAGAAATGGAAATCAGGATGCCATTGGACGAATTGAATCCTTGAGACATTCATCCATCTTATCGAAAACAGACCACGAGAATGTCGCCATTAATAAAATAAAATCGCAGTATGGCTCTATGCGCGGCAAGAGACCTGACAGACTCAAGGCACACACAAGTCTGCCATCAGTGACCGATGAGCAAGAACAGTATTCGCCAGGACCTGGACGAACAGCTTCGATTCCGCCTCGTGGATCGTCGACGACACCATATCCAGTGGACAACGGACCACCCGTGATCCCTCCGCCTACGAACAGACCAACCTCTGTTGCACCTTATCCCGTGGACAACGGCCCGCCGAAGATTGCGCCGGGACGTCCTCCTTTAGCAGGAGGTTTTGCTCCTGAGTTGAGATCAGCATCAGCTGGGCCAGCTCAATTTCAAAATCGGCCCTCATCTGGTAGTGCCTTCAACATCAATCCAGCTATCTACGGGCAGCGTCCAGACCAAAACCCGTACGGACGCAATCCACAACCGCAAGCCAGTCTTCCTCTGCGACCTGCGACGACTGTTGCGGATATAGGATCTAACGGACGACAAGGGCTGCCGAGTCAACAGCGACCACAGAACGCTCAGCCCAACTATGGTCGTCCGAACGGCGCGGGCTCTCCACCAGGACAGCCTGGCTATGGCCGATCCAATGGCCCCGGGTCTCCACAACGAAAACCTGCAGATATTGGGTATGCTGCGCCTGGCGGACGACCTTCTCCCAGTACGCTTCATGGGCAACCTTCGTTGCAGGACATTGGCTATGTAGCCCCTCTCCAGGCGCGCAAACAGTCACCAGTCGATCAATCTCATGCAGCACATCGACCGCCCCGTGGAGATAGCGCCAGACCTCCTTCCAAAGTCCACCCAGCACATCTGCAACAACAAGGACGTACACAGTCACAACCTCAACCGAATGCTGGAGGCCGTCCACCACGAATGGACTCTTCGCAATCTACGATGTCTCTACCACAGGTTCCAGCCAAGCAAGCCGGCGTTCGACCTCAGCCAGGCAGAACACAGCCAAGCGCAGGAAGACCTGTTCAGTCGCCTGCACAGGCTGCACCCCAAGCTGCTGCTCCGAAACCTGTTACGCCGGCTGGGCCTCCCAAGAAAGGGCCCAAGACGTTCGATGATATGGGTGTGCCAGCTGTGAAGGACTCAAGCGATTGCGTAAGGATTCTCCTTGTCATTCAACTCAGCGAAGAAGCTAATATTCGAGTAGATCGTTATGTGAGCATGGTTTTTATTCGCATTGCATGGGGTAGTTGGCGTCAAGGGAAGTATGTAGGCGGTATCTGGGCGGGAAGCACTGCATAGATGTTGCCACATCCCTTTGATTTCCGGCGTGATGATACCTAATTCCTGCATTTTTAAGCACACGTTGACGATGAATATCAATAATCTCTTGAGTTTGGACGCTTCGTGGCTGTCACGTTCGTGTGTAGTTGACCGGCTCCCGTCGGATCTTCCATTGAATCTCGACTCTCCGGCTAGACTTCCAATGCATCTCGATCATCAGCAGCCATCACCAACTCCATCAACAGCACCCCTCCTGTCCCGTGCATATTGTCCCGTTCGCTGTCGTCGTATACCAGCAGTCCTTGTATTTGTATCAGGCATGGCGCCAAAGAAGGAGAAGGCAGAGAAGCCGGCGAAAGGTGATGCTGGTACGTCTTCACACTGCCAGGGGAAGAATGCATCGCTCCAGCTCATATTGTCGCAGCAGCCGATATGATTCTTCACTACTTGAGTAAGCTTCCCTTGTTTCCTGCCGCTGTCATCTCACACTCACTGACCACTTTCAGGAAAGCAAAAGTAGGACTCGCTGGCCAGCATTTTCATCACTCGAACATAATCTGACCATGACACTGCTCACAGCCGTCCATATTCTGTAGTTACTCCCTATCCCGTTGTTGTATTGCCATAAGCTTATGCCTAATAGGCCACGGACATCTCAGCCAACCTTCACAACAAGGTGACGAAAAGTGCATCCTTCCATCCTACTATCTTTATCTCTCGTCATCCACTAATCCTGTCGAGCTGCCACTCAAAAAATTCTGAAAGAGCTTCGTGAGCGCAAAGAGATTGATGGACGAGATTCCGGTACGCAGTGCGAGCCACGAAACACGCCATTTCCGAGCTGATTTCCACAACAGGCAAGCAAAGCGTCTATCATGTCATCCAGGTACGCTTCCTTTCTCACCCTCACTTTTCCTTGCTCAAACCCCCAGAAACCAGAAGAGTCACCCTCAACAGAGGAGCTTGCCGAGATGGACAAGCGCACCCAGCAGCTACGCGATGAAACCTCAGATCTGAACACCACGGCGAAGGCACTCCGCTCAACGCTATCTTCATTAAACAGCACACTCTCCACCGCCGACCTGCGCACCGCCATCGCAGAAATGGACGCCGCGCGGACCGAGATACTGAAGCGACTGACTAGTCTGAGGTCTGGCAATGTACAACCAGTGAGCAAGGAAGAGAAGGAAGAAGTCGACAAGCAGGCCAGGGTAATGGAGAAGACATTGATGAAGAGAAAGAAGATTGTGAAGGTAATGTGGGGACAAGTTGCTGATAATGTACCCGACGCTGCGACGATCGATGTGCTCAAGGTAAGGCTTCCTATATGTGACGGGAGTGGTCTGCCTTGGATTAACTGACATATCTTGCAGGACCAATTCGACATGAATGAGGTAGAGAAGTGAATGGGCGACGGAATATCTTTGATAATCTGAAAAGGCAGGCGTCTCTTTTCAGAGGATCGCCATCGTGTTACTCCTCTTTGCCATCCATCCACAAGGCATCGCCAAGCTCTTCATATCTACAACCATATACTACTCCAATTCATACAGTTACCACACGGGCGTAGCAGGGCCATCCGTAAAGCTGGGCCCACCAAACTTGCCCCGGCTGTGGCGACAACCGGTCTTCTTCGGACTGTGCTTGCGGCAGTTCCAGAGACTCACTCGGCTCTGATACAGATCTCGTTTTGGACCTCTCTTCCTTCTCGAACTGCTCCCGCCTGGCGCTCGCAGACCTAGCGAGATTTTGCCAGTGGAGGCTCGATATGCGTGGAGGGACCCGTGGTCCTTCTGCCTCCCCTCTGCCTGGTGAGGACTTCCGACTTCCATTTGCAATTTCAGGCTGTTGCCCAACTTGTTCTGGCGCATTGTAGAAATCTCCAAATCCATCCATTGAGCTGTCTCTCCTCCCCGACCGCGATTCTGGCCTAGCGCCTCCTGCTCTTTTACCCACATTCTTCAGCTGTACATTCAATCTTTCGTTCTCCGCCTTCGCACCTTTGAGCCTCTGTATCAGCACTTCCTTCTCTTCCCATTCTTTAAACCATATCGCATCCACACTATCCAACATATGTCTACATTGTTCCCACTTGACTCTCAACTCTTGGGTTTCTTTCTCTAACTGTCTGATTCGATTTCGTAATTGAATTCTTTCCACCCATACTTTTTCATCGAAATGCTTCCCTTTGCCCGCCAACTGATTCAGCAGTGAAAGGGTCTGATAACATTCTTCCGATTCCCATTTCGCCTCATCTAATGCACGTTTGTGATGACGCAGACCGACTTGATGCGCACGTAGTTCCTCAAGCATCTCCTGGTGTGAGAGCCGGAGAGAGTGGATCTCTTGGTTTTTGGAGTAGAGTGTATTCCATACTTCCCTTGTCGACGGCGTTGGCGAGTTCTCGGCTGGACGAGATGGGTTTACACCTAGACTTTGTGACCTTACGAGGCCTCTTAGATTTGCGAGCTTGGATTGGGTTTTCAACCGATAAGGACTGGTTTTCGACTCGGATTTGTTGTTTGAAGTGGAGTTGCAGGCTTTATTTGGTGGCCTTGGTTTATTTGGCGATTCCCACCCATACCTCGGTCGTCCGCCTTTGACGCCGTAGAACCTCTGTCGCGCTTCTATCATTTGTTCTCGCCAAAATTCTGTTTCGGACTGTTCAATGAGGGCATCTTGCGCGAGGATTTCTTGCGCTAGGATTTCTGTTGCGATTTCGAAGCGGGATTTTTGAGATTTGGCGGCGACGGCGGCTGATTTGATTTGGTTGGAACGTGGTTTTACTTGCATGGTGATCAAGGAGGCCTTGTGCTTTGGGGGTCTAAAGGGCTTGGCGCTTCTTGGATTCTTGGTATTGGATTTGAGCTTATCTTGGGAGCAAAGGAGGGACCTGCGTCTCTTGGGTCTGTCGCTGTCGTGTGTAGGTTGGGGGTCTTTGAGGAAGGAGACTTTCTTCTCCTTCTTGTCGAGCTCTTTTTCGCGTCCGAGGAAGGGTAGTATGCTCACCATTTTGGCGGTAGTTGAATAACAATGTTGTTATAGCGGCTGAGGTCTTCGAGAGGTTCAGGAGGTAAGTTGTTTTGACGTGGTTGGAGGCGGAGACTTTGCTAACATGGTTCATGTAGGCGGAGGCGTATTGTACGTGGTCGCTTTGAAGGTTGTTCTGCACCGTTGTTGGCCAGATCCCATGATCGAGGACGAGGCGAGTTGTGTGGGTATAAACGGACATGAATGATCTGATAACATGATAGCAGTAATGCCGACGTTCTGTTGGTGATCGCTTTGACGGTCATCTTGAACCGTGGTCAACCTGACCCAGTTTCGCGATTTTGAGTGGGTGTGAGGGAATTAAGGTTTGGGAGTGCAACGGGACACCGATTTTGACCAGCCATGTACCTTGACCATTTGAAAAGGAGTGTGGGACGTGTACGATTTTTGTGGGAAGTTGCTGACATCTGTGGTAGGTATCTCTTGTTACTATCCTCACAGTCCTGTCTTCGCCAATTTTCGGTTTACCATTAAGCCCCTAAACAGTCAGCCTGCAGTCGCCCACTGATGAGACTTGCGGAAAGTGTACAGATCACATCTCACTCAGTCCCTGTCTAACAGTCATCTCCACTCTCAATCCCAAACATGAGAATACTTTGAGTTCCCCATCGCTCAACATCATCGCCGGCTTCGCCGCCCTGCCAATGATTTGTATGATACGACAGCGGCCTCGAGGCCTCATTGTCCGCATGATACGCTGGCGGTCTTGAATTTTCACCAATCATTGCTTCGGCATACGAGTCCGCTTCTAGTCGAAGTTGATTTGCCACATCTTCCTAGACCCTACGAGCCTCCAACCTCCTACACTTCTCATTGGCAAGATCAAGCTCTACTGCCAAATCCTTCACTCTCCTCTTCAAACCCGCTTTTTGCTGAGTGCAAAGCTGCAAAGAATCTTCCAGCTCCAAAACACGTTGTCTCAGCCATCTATTCCTATGTTCGCAATCTTGCATTCTTCCAACACATTGGGTAATTCATCCACTTCATCCGTGTGGTTGATTGGGTCTGGCCTAAATTTGCGCAGACTTTGGTGGACTTTGTGTACTTGTCTGAGCAGACCAGGTCCAAGATCACTTTGACTTGCGCCGCGGGGTGGATCAAAGTATTGACCAAGGTATCGGGCTCTTCCTTGAGCGCGTTCGGGGTGCTTCCAGGGGAGTTTTGACCAGCCTTCTTCTTCTTGTTTGCAGAACCAGTCTTCTTGTTCTGTGATGCTGTGGTTCTATTGATTTAGGTGGAGGAGAGATATGTCTTTCCTCTCTTTTTGTTCTCGATCGTCATGCTTTTGGCTTCTAGAGCGGCGTTTGAAGGTATTGAATGGCATGGTTGTGGAGTTCCTGCCGCAGGTGAGCTGGAGCGAGCGGAAGGATTTTAGGATTTTGGAGTTGTGAGTAGAGACGTATGGTACCGTGATGTATTTCTGGTGGAACTCTAAGGGTTCACCCCAAGTTCACACAACCAAATTTACCGGCCAGATAGTTACGCGAGGGAGAGACATGGATCGTCGAGCTTCGAAGAGTTCATCAACTTCAGAGTCAGCGCTGCAAAAGGAACGAACAATAACGTCCCTTCGATGCGCCAAACCCTGGATCAAAAGAGCGCCTTAATGAATCCGAGGCTGGTGGGAGCAAGCCTTCGAATGCAGATCCGATGGAAGCAAGCCCAACCAAAGCACGCCCCGTGAAAATATGACCATGACTATCTCACGCATATTATCTTGAGGCTGGACACAGTGCGGGTTCCATCGGTTCGGAACCTTATTTCCCAGATTCCAACGACAGGCAGATAACAACACTCGCATCGCTCTGCCAACAACCGCTCGAGTAATCCACCTCGCGAAATAACAGCCATTATTTGTGTAAACAAGACCCTTCAGAGGGCATCGACTTTCCACCCGCAACAGGTGAATGAGCAAGGCACCAAAGCGGGCTTTAGGCAAGACTTGGAGACACTGAAGTCTAGCAGCCACTCAACAGAGCTAGATGCCGCTTTTCCAAGAATAACCTGTCGCGGGTGTGAATGCGATGCCAAAGCGAATTTTCTTTCGGTGTCGAGCTTAGAATACTTTGATTTGAGTCGCACATTTCAGCTGCTTTTTTTCCAGATCAAACCCATCGCTGACATCGAAACACCACCATGTCACCACCATGTCGTCACAAGCACCATTTCGAATACTCAACCTGCCAAGGGAGCTGAGAGACCAAATCTGGGCCTATGGTCTCACACAGTCATACTCGATCATACTTAATCTCGACAAAGACTTGTTGGCCGACAAACACAAGCACCGCTTCAAGGGTATTAGATACCTATCCACTGCCATCCTCCGTACCAGCAGAGTAGTCTACGAGGAAGCCTCATCAGTGCTTTTCGAGAAAAATGTCATCAGTATCCCCCGCTGCGATTTCGTCGATCCTCCTTTCACTCACAGATTTTCCATTCCTTGGGAGCGTTTAAGACGTGCTTGTTACCTCAAGGTTTGCCTCGGATGTTTCTACGACAGTCGATGTAATAAGCCGATGTTGAAATTTTTACTATCGCATCCGAAATTGCGAGGAGTGCGGGTTGATGGCTGGCCGCGGCAATGGTCCAACGAGTGGGAAGACGTTCTCAGACCATTGCAAGATATATTTCGGAACAAATCGTGCCCTGATATCAGTGAGGAGAAGAAACAATAGATGGAAGCCATTTGTCCAGGACTGTTCGAGATGTATCGTGGGGGAAGAGTCTGGGGTGATTTGGCGAATCCGGAAGGGCGGGTGGGGATGGCCACTGTCGAGAAGATACCGTCTTCAAGGACGTACTAGTGAGCGCTCGCAATGCGCTGGGAACAGGAGTCGTCGATGGAACGGCAAATCCGAATGGGCGGCGAGCGCGAATAGACTTTGACCTTACCGAATTCGAAGCTAGCTGAGAGCCACAATTTGAGAAGCCTGGATAGCTGTAGCATTGCACCTACCTACAAGTTACGCCATCTCTCCTCTTTCTCTCTGTCATTCTGCTACTCATAGGATTTTCCTCGGGCAAAACCAATTTCCAAGCCTTTTCTCTCTCCTGAGTATCGAGAACTGGTTTGAACGTGTCGGATACCGAATTCGAGCTTTTGATACATTCATCAAGAACCTTTGGCGCTCGAAAGTGATCGTATCCATTCATCGTCATCATTATTTCCGTCTCTGTCACTTCCTTCTCCCTCAGTAGTGATCGAACTGTTCCTCACCGTCATGGTCTCGATTTGTTTCACTCCTCCATCGCAACGTCTCCCTCGATATCCGCCTCCTTCCCAACCACGACCTTCTCTGCCAGTTTCCGCGCCTCTGCAATGAGCTCCCCTTCCTTCACCAGTCCAACATCTTTAGCCCTGCTATTCAAGTATCCCACATCCAGTGTGCCCAACCCCCCATTTGTCACTTCCTCCCTCCCAGGCTTCACTTTTGGGGTCTTCTCGATCAACAATCCAGCTTCCAGGAGCACATCGACCTGCCACATCAAATCTTCACCGACCTTGTGAAGTGCTCTAGTGAAATTGGCGTCCTGCTCGGAGAAGGCATCCTCGCGTGCTTTCTTGGATTTCGAGGAGAGTAGACCCGGTGTGGGATTGTTTGTTAGGACTGAAATGGCGGCGCCGGCAGCTTGGAGGGCGATGGGAATTTGCTGTGATTGTCAGATACTCAATATAGCAATGAGGCAGTGGGACACATGTACTTTGCTGATTGCGCTCAACTCCCTGATGTTTGCTGCGGCAGTTGTTGGCGGCCTTTCGTCGTGTTTCATCGTTTCAGTATCGACGGGCTTCTCTGAAGAGTCCATTGTGGTTTGATGAGACTCTCGTGTCCATGTCCGGGCTATGTGTTATGAGCCAGCCATCACAGATGTCTATCAGCCGAGCACGATCGTCTGTTGGCTGCTGAACCGGGTATTCGATGACATGGGACGAAGTGAGGTTGTCCCCAAGCGGAGCGGGGCGCCAAGTCAGGCCCCTGTCTTTCGTGGTCAATAGTGGCTCACGACCCCCTGGAATAGACCTCGACCCCCTACAAAGGCTGCCGACCCCCTACAAAGGCTCCCGACCCCCTAAGCGGGATGGATAGATATGAGAAAGGGCCCTATAATTGAAGATGGATATCTATACGAGTGATTTTCTGGCGGTCCTTCCAAAGCCAGCTTGCCAGGAACTCGTCGATATGCATCTCGATTCGAACACTGTGTGCTTCGTCAAGGCTTGTTGGACCTCGGATTGAAGGTGCGGGATGCGGCTCTGCGGTTCCAACGTTAGTTCTACTAGTACCTCCGTAGTTCTATGGTACTACGGAGGTATGAGAGATGGTCCCCACCTGCACACATTTCCATCGCCATGCACCTCATGCCTTTTCCAATAACATCAATAATCCCATTCCAACATCTCTGCCATCACCCGGACGATAGCTTCCAACATCCTCCGTCCGTGAACTCATAAACAAGGTCCCTACACTCCATCCATCAGAGTCACATCTCCTTCCATACCCCTTGAGACTCGCGTCTCCTTCGCGCTTTCCCCCCATCATGGCGCAACAACCGCAGCAGCACGGCCAGATGCCTTCGAGGCAAGGCAGTGTCGTCAATGGGCCGCCCAGTGCCGGTATGGGGCCTTCTACTGGTCCTCAACAAGCGCCGCCGCCTGGAGGAAGTGCTACTTCGCAACAGAATCTCAATCAGATTGTACGTTGCCTTCACACTGTTCTTTTTGCCGTTTCCAAATTCTTGCATCCGTCATGTCCGCTCAAAGCAAGGGAGTTCTGCCAATATATGACGAGCTCTGTAGTAGAGCATGGCTACTCGAACAGCTTGATGGCCAGCTTTTGACTTTGGCAAATCCGGCGGCAGTGCTCAAGACCGATTTGCAAGTGAGATATCGCACTCAATCCGTGTTCCCTGCTTTCTCCCGTCTTTTTCTGCTCCAGATCACACTGTCCGCATCCACTGTGCATGCACTGCTGCTGACGCGTTGAGCCAGGTCCTTGAATATCTCAACAAAAAAGGATACAGCAAGACTGAGGCCACGCTTCGAAGGGAGTCTGCTCACCACGACGACAGTGGCCGGCCTCTGGTGAAACGAGCAGAAGATGCGGGTGGAAAGCAGTACGAGAAGGCCTATAGTAGTTCATCCCTCCTCTCGGCACTTGATCAGTCGCTAATCCCAGACAGCTCTACTCCTGACATACGTGGAGGACAGTCTGGAAGTCTATCGGCCGGAGCTCGTACGGTTACTATGGCCCATCTTCGTTCACTCAGTGCTCTCCCTTGCCGCAGATTTCTACCCGGAAGATTGCAAACAGTTCAGCACTAAGTATGGATCACGATTTGGACGAGAGCACCCCGATGAAGTCCGTCAACTGAGCACCGTAACGTTGCCAGAGCACGTTCAGGCATCACATATCGGCAAGATCTTTAGAGGCAATAAATACCGATTAACCATGACCACGATGGCTTACAGCATGTTGACGCAATTCGTGGAAGCCCGAGAGTCGGACGGGGGCTCTGTATTAATGAAACTGATTGAAGCTCACATGCATATTGTCACTGTGGATCGCGCTGTCGCTGGCGTTGAGCGCAGTCTGGCAGCTATGATGGCACGCAAAGGCGATGACTACGATATGCCAGGGGAAGATGAGGGTATTCCAGGCCACAACCCGGGCTCAGCAAATACAGATCGGAATGCTCCCAACGTGTTGGCAAGGCTGGCGCTTGGGCCATTGCCTATGGACCCTGATGCTATGGAAGATATCCGAGCCGATCTTCAGGACGAAGACGCACGAGATCCGCCAAAGCCTGGCCAAACCTCTCTCGTTGAAGAATTTGAACAGCGTATCAAGCAGGAACCTACAGAAGACGCGCCAACGCGGGAACAAGTACCGCTACCGCCACCGATTGCGCGCGACATCGCAATGGAAGTCCAGAAAATCCGCGAGCATCGTGATCGGTTCAAGATTGACCCCAAGACGGGCGGTGTGGGACCCGGAGTGAGCGTGTGCATGTACACGTTCCACAACACCCACGACAGGTGAGCGCGTTGAATCACGAAGGCGCAGTACTTCTGGCGTTTTCGGTCTTCCCATTGGCAGAATTGCATCACAGAAGACGCGTGCTTCATCTACCAATACGTCGTTGAGCTAACCACATCACAGCATCAACTGCCTCGACTTTTCAGGCGATCTCATGCTCGTAGCAGCCGGAACAGCACAATCCTACGTCCGCGTCTGGTCACTCGATGGGAACCCGATCCCAAACACCGCCAACGCCAACACCAACGACCCCAACTCCAAGCCCTCCAGTTCGCGCCGTCTAGTCGGCCACTCTGGTCCCATTTTCGGCGTAGCTTTCTCCCCAGCAGCTGCGAAATCGCCATCCAGCTCTCTCTCCACAGGCCCACGCTACCTACTCTCTTGCTCCGCAGATAAAACCATCCGCCTCTGGTCCTGCGATACATGGTCTTGTCTCGTTGCATACCGAGGTCACGACGCGCCCGTCTGGGATATCCGGTGGGGTCCTCAGGGTCACTACTTCCTAACAGGTGGCCATGATAAAGTCGCCCGTCTGTGGAGTACAGAACATATCGCCGCTTTACGTATGTTCGTCGGCCACGATTCCGACGTCGATAAAGTTGCTTTCCATCCCAATGGGCTTTATGTCTTCACCGCTGGAGATAAAAATGTGAGGATGTGGGATATCAACCGAGGAACTGCCGTGAGAATGTTCACGGGACACACGGGAAATATCACCGCCATTGAATGCTCTCCTAATGGCAGATTGTTGGCCAGCGCCGATGATCAAGGTAGCATAATCCTCTGGGACCTCGACAAAGGCGCACGCATCAAACGCATGCGAGGACACGGCAAAGGCGGAATCTGGACTCTCTCCTTCTCCGTCGAATCATCAGTCCTCACCTCCGGTGGTGCAGATCTCACCGTCCGTGTATGGGACGTTGTTCAAAAATCTGCAGATGCCTCGAGTGATGGAGCGACGGTTAAACCTGAAGCGGGAGTTGGTGCAGCTTCTGCTGCTGCGGTGGCGGGTGCGGCTGTTACGAATGCGGTTAAGGATAAGCAGAAGGGGAGGAAAGAGGTTGTTGTTACGCCGGATCAGATTAGTGCGTTTCCGACTAAGAAGAGTCCGGTTTATAAAGTTCATTTCACGAGGGGGAATCTGTTGTTGGCTGGGAGTGCGTATTTGCCTGAGACGAATTAGGGAGGGGTGGATGGTTCGAAAGGAGTTCTTTTGGAAGGGAAGCGTGGGGATATCCGGTTCAGTATCATCGTCGATATGGGCGCTGTGGGTTGAACATGGCGAGGTTGGAGTATGATGGATATTTGGCGCACACGGTAGTCGGCAAAAATTCAAGGCCCGCCTTCAGCATGGTCACCACCTTTTCAAGAGATGCTGAATTACAGACAGTATCAATGAACAGGATCTGCATAATGAAATCTTCAACGTGGGTATCTTCTTTTGTCATGATCTATCTGGCTCATTCATTTCAAGCTGATTGTTCCTGGCTTCCCTCTCGCATACGTTGCGCTGACGCCTTTCTCCAATGCTCTCGCTTTTTCTTTTGCTGTTATACCTGTACGATCTGTGAGGGGACCGGCTTTCATGAGGTTATCGAAGTCATCGTCTAGGCCGTCGCCTGCGTCTGAGTCTGATGCCTCGTCTTTTACATCTGAAATCTCTGCCTTTGTTTGAGGTGCGAGCTGCACCGGTCTTGCTATCCGTGCTGGCGCCTTCTTTGCATCAAGATCCTCCTCTTCGTCCCCGTCTTGCTCAACCGTCTCCTCCTTCTTCGCAAATGGTTTCGATTGCAGCACTCGTCTCCGTAGCTCAGCCATCTCCTCCTCATCGTCTGATTCCGGTGGCATACCATATGAATCCCGCTCTTCCTCCTCTCCATCCTCAACATGCCCATCTGACTTCTCATCCTCTTCCAACAACCCATCCGTCTGTCCCTCACTCGGCCTGCCCCTCTGATCATTCCACTCTTTCTCAATCTGCTTCAAATAATCCTCTTCCGCCTTCTTTACCTCCTCCGCCGTCTCACACGCCATATACTTCCTCAAACACTCCTCATTAATCTCTAAAAAGCTCTCTCCATAACTGAAAGGCTCCAAAATGCTTTCCGCCCACTCAGGATACCCGCATATGAAGAATGCAGCAGCAAGGGCTTCAACACAATTCAATCGATAAGGCTTCCCATAATTCGTCTGATTTGCAGCTACCAAATAAGGCAGTAACCGTTCACATTTGCCCCCAATCCTCCCAAACGGAACCTCATCGATCCGGTTCCAAGATGCTTCAACAACCGCAGCACCAAATTGTTCGACCAGCTCTTTGTCTGCTCTGGAGACTACGGTTTTGCCATTGGGAGTTATGACCACACCGGGGAATCGTTGACCGATGTGGAGTTCGCGCATTAAGCCTAGACGGATCAGTTTTTTCCCGGAGCATCGTTTTGGATCGCAGTGGCCTAGGTCCCAGCAGGCGGCTTTATATTGGGGTCTTTTGGTCTCAAGGCCATTTTCATCACGACGGGCAGGCGGAGGGCGGTAGGAGCCGGGTTTTTTGGATGAGGAGCCGCGCTGAAAGTTGTCCTTCTTATGGCGGACCATTTCGATCGTCTGAGGTTTCCTTCAAGTGGTTCGTAAGATGGAGGGATGGGTAGTTCGTGTAGATTGTTGCTTGGTGGTGAATTTGGTAGTGGGAGCTGGTCAGAATTGGGACAGTGGGATCAGTAGGAGTACAGATGGTGTGTTATTTGAGGCTCCGAGTAATTGTAAGGAGCGGAAGTGGCGAACGTGGTGAACGTGGTGAGTGTGAATTATTTTGGTGGTGTGGTTTCGTAGATTCATTTTCCACCAAGAGATGACGCTCCTCATCTCATCAGCCACCCCTCCAAACTCGATGGAGGCACCGACAATTCATAATCATCACGTACCCTCTACCATTCCCAACGCCCCATTCTCGATCGCCTCAGGGCACCTCTTCGATCTCCCATTTTTGATCCCCCCAAACCGCCAAAGTGGAGGCTGCAAGTGCCCGAATGGCCGCCAGGGACCGCTGGGGCGGCTACGGCGAGCCTGTCCAGACTCCGTTGCAGAGATATATTTGTATGTTGACAAAAAGCTGAAGATACACAAGTTCTACAAGATTTTCCATATCTAACAATGCCTCTCAGTAAATGCATGCGACCCGCAAAACTTCGAGCCAAACCTAGCCCTTAACCTCGAGATATCCGACCTGATAAACGCGAAGAAGGGCAATTCGTGAGCCTCATAGATCCACATTTGGCGAGGACAACTGGACTAACGAAGAAAAGACCACGAGAAGCTGCGGTAGCTATCGTCAACTATGTCAACAACCGGAACCCCAATGTTGCCATGCTGGCTCTTAATGTCTGTATCACGCGATATTGAATGCAGGCAGCAATTGATAGTTACTACAGCTCCTCGATATATGCGTCAAGAACTGTGGATATCCATTCCACCTCCAAATAAGCACGAAAGAATTCCTCAACGAGCTCGTCCGACGCTTTCCCGAACGGCCGCCTGCCCATGCCTCGCGCGTGCAGATGAAGATCCTCGAGTTACTGGAGGAATGGCGGTCTACGATTTGTCAGACTTCCCGGTACAAGGAGGATTTGGGATTCATAAGGGACATGCATAGGTTGCTGAGCTACAAGGGGTACCAATTTCCCGAGGTTCGACGGGAAGACGCTGCGGTTCTAAATCCTAGCGATGTATGTTTGCAGTACTGTGTACTACCGAGAGATACTGATTTTGGCAGAATTTACGATCAGCCGATGAGATGGAGGAAGAGGAACGAGCTGCGCAGTCTGCGAAGCTGCAAGAACTTATTCGACGAGGAGGTCCTGGCGATTTGCAGGAAGCTAACAAGCTCATGAAGGTCATGGCTGGGTATGATACACGGAACAAGACCGACTGGCGGGCAAAAGCTGCTGAAGAGGTGGGAAGAATACAGCAGAAAGCAAGACTGCTGGAGGATATGTTACAGAAACACCAGGCGACGGATCAGATAAAAGAGGGCGACGTTTTTGAGGTATGAGATGTGCAATTCAGGGATCGACAAAAGCTCACACATCTATAGGAACTTGCAAATGCCTTGATGAGCGCTCACCCGAAGATCCAGAAAATGTGCGAGGAAGAATCGGACGATCACGAAGCCGTGGCTAAATTATTCGAAATCAACGACAGCATAAACCGAACGATCGAGCGATACAAGTTGGTGAAGAAGGGCGATCTAGAAGCAGCTGCGAAGATTCCAAAGGGCACATTGGGAACGAGCGGTGCTGGAGTGACGAGAGGAGCCAACAATGAATTATCATTGATCGATCTGGGAGGCCCTGAGGATGAAGCGATGACTCCGGAACCATCGAGTAGTTCTGCCGCGGAAGTTCCAAAGTCTTCTGGAAATGCACTGGCGGACGACTTGCTCGGGCTGTCTATGACGGACAATTACGGCCAAGGAGGTGCTGTGTCGTTAGGTTCGAATGGATTTGGTGTGTTTCTGGCGAATCTGAGGGCGACTATGAATGCTAACATCGTGACAGGAACATCGCCAGCTCCAACAGGACCTCATCTCTCAAATGCTCAAATCACAAGCATGTTCAACTCACCCGCACCAGCAGCATCTCAACCATCAGCCTTCAGCTCACTCTCTCATCTCGCAGCACCAAATCCATCCTCGAGGCCGTCGAGTACATTCGCCAGTCCACCCGCCCAGCAACAACAATTCAAGCCAGATCCATTCGCGGCTCTTTCCTCGGCATCACAAACACCGCGCCAACAATCTCCATTTCAGTTCCAATCATCACATGCGGCACCACCTCCAACAGCCTCGACGAATCTTATTGATAGCTTCACTGCACCTCTGCCAGATGCGCAAGCTCCAGCAGACGACGAATGGACTTTCGCGTCTGCCCTCCCTTCATCAACACCTGCCAAATTGACCGTCACGAACACATCTATCCTCATTGCATGGGCGGTCTCGAGATCGACATCAAGCAATGAAATCGAGATTACATCGAACATCACAAACAATACCTTCACACCTATCTCGGAGTTGACTTTCCAGGTCGCGGTTACGAAAACCTACAGCTTGAAATTGGACCCGCAGTCTGGGCGCGAGTTGGGGCCGAAGGGGAGTAAGCCGATTAGTCAGGTTATCAGATTGCTTGGTGTGGAAACAGGTAAGGGAGAAAGTGTAAGGATGAGGTGGAAGTTGAGTTATTTGATGGGTGGGGAGAGAAAAGAGGAGATGGGCGAGGTTAGTGGGTTGGGTATCTCGTAATTGTGATCGTATAATGCGGTAGTGTGGGGAGGAGGGAGGAGGGAGGAGGGAGGAAAAGGTGGTGGTCGTCTGACTTGCATTTGAGCGGCTGGTTGACTGGACTGGGCATGGAAAGAGTCGGACTATTGCAGTACGACGATGAGATCAGTAGATGAGGAAGAGCAGAAGACGTTGAACCACAGAAATCCCGAAACTTTCACACCTGAGTGCCAGAATTCTTCGGTTCTTTCCAGAGTCTGATTGTATGGCGTTTCACATCGCTTCATGGTTCTTTTGTTCTCCTTTCCTTTCAGCAAATCTTCTGGTGTTTTTTCATGAAATGGGCAAGTAGAGGTTGGTAAAGACATTGAAGAGAGGGGAAAGGGCAGACTTGGATGATTGAGGGTGAATTGCTGATGAGCTTGTGAGGTTGTTGTTATTTGAAAGGAGCTACTGTGACACGAGGAGAGACATAAGAGTACCAACAGTGGTACTCGGCGTAAAGCGGAGGATAGGATGGCTTCTGAGGTTGCGAGGTTGGCGAGTGACCAGACGAGGGAGTCTTTATCCTCCTCGGACGGCTGTAACCTTTGTAATTTAATACGAATCTTGATCCAAATAGATTGATTGATTCGAAAGGCAGGCGTTTGAGAATCACGTAGAAACGTGATTCAAGTCGCGTATTGTAATTTCGAGATCTCTTTCGACTTGTCATCCTCCACCACTTTCGCAACATCCACTCAAAACCCTCAACACCTTTGCGGCGATATGCCAATGTCTCAAGCTATACCTCCTTGATTTAATAAGCCACGAAGATGCCCCTCGGCTTTGAACGAATAAACGCCCGCACCCTCCAACCAAACGCCCTCATAAACTTCATCCGTCCTCTGCCCGGCCCCGACGAAGAACACTCCCGCGATTTTCTCTCCCGAATAGCAGCACAATGCTACCCAATCATGAAGGAAAACCACACCGCCGTCGTGGCCCTCGCAGAACATGAATGGAATCCCGAATTTGCCGGGCGCAATTTCAATGCTGGCGAACTCATTGAGCTAGTTCTGAGGGGAAAGAGTGGACAATGGTTGCCGTTTAAACATGTGCAATTGGTTATGATGCATGAGCTTGCGCACTGTAAGGAGATGAATCATAGTCCCTCCTTTTGGAAGGTTAGGAATGCTTATTGTGAGGAGATTAAGGCGCTTTGGGAGAGGGGTTATGTTGGGGAGGGGATGTGGGGACGTGGGAGAGCTATTGATGGGAGGTTTGTTGAGGGGCAGAGTGTCGCGCAAGGGGATCTGCCGGAACATGTTTGTAGTGGGACGTACAGGCGGCAGGGTAGAGGCAGGAAGAGGAAGAGAGGTGGTGAGAAGTTGGAGAAGCCCAAAGTCAGTTATGCGGAGAGACAGCAGAAGCGGATTTTGAAGAAGTTTGGCAATGGTGGCAAGAAATTGGGCGACGATGAGGATACTAGGGTCAAGCTTGAGGAGGGGAAGAAGCAGAAGGCGAAGCCTAAGGTTGCTGGCAGTGCGAGAGGTCGGGATCTGCGAGCTGCTGCTGCGTTGGCACGGTTCGTGACGGCCAAAAAGAAAGAGGTCATCAAGGAGGAGGAAACGGACAGCGATACAGAATCAGATGACGATTGGCATATTCTAGGCGACGACGACGACGCAGCTGCAACGGATCGTGATGGAAAGAAGATCACGGATGCACAAGGTTATGGCATGGTTCGTATATGTGACGCCGAAGACGAGAACGACGAGGATGTCAAAAAAGAGATGGAGGAGCTGAGGATGACGGATATTCCTCCTGCTTCTGTTGCGAAGAGTTCGGCGAAGAAGCCAGCTCAGGAGCCGACATTGGACGGCACGACTACAGAGAGTGAATCTGATGCCGAGGAGCTCACAAAAGCGCCCAAATTACCCACTTCTAAGGGGAAGGGACCTCTCCGGGCCGGCGAACCATCAGCTTCAGCGTCAAAACTTACAGGGTTAGAAGATCCGACACCTAGACCTCCGCCGATTTCTCAGGAACCACGAACTCTCGAAGCTCCTTCGCCCGAGCCCCCTGAACCAACATCAGCGCCGCCGGATTCATCAACATGTCCTGCCTGCTCCTTCGAGAATGCTGAAAGTGAAATCCTCTGTACGGTTTGCTCCAACGTTTTGAAGCCGAGTATCATGCGTGTTACTTGGAAATGTCGGAGCAATACATGTGAAGGCAGTCTCTTCCTCAATCATGGTGATAATGGCCGATGTGCTGTTTGTGGTGGGCCAAGGGAGTGAAAGAGGGGAGTGGATGGAAAGCGAACGATTGGTTGACTACATGAATGATGATTATACCCCAGCAAACTCTTGATGCATTTCTTGTAGCCGCGAATAGGTAATACCTAGTGGAAATCTTCTGCATAGGAAAGATAGGATACAACTAAGCTACACCTGTCGTCAGGTAAGCTGCATGCAGCCTAGGTAAACTTGAACCTTGGCCCCTTTTCCCAATGTAAGATACAGGTTGAAGTTTAACGGATCGCTTCTTGTTCTGACTGCTGGTGCACCTGAAGATACAGTAGCAACGGACTGTGGCTTACCTATTTCCAGCCCTCCCTCCAATTAAATGTTCTTTTGCTCCAGAAGCCCATATAATCATCGTTGTTGAATTTCGAATACAGCTTTATCCACACCCAACTTTTTCAAATCACCCTTCTGCGTGGCAATGACTTTTCGAGCTTAATCGTTGAACTTGACCGTTTCTCCAAGAGATAGTTGGATCTGAAACTTGCGTCTCAAAGTCTTCCTTCTTTGGTAGCCAATCCGCCTTCTTACTTTTGAGTGGTTCTTTGTTCCAACTTTTCCTCGTCATCGCGTAACATCTCGACCCTTATCAACTGCAACTTGCTCCTATCGAGTTGCTTGCGCAGGTGGTTTGATCATGCCTGTTCAGCTTCCACCGCATCGGCAATAATGAATCACTGGATGCACGGAGCTCTGGCCTGTGCTACCCTTTGATCAAAAGGGCAGGAGTGAAGAGATATCCACGTTTGTCGTCAGTTCCCTTGCATCCCTGTCCAGGAAACGAATCTGCAAGCTCGAACCGCGAAGAAATAGGTTGAGCGATATGCAAAAAGGCCGGTCAACAATACTGGCGTAAACTGGAAGACTCATCAGTGGTATCTTAGTAGCATCCAGGACGCTCAACGCACCCACCGGCGTTAGAACTCACCAATGAATTACAACAGCTTCCCATCGAGCCATGTCTCCAAAGGTAAGCCCTCCCGACATAAAGCAGCCAAGTTTTTCGACATATAACTTACACTACTTACGATAAATCTAACAAGATCCAAATCTGAATATCAGACATCGGTGATTGGTTGTAACGAATGAGTATCTAGCACTAATGATTAACAAAACATACCGTATGCTCATCAGAACGCACTCAAACGAGCTAGATGCAAATTCGTCTAAATACCTCCACTCCATGAACCCGCTCCTGTCGATCATCACCACGCAACATTATCAATGCGTTGAGCATCAAGGAGATCCGTAGCAGCAAACGCCATGCGCCATAGCCAGCCATCCCCAATTGAGCCGTGCAACCCGAATTCTATACCTGTATGCAAAGAGCGAGTGTATCCGCCGTCCCCAACCAAACACGCCTCTAAGCCAACGACGCTCAAAAAGCAGCATACTCCTTGGGGTCTTCTAATTCAAAGACACCTTTATGCAACCCATCCAGAGCTTTCAATCCATCCGGTGTTAAATCTGGTTTTCCTACTGGCGTAATGGCGCCCGTAAAGAATCGTGGCTGTCTAACATTAGCAAACCTTTCCTCCCAAGTGGATACCAATCAACATACCTGCCAGACCTTCCCACTGGCCTCCCTCTCCTTCTCCTTCGTTCTCTGTGCCTCCTCCAACTCCTGTTTCAACGTCGTCGCAAGACCAAATTTCCTCTGAACAATAGCCTCCGTAACACCCTTCCAGAACCGCCTTGACTCATTAGGCAATTGCAAGTTCTCCGGTGGTACCGACTTCTTGACCGGGAAAAGCGGATTCAAATCGATCAACTCGATCTTTTCTGTTGACTTTGCAAATGGCGTGCTGCCCAGCGAGTAGTATATTTTGTCTTGCCAATTACCCTCAATACGAGCGACAATATCCGATTCGGCGACCTCCTTGATCTTGGTTTTCGTGTCGTTTGCCGGATCGTAATGGAATATCAAACCGATGATTTTGTTCTGGGCACGGCCGAGCCAGCCTTCTTCCATGTATTCGAGGATGACTTTTAAACCGGTTTTCGGGCAAACGACAAAACAAGTGTCGGCCACTGAGATGCTGAGGGTCCCTGTTGTCTGTAATTAGTCTTCTGCCGTTCAAGTCGCATGCATTGAAACGAAATACCTCTGAGCAAGCCACCGAGATGTGCTGCTGGGTGTGTGAGCTGATATTGCTCCCCATCCCTATTGTCAAGCGTTATGAAAATGCCCAAGTTGTGTGCTCCGGCTGTGACCCGTATACTCGTTCCTGTGAACTTGGCACTGAGATGGTCATATCCACGAGCTGTGATTCCCTTCTGAGGACAATCGATATAAAAGGCGGATACAGGAGGATGATGCGAGGTTTGTTCGGTCAAAAAGGAGACTCTGACTTTCTCGCCACCCTGGGCAGTCGCTTCGCTGTTCTTTGAGGCAATGCTTGCAGCACTGCTCGGTGGGGCGCTATTTGGGTGTTTAAGTTGGAGGGCTGTATCCTCGACGTCCCAATTGCACTGATTGTGTTAGCGAGTCCAGCAAGGAGGGCAGGTTTGAGAGAATACCCTGAAGAATTCGCCAATGACCGAGTTATATGGCTTGATTGGCTTTCCTTTGACGTATTTCTAGTCGCATATAAGCAGCGGTTCCTGCTCAGACAACCAATATCCATACCAAATCCTTCGTGAACCAGAACCTGAGTGTACCTAGCATGCGCCCAACAGGGTCTTCCGAGTCGCCGATGCTGGAGGGAGTCAGTACACTGATCTATGCCGTGATTCTCAATCCATCCCACCTGATAAAAGTTTCTGGTCTGTCCAAGTAGTTCCAGTATTCTACAACCAAATTAGTATTCGTTCTTCCACCCATATCCAGCGACTCGGCCGCAGCGTACCAAGATTCGGTATCGGCTCAATGAGCTGTGCAGGAAGTGAAAATCGAATAGCAGCAAGGTCAGAGACACCAATGAACCTGTGTATCCCGTTAGCACTGCATTCAAGCGGTATTTGGGGCGCGTCTTTTCGATCGCAGCAAAGGGCGGTTAAACCTTCTCAAGATGCCCAGGAACGTCTTCAGCTTTGAGGAATCGTCTGGAGCCTTTTCGACCTTGGCATGGGCGTGTGCTTCGGGTGTATCGCTGGGAGCTATTGGGCCCTTTACAGCTCCTCCAGATGTGGCCATGGTAGAAATGGCGGCGACGGGGCGTCAGATATGGTACAATTGGAACACGGTATGATTTGATTTGGTGGGGGTCCTGTTTAGGGGACTTCCAAGTTGGAGCCCCGGCTGATTCAGCAGGTCTTTCTTTGGAGGAGGTAGTCGAAGTGAGTGGTATGATGTGGTTCAGGTGTTAGGTACACCCGGGGCAGCATTGAAATGGTGTTGCTTTTGCTTCTCTGTTGACGTACTCCAGATTTGGTAGCGAACTTGGAACTAACAAAAGCCCAGTGAGAACATCCCCAACCCATTCCCAAATTCCGTGTCTGCTAGCTCGGCAAGATATCTATGTCGGATCACAGTACTCAGAGGCAATACTCCTACTGTCTTGCAATGCCCGTCGTCCGATACAATGCCCTTCCACCCGGTGATGTCCCGCCAAAGCTACCTCGAATGGAAGTTGAATCACCAGCCAATCAACGTTACATGCACCATGAACGCGGCATCTGAATCGTGCATCAAGCTGACCTCCCTACGCCGAGTCTACGAGGGTCAGCATCTGCCCCTACCACAGTAGACTCAGCATCTGCAGTGCTCCTACTACGGGTAGACTGAACATGACCATCAATCAATCAGCATATGCTCCTACCCGTAGACTGGAGATGATATACTCCTGGACTGGACATGATATGCTCCTGGATTGGACCTGATATGCTCCTGGACTGGACCTGATATACTCCTGGACTGGACATGATACACTCCTGGACTGGACCTGATATGCTCCTAGACTGGACATGATACACTCCTGGACTGGACTTGATATGCTCCTAGACTGGACATAGCCATGGCATTGATACGCCACACTCCATTCGCCATCATGTATGGATGGATCTTGACCTTGTGGAAATGGAATTCCGATCCGATGTCTTATCTCTGTTCTTGGCCTACGTATTGTGCTACCATGGTCAGCCTCGTTCTAGCACAAGCTAAGAGCGCATCGTGGTCCTAGACCATCACTTGACAGTCGATTAGTCCGGGGATGATCCTGCCAGCTGTGCATTCTGCATCTCATTGGTATTTGGTATACGATGAGAAACACAACTTCAAAAACGTCTACATATCCATTATTTTGACTACCTACCGACCTCGAAAACGCCATTATCATCGTCAGAGATCCCAAATCACCAGCCCCTAATCATCCCATTTCCTCCAAGTCCCAATATCGCAGACCTCTTGCACCTTCGCATCACACCACACTTCGACATCGAACCTCTCCTCTCCAGTCGTCTCCGGTCCCGCCATCCTCTCGAGCACAAGATACATCTCCGCAAACCGCCTCATCTCAGCCCAAACATCAAGTTCAGGAGTCCTCACCTCCCCACCTCCACCTCCCGCTCCATCGCCAGCATAACAGTATTCGCCTTCATTACTGACACCTAGAATCCTCCTCTCCGGACCGCGTCCAAGTTCGATGCTCAATCTGACAGGTGAGCGGGTGGTGGGTGCACTGGATCCTCTGAATTTGGCGATGGCGCTGAATTTGACTAAGCGGAGTGGAGTGATGGCTGCTGCAATTTTGTTATTGTTCCAGTTGAAGCACGCCATTGGTAGTGTTCGACTCAGTCGTCCTGCATTCTCACCGGGCAGTTGCTTCAACTGCGTGCTGACCTGACTCTCTACCCGTAACGTGAAAGGTGCTTTCTGGTTTGCCTCGAAAGTAGAGCAAATAATCGTGTAAGTTCCTGCTTCCATCTCCGTGATCTCAGCATAAGCACTTCCGCGACGGTAGTCTCCAGAATCAACGATGATATCCTTCTGGGTAAGCGAAATGATTCTCTTTCCGTGCCCGCGGACGAGCTTGACGTGGACGTTCAGATCAGAGGAGGGAGTCTCAAGAAGGATCGTGAGAGTGGTCTTGTGAGCAAGCATTAGGCTGAATTGCGGATTTGTTGAGTAAGTGACAATGTGTGCGCCTCCCCCCGCTGTTGCATTCGTCCAGGCCGACTCTACAGTGGACGTGTACTCGAATCGACTCGTCGCTTCTGAGATCTGCACCTGCATGTCCGAGAAGGCCATGAAGGAAAAAGTATGCTTGAGAGGTGGGAGGCCCTGCTCCGAGATCACAACCGTGTATGTCGTTTGTGCCGGGACATCGAGTCTCACAAGTGTCTGTGGAGAATCCACATAGGGACCGCGCTCAAGTGGTGCGCATGAGATGGGCATACGTTGGCCTTTCCTGTCATACACGTACAAACTCATGTAGCCAATGAATTCACCACCTGGGCCCAAATTGACATTGAGCAAGCCATCTCCAATCAACTCGGCAGTGTCTTTGAAATGGCGGCAGAGAAGGAGCCAGAGCGTGCCACCTTTGGAGCAGGCGACTGCAAATTGCGGGTTGTTGATGAAGCTGCCCGTGGCACTGCGGTGGCTAGTCAAATCCCACGCGAAGTGAATATCTTGCCGATGGGAGAAAAGTCCTGAGTTCCAATTAAGATATATGGAGTCAAAGTACTGCAAAACGTTATTCCAGTCGATCCAGAAAGTGCCTGGAGAAAGCTCTTCCTTTGCAGAATCCGGAGTGCTCGGGCGGCTGTCATTCATTGAAAATCTTTGTAATGAGGTTTGGGGGATGAAACCCTTCCATGAACCGCCCTCGCACCACGGGTTCTTGAGTAACATGAACCTTCGATCCTCGTCTTCTTTCATATCCAGAACAGCGTAGTCGTGTTGGCCAGCAAGTCCTGAATCTCTCTCAGTTCGATGTGACATCTTCGCGGTCCCCATCGTGACGAGAACATCTCCGTAATGAAACGCCTTGGCCATCCTTTTCCAAACATCAAAGGGATCTGTCGTATCGTCTTGCAGAAAGACTTGTTCAGGAATCCAACCGATGAGAATCCAAAGATCGGTGCTGGAATTGCTTCCTGGAAAGTCATAGCCTCCCCGAACTTTCAAATACGCTTTCTCAAAGAGTGCCGGCCAGAGGAGCGCAGGATTCTTCCTGTCAATGACATGTAGCAAACGTTGCGTGCTGGAGACAGGTAGACGATCATCAACGACGACTTTCCGATAGCATCCATTAAAGTTGAGTTTGACGATGTATTTTCCATTCGGTGAGATCTCGGGTTGCTGTTTGTCATGATCGTAAGGGAACATAACTTCGTCCATTATCTTCGCATGTCCATTTCCAGCTCTAGAAGCGCCAGCGGCAAGACTCGCCACAACGGAGCAGTCAGTTGCAATATCTTGCACTAGATCGATGGGACGAGTAGCCTGCATGGTTGGTTGTAGATTGGTTCGACTTCCCGGGAACCATGAAGGCGGAGGAATGGCTTCATGGGCTCGCTTCCAGCCACAGAAAGATTTCAGCTGATGCTCTGACAGACCAAGATCCGTAGTATCCCTGATCTTGTTAGCTGGAGAACCGTTGATTTCTGTGAGTGACGCGTTTACTGGAAAGGCTCTGCTCCATCAACAAGATCGAATTCTTCCGGCTTTGGTGGCCCTGTCCATGGCGGGAACTTGAATCCGTTTAGTTTTGAGGCATGTAGTAGCAGCACTTTTTCGGCTATAGGAAGTTCTCTCTTTGATGCGGGCTCACGAAGTCGAGCGGCCGGCTTCGCCTTGGGTGGTTGATGGATGGGCGTGTACGACTGGGACTGGATATTTGGTGGCCTCGAGACTAGTGCTGGACCGTGAATAGAGACATCTGACGACGGAGCTGGGCTGACTCTTGCCTTGAGATCGGGACGCTGTGATGGACCCGGTCGGATGTCAATACTGGCGAAAGCATCGGCAAGATCTGTAGTCTCGTTCGCGCGTGTCCACACGGGTATCTGCTTAATTCGTTCTGCTTCATCCAGTAAAAACTTGCATCGAGCGCGTATCTCTGGCCTGTCCGGTTTCGGAGCTACCTTCAGAGCGTCCATGCAAAGCTCTGTAGCTTGCATTGCAAGTGACAGAGCCTCATCTTTGGTCGATGCATTCTTGATTCGGGCTTCGATGCTCTGACGGATCCAATTAGCAACGCGTTCTCCAGCAAACAATGTAATGCAACGCGGTCGACATTCTGCATGTCAACGTGTCTCGAAGAAGTGGCATTGACACCCGTGGTGTGGGTTAGGGCGAACGGCCGTCCTCAGAGGTGAGATCAAGAGTGACTCCGAAGTATCCGAGATGATGGGTTTGATCCAATCATGGGGTTGAGCTCACCGCAGACTCAGCCTTGAGTAACGCGACCTGGTTAGAGTTTGAGCCTGACGAGCTCATCGTATAAAGGACTGTGTTTTGATGAAGTTACGGTGGCATTGGGGAAGCCTCCACTGTCGGACAAACAGGAAAAGGACGAAAGAAAGAGGCCGAATTGGTGTTGTGGTTTTCCTTAGGGCCATTCTACTGACGCCCGATTGAAGAGACTTCACATGGCCACGCACATTTCGATCCCCAATATTGGAAAATCCCAGACGTGTAAGCGTGAAGTGTCAAGTCAAGTGAAGATGTTGATCTGTCTGCCAAGCCACGGTCCGATCTAATTTTGGAGGGTGACGGTGATGAACCGGATGAACCCGACCACAACACGAATCAACCCGAACGCGTCTGCTCGGCTGACCTCGGGACATTTGATCGCGGCAGCCACAGCCTTATCGATAGAACTGGCAAGCCACATCCCTCGCATTGGATCCATCTGCAGGAATTAATTGCTATGTACCTTACTAGTACCTATCTTTTGGACTTGACCTCCGTTACCTTAAAATCGATACCGATGACTTTCTAGTGAGATTCAAAATTATACTGCCAGAACTCCATCGACATCCATCGTCAGTTGAAAGTTTTGATCGGCAAGGCAGTTCAAGTGTTTTGTCCGAGGGCACTGAGCTGATACTGGTAACTACTAAAGCCACTGCAGGTGTGAGCCAAGCGTCGGTTCGCTGCCTCTTCCGGGCATCAGACCTCGGCTTCAATCAAGCAACAAAGATGCCGGCGAGATCCTCTCCATCTCTCTCTCTCTCTGCCAGGTGCAGATGAAGATTGCAGCACCTGCAAGATTCCAGTCCACACACCTTGTCAAACTCCTTGATTTGATATGTAAATCAGATTCCCTCGTCTTCTCCTCCTCTCTGTCGTCATACTGCCAGCCGAAGAGCGTACTCCTCTCCCCGCGCCCTCAACTTTTTCCCTCTCCCACCGCTGTTCCTCGAGGGACACCAGAGATAATTTAGGATGCCTGTCCAGTCGAAAGAGGCACCTTTGCCGCCATGGGGATTTGCTGTAGCTGGCGCGGCGGGTGCTGTCATGGCAAATCTGCTGGTGTACCCACTGGACATGTGAGTAAGAGAACTTGGTTCGGCAAATACAGGATTGACGAACAATTACAGAGTAAAGACCAAATTACAAGTTCAAATCAAGAAGTCGCCGAAGACTGACGAGCTTGCCCTATCGAGCGATCATGTACACTACGAAGGAACCTGGGACGCGATAACGAAAATCCACGCCGAAGAGGGATTCGCAGGTTTGTACGCTGGTCTGGCAGGCAGCTTGATTGGTGTGGCCTCGACGAACTTTGCCTACTTCTACTGGTACACTGTCGTTCGAACTATATACCTCGCAAACCAGAAAACGGCAGCCAATCCGGGAACTGCTGTCGAGCTCTCTCTGGGCGCCGTTTCAGGAGCCCTTGCGCAATTATTCACAATCCCAATTGCTGTTGTAACGACAAGGCAACAGACGCAGCCAAAGAGCGAGCGGGAGGGTATGTACCAAACTGCAAAGGACGTGGTCAATAGCGAGGATGGGTGGACTGGACTATGGAGAGGATTGAAAGCGAGTCTGGTGCTTGTGGTGAATCCTTCAATTACATATGGCGCATATCAAAGATTACGTGTGGTCTTGTTCAAGGACAAGAAGGTTCTGAGGCCTTGGGAATCATTTCGTGAGTGTTCGAGAGGTCCTCCATGAGAGCCATCATGCTGATATGGGCGTAGTTCTCGGTGCTATGTCAAAATCGTTAGCTACTATCGCCACCCAACCATTGATCGTAGCAAAGGTTGGTCTACAATCGAGACCGCCACCAGCACGGAATGGCGTCCCATTCAAGACCTTCGGCGAGGTCATGGCCTTCATCGTTGAGCATGAGGGATGGCTGGGACTTTTCAAGGGCATTGCACCGCAAATATCGAAAGGAATCATCGTCCAGGGTCTTCTTATGATGACGAAAGAGAGGCATGATCAAATCTTTCCCTCTTTCATGTCAGTCGCTAACTTGCAACACAGAGTCGAGTTACTCTTCATCGTCCTGTTCCGAGCGTTCCGACAAATGCGCAGCGATCAACTGCAGAAGCTCGCCAACCTTGCAGCAGAGAAAGCTGGCAAGGCTGCGCCCGTGTTACTCAAGTAAAGTTTGATTGGGTGGATGGATGATGGCCTCTTGTTATTTTTGTGTATATCTTGGGCATATCTTGCAGTGGGAATCGGGTATGCTCTGGCTCTGGCTTTGGGCAAGTCATTTAGTATTCAGCGATTGAAGTAGAAAATCCTAGCGAATAGCAGAGCATGGCATAGTATAGATCCGAAGGAGGAAGTCGGTATATAGAAGATATCGGATTGGTTGTTGTAGGCTTTCTGCTTCCCTACTTGGTGAACATGTTTTCTTGGTTGTAGATGGGTTGTGGTAGATGAACTGAGGACTGGATTTTCCTGAAGATCTCGAGTGATGCTGTTCTAGAATCATTCGCGCGTGATGTAAATGCGTCAGTCACGCTCGTGGTCAGCACATGAATGGAAGCTCCGAGCTCTCCCAAAAACAGAACAACAACAAAAACTGCTCCACCTTTTGCACAACTCCACTCTTCACGGCCAGTATAAAAACCAGCATCACCTCTGGCCAAGATATACAGAACCGATAGACATTTGCCTGATCGACCAGCGACGGAACAAAGAAAACGATGGCTTCCCGCATCCTCACCCGAGCGCCCTTCAAGATCGCATCAGCACAATCTACATTCGGAGCTCAGAGGGCATTCAGTCAGACGTCTAGGAGATTTGCTGGGGAGCCTGCTGTGGTACTACCTGCAAGGAAACCTGTTGGCGCTTTTAGGGGAGGGTGAGTTTGTCTCTCGTCTGTACGCGATGGAGTGAAGGAGGTCAGGGAGCGGAGAGGGAATGAGGAGGATACAGATGGAGAGAGTGGGCTTAGCAAATGGCTAAGTAGAGGATGAGTAACATTGCAAGAGAGGGATGAACAATGAGGGAAAAGCAGGGGAGAAGAACAATGGGAAGAGAGGCGGAAGCAAAGAGGCATAGCACGCGACTACTTCCAACGCACGCAGCTCTCACGGATAAAGATGGAAGGACACAAACTAACACGTCATAAAACAGACTCCTCGGTTTCCTAAGCGGATCCGTTCTCGCGGCTGGTAGCATGTACTTCTACGTCTTGCAGGAATACAGGGTCAGCAATGAGTTGTTGACTGAGGATATTTATGTATGTTTTCTCCCTTGTCTGATAAGTACATTGGCCGTAGCTGATAGTGTGGATAGCACCTTCAAGCCACCGTCCAGAGGATAGAGGGATATGTCCGTGTATTGGAGGACAAAGTCGATAGTAAGAAGAAGTAGTGAAGGGAATGCATGAAGGAAGCGAGAC
The DNA here is from genome assembly GCA_000738655.1 of Venturia pyrina ICMP 11032. Lineage (NCBI taxonomy): Eukaryota > Fungi > Ascomycota > Dothideomycetes > Venturiales > Venturiaceae > Venturia > Venturia pyrina. Next base: position 263,620 of record JEMP01000193.1, on the reverse strand, counting down.
CGTAAAGGCATATTTTGAGGATATGGATGGGGACATGGAAGACAATGGCACGGAGGAGAGAGGCACATTTTGATGGTAAGCTATGCAGGTGTCAGTCAAGGATCTCGGCCATTACTTGGTCCACCAGATGGAAATCATGCAAAATGCAGAAAGCATCTTCCAAGACCTGTGTGAATGCGACTGAGATAATGGATAGGTAATAGCAATGGCAGTCTTGAACTCCCAATCCGCTTCTCCTGATATCTTCACAATTTCGGCCAATCGTTGCGTTTGCAATAGTTGGCGTTTACCGCGAGTCGATGCATCCAGCACCTCTAAAACCCCTCCTCCGATCCTTCGCTCCGCTGTTATGATGAGAATATATCGATCAAAGATGTTGAAAGCAAAGGTTATACTTTCTGCTATGATATACCCATGTCTTTTGAAGTGTGGGACGAAAAAAGGTTGGATTCCGAGGGAATATATTCAGTACATCTCAAAATGGGGGAGTTCACAACGATGAGATCACAAGGATACGAGGAACGATAGAGGTAATGTGAGGTGCCTCAGAAGCCTCCAAGAAATGTTTCGACCCTGTCTTTATGCGAATTCGAGAGGTTGTATTGGATATGTTGCCTAGGACGTAGACAGTGATGGCATGACGGGATTTTCCCAAGTTATTTGAGAATACGGATAGAACTATGGAGGCGTGGGGATTCTACACCTTGTTCGTGGTCATGAGAAGGTTTTATGGATTCTTTTGAAATTCCGGTCGCACCTTGCTCTTTGTAGTTATCAAGGTAGCTACTAGACATCCCCCTGAAATTGATCTAGCGAGCACCAAGCCCACGCCCCCAGATATACAATACAGACTCAAAAGGGGGACTCTCCCATCTCCTCCGGACCTGCAAACTCAAACAGCTCTTCTCCTCCTTCCCCCACCCCTCCTCCAGTTCCAAACCGCCTCCTGCGCCATGGCAATACTGCTCATATGCCCCCTCTCCTTCTTACTCTCCTCGGTCACCAAATCAATAACCTTCCCCTCCTCGACCGCATTCCAAAGCCCTTTCGCCAAAACGGCCTTCTCCCCCGGCCCACCTTGCACTCCGAGGTTCGCCTCATCCCCAAACTCGCCAATCCCGAGTCTATACAGAATCCTCCCCAACGTCTGAAACGCAATACACCTCTGGGCCGGATACGTCGATCTTGCCAGCAATGCAAGTTCGGGGATCGTGTATCCCGCTGCCGAGGGCGCGAGACCATGGTGGTGGAGACCCAGATCTGTGGGGAGGGTATTCGATAATGAAGGTGGGATCAAAGCACCTTTGAAATCGAAGCGTAGATCTGCGGGGACGAGATCTTGTTGTGTAGGTGCGTAGGAGGCGTTTTCTTCCGAAGTGGCAGCGGTCATCCAAGACAGTTTTGAGGGGTCGTGGGCGAGGTTGGGGAAATACTTTTCGTGTAGGTCTTCGAGGAAGGAGTCGGAGTTTGGATCGAGGTCGGGTGCTGGGGCGGTGGGGAAATGGATGGAGCCGGCGTCGTTGTCGTTTATTGAGGCGGGATCGGGGAGGGTTTGTGGTGGGAGTTCGAGGTCGGTTATTGATGGGTGTTTGGTTGTTTCTGAGGGTATTTTGGGACTATCTGATATGCTATGGCGTTCTGCTGTTGGTTTCTGTCGTTCCTCTTTCGGAGCTGATTCGGGCAATGCGAATGATACCTTTCTTTCCACTTTTGATGGCCGGTCATTGACTGCCTCTGATTTCCTCTCACTTTTCGCACTCCGACTCGGTTCGTCATCAATGTTCGATCGTTTGAGTAATTTTTCTAGCAACGCAGGGCTCAATCCTGAGAACAATTCTTGACGCTCTTGCTCGATCTCAGCCGGCGACATCTGCGCGATAGCCTTCCGGTTCTCTTCATTAATCTGCCATCTCTCCTCTCCCTCGCCTGGGTCTCGCGACAGCCGACTCGTGCCTGGAGGAGGCCGCGCAACACCACGAGACGGCGCAACATTCTCATGGGGCGATTTCTGTTCGCTTCTATTCTGCTTGAACCGCGACGTTCCAGTCCGTTTCTTGTGCTCGGGAAAGCCAGTCACGCCGCTCTTCAATGTTGGCGGGTTGGCCGTCGTCGTTTCCCGCTCCAGCACATCGGCGATGAAATTGGAGCCAGAATTGACATCCTCCATCCTTGGTGCGATTCCATCATCATCCAGGTCGATTTCGAAACGTTCGCCCCGTAAAGTTGACATGATCAGTGTGGTTTGTTTTGTTTTGTTTTGTTGATGAGTGAGAGATAGATTGCGAATGGGAGCCGAGTCATTCATGCCATTCTACCACAGGAGAAGAAATATGTGGAGTAATTATCTATCCAGCACCTGCACGTGCAAAGCTGTGGCTGGTGAAGGTCGCGCGCGAAAACCAGAGTGTGGAGAGCGAGCATTTGGGTTTTGGGCAAATTAAGTCGATTGAAGCGGCCACCTGCACGAGACGCGGCAATTCCGTGCTGGGCAAACGTATTCTATGGATCGGAGGGACACCAATGAAACCATGGCTCAATGTTTCTCAAGCCTGTGCCTGTCAAGGACGTAAGGGGAAGTCTGGCGGGCTGATGCTGATTATCTGGCCAACGTGTGCCGGGTCTGATTATCTGGCCAACGTTTGCCGCTAGATGTAGCTAGGACCGCCGAATCGCAATCGTATAATCTGAAACATTGACTGATAGGTTGGATGCAATTCAGACTCAATCTCGGCGTTGATCTGGCCGTTTTGGAGCAGACAGGTGAAGCTCGTAGGGATGACCGTGTTCTTTGATGCAATCAAGTGTGTATCTTATTACTGCCATATTACATAGTACTAGTAGTAAGGTGTGTACTATGGCAATCATGTGTCTCAGGAATTGCTGAAACTCCATGCCACTGTGGCTGAGGAGGAGGATGTTACTGCAGTGTGTACATATGTGATAGTATGGCTCGGAAGCTTCATGGACGGGGACGGGATATCGCCGAAGGGACGAACAATCCACAGTCGTCGGCAAGTGAAGGGTTGGAGTATCTACAAGTACTAAAGGGTTGCAGTACGATACAAGTAGCTGAAGACACCGAGTACTCGTATTGGATATGGAGAACATAACAATCCCTTCAATTGGATCCATCGCGCCAACGTCGCACCCGGCCAGCGTGCCTATTGCCAGATCGGGTTCGCCTCAGATCAGGTACTGTGTATGGATCAGCCTCCCTCCCCAGGCAAGCTTTCGTGCTTCTTTGCCGAGAGAGCCAAAGAAACTGCGTTTTAGGTCTCTTTGAATGCTGGCTGCACTGACCCCCCAGATTTCTGACGAGCAATCTTTCTCGTTGCGCCGCGCTCCTCCTGCCTGCCTGCTGATGTTCCCCAATTCCTGATATATCGACAACACCCGCCTATTCTCAACAATTCCCCTCTCGCTCTTTTCCTCCTTCCTCCTTCCTCCCCTTTGGCTCCCACGCTGAATCCTTAATCCATCGACTTCCGTCGTCTGCAATACCCGGATTCCCCCCAAACCATCGCCATCTTGTCGACGCTTCTGTCCTCCGTCCATTCCCAGCAGTGAAGCATCCGACGACTGCCCGCGGCCTGCTTGGTTCGCATTTCGTTCTGCATCTGCTGTTCTCGGTCGGCCTCCTCGCCGCTGGTGTTTGTCGAGCAAGTGCAGCAAGACACGACTGCCACCTCACACGCCAAACGCATCTCGGGCCTGCAATACCAGACGAGCTCAGTCATTGCCGCCTTGGACAGGGCACCCCGCTGCTGCTGCTGCTCTCCAACACGTCGAGTTTCGCAGTATTGCAGTTCCCTTTATGGTCCAGAATTGTTGTTGCAAGCTTGAACGATGGATGCAGGCGGCCCTCCGTCGGCAAACGACGATCCGCTCTCGAGCCCCCCGTCATCGCTCAGCGATCTGAGCCCGCCGCGATCCGATTTGGCAAATCACCAACTCACTCGCGATAGTTTGAATTTTGGTGTTGCTGCACAACCACAGCCTAAAAATAGCCCCCTGGTTCCTCCTCCCGCCACATCCACCACATCCTCGCTCTCGGGCACCGATCAGAAGCAGAAGAAATCGCGTGCCCCTGTTGTGCTCCCCGATGGCACGGTGCGAGAGCGCAAGAAGCCTGGCCCGAAGCCCAAGCCAAAGGACCCAAATGCACCAGAGAAGCCACGCAAAAAGCGACAGAAACTGTCCGACGTGCAAGCTCCCACCTCTGCACCCGTCCAGACCAAGCTCTTCAACAACACGAGCTCCATGGAGGGCGTCGAGATGTACCGTCAAGACCAGGCCCGCGTTGCGCAGCCAAGTCCAGTGCCGCAGCAGAGATCAACGAGTGAAGTGCATCTGGGCTCCACACTGCCTTCCAATTCCCACGTTGCCCCTCTTGGCACCCCCAATACTCCACGACCCGCATCCAGCGGTCGAATCTTTGATCCCATCCGAGGCGATACCGTGCAGGCTGGCCAGCAAAGCAGCCGCATGTCGAACCCGTCTGCCTCGCCTACGCTGCTTCACACTACAACTCATCTTGCGACTGCAACTCTCGTGACATCCGCTCCTCCTGTCTCTCCTCTCCCTCCATCATCGAAGCCCCAGCATCAGAATCAGAATCCATTCACCGCACCGCCGAATTCTGCTCTCGCCCCTCACTCGAACAGCAACAACATTGGTCGCGTTCAATCCACCACAGCTATGGATATCGACACAGATGTGAAGCCCGCCAAACAACCCTCCAGTGCCGGTGCTGGTCCTGCATCGAACGCGCCAACCCCGCCAGCAGCCCCCAAACGAGCAAAAGAGCAACCACCACCATTGCCGAGTGGCAGTGGCTTGTTATCCGCCACAACGCTAGGCAGCATTGGATCTACGCCGACGAATGGCAATGCGGGCACCAACATCTTCCTCACTTTCTCATTGGTGGGTCAAAACAATGTCACCATCAACTTTGCCCGCGAGGTAGAACGCAAGTACGGCTTTGCCGCCTTGCATCCACGTCTGGCGGCACGCAATGAGAGAAAACGTGCCCTCGCAGCGGCTAGCAATGCCCTGGAGAAGGAGGCAGGGCTCGGATCTGTGGATGACATGTCACTGGATCTCTCCGAGCCAGACAGCAATAACGAAACTGGCGGGAACGAGGAAGATTCTGCCAATGCACCGGCCGATGGACGGAAAAGGCGGAAGAAGAAAGCCGAGGAGTATGATCGTGGTGACGATTTCATTGATGACACCGAGATGGCTTGGGAAGAGTCGGCGTTGATGGCCAAGGATGGCTTCTTTGTGTACTCTGGTCCCTTGGTCCCTGAACCTGAGAAGGTCACGATTGAACGGTATGTCATTCCCGTGTCACTTATGCTCACACAACGTAATAATTCTGAACAGCGCCGATGGGACCGTCAAACGTGGCCGAGGACGTGGAAGAGGCGGAACTGCCAGGGGCGATGCAACCGGACGCGGTCGTGGCGGAGGAGGCGGACGTGGTTCACGTGGTGGAGCTACAGTTCGTAAACCTCGTGTCACGAAAGCTGACCGCGCCATGATGGAGCAGGAGAAACTGGAACGTGAAAAAATGGCTGCTAATCTTGCTGCCAAACAACCAGGTGTCCCGCAATATGGTACCCCGTCTGCTAGCTAGAGCTCAGCCAGTCACGGGACGACGACGAGGAGGAGGAGTACCATCCCCGATTCGCCACAGGAATAGAAAGAATAGTGCAACAGGAGAGTGGGTGAACGAGTGGGTTGACGATAAAGGTGGAAAGCAAGGTGGCCGATGAATACGGTATCATCCTCCAGCGAGCTGAGATCACTCGCCCAGGAGCCCGTCTTCTCGGATGCCCCTCTTTTTCGAAGCCTTATTTTGGGAGCTCCCATCAGTACGTTTCTTCACGAGCGTTTCGCCATCTGGACATGGGCAATCTGTATCATTATCTTATTACGTTGGATGGGATTGGGATCGGGTCTTAGGGGCGCGCGAAATCGCGGGCGGCACAAGCATTCATATCTTTACATAAGCTTCATGAGGAGGCTTCTTTCTTGTGTATTTGATGGGGGAATCTCGGAGTCATTGTTATTGTTAGCATTGCATGCATGTTTGAGGCTGGAGTGGGGTGGGTCCACGGTAGTAGTACTACTTTGTATTATAGCATTTTTCCATTCGGAGGAACAAGAGGAGAATGAAGGAGGACATAATCAAATATCAAATATATCCAACCGACCTACCTATTTCCTTGGCTCTGCATACTTTGTTCTCTGATTGACTTGGATCATTCTACAATATGCTCGGGACGGGAAGAAAAGATTGGCTGGGTTTTGGGCTGGGCTGGGCATTCATTGTTGGAGATGCAATACTATCGAGTACAAAGAAAGCTCACTCATTAGTACCTACCTAGAAATCCCTGCTTTGCCATTCATTCTTCGGCGTCTTGGTGAATTACCCCTTCTGATACCGTTTTATCTTCATTAAACTGTTCTCTATCATACCCCCTCTATTTCTCACCTTTTACGTTAGCCAGACACTCTACACCACTAGTTCCTAGCAAACCCACGATTGCATCTGGCATCGGCAAGGCTAGGCTAGGGTGTCTGGGTGGTAGGTAGGTAGAAACTCGATGGATAGCCAACCACGTTGAGTTATTTCACGATCAGAGAGGAACAGACTCCACTCGACAACACAACACAACACAACACAGCGAAGAAATACGTGACATATAGAACCGACGTACGTGATGAACCAGAACCAGAACCAGAACCAGAACCAGACACCTTCACAGATGTGTATAGGGTAGATGACCGACTTCGAATCGCTATCAAAACCTTTGTAAGAGTCCTAAGATACATCCATGTTTTCTTTTTAGATCTGCAGACGCAATTTCTTTTCCATTGAACCTGGTCAAAACTGTCCTTCCCTTGCCAACGTTATGCATAACCTTCCATTCGTTCTCTGTTCACTAACCATATCAAGGGATGCCATTAACCAAGACAGCGACATTGGAGTATGCTCTGCATCACTGTTGGAACATAACAGTGGACAACGTACGTCTAAGAAGTCAAGCACATCATATGGAGAAGGAGGACGCCTCCCTCAAGCGGTCTCCTCAACGACCTTATCCGATTTTCTTGGCCGTCCTCGTCCTCGCTTGACCGCGCTGCCACTCTCAGTTGTTGTCGCAGCGGCAGGTTCTGGCGCAGCTTCCTTCGATATCTCCTTAGGCTTCACCGGCGTGACACCTTGGCCCACACCGAGTGATTCGGAGACCGTACTCGCACCTCTCTTGCTCCTCGCAACTCTCTCTGCCGAAGACGGTGCCTCAGTCTCATGCTCATTCATTTCAGCTACTGGTCTCTTTCGCGGCCGTCCAGGTCGCTTCGGTGGTGGTTTCAGTCCCGGGACGGCGTCTGTAAACTGTACTGCGTCCCGAGCTGCTTGTGCAGCCTCGGCTTGCAATTGAGCATCTGCTTGACTGTCAAGGAACAGTCGTGCCTCGTCCAGTGCATCCAGACCTTCCATTAAAGCAGGATCTACGGGGATGCTTCTGCCATCAAAGGCACCATTGGCAATCTCAATCTCTCTCAATGCATAGCTGTCAGCATCAGCCTCGCCGTCAGCATCGGCGTCGGCATCAGCTTCTATGGGCGGGAGCTCTGTCATGTCTGGAGGAGGAGCGGCTGGGGTTTGAGGATCTTGGTCTTTAAGCTGACCATAACTTCTAAGCCAGGGCTCTCCAGGTGGGACGCTGTATTCGCGATCGAATGGGTAGAAGTGACCCAATGTCCACGTGCCTCCTGGCCCGCGTCTCTCTGGCAAAGGCACGAGAGTCCTAGCTGAAGGCGTTGAAGCTGCTAAGCACGGCGCGCAATTCTTGATGACCTGACTGGCAGTTTCTTTGATGCGAATCCAGTGATACTTCTCTGCAACAGCTGCCGTGGTCTTGTTGATGCCACCGTGAGTCTCAACGTGGATTCTACGGGTTGTCTCATATTGTAGCTGAGGATCTGAAATGACTTCTTTGCCCTTGAGCATGAGTTTTTCTGGCTCAGTCTCCGTGGCAGGCAGAAGTCTGTAGTGTGAGGCAGCACTTCGTAATCGACTCTTCTCTGAACGATCGGCCCCGTCAGGATACCGACCATTTTTAAGGTAGAACTTGATGCGTTGAAATCGTTCTTCGGTGATGAAGTCATCACTATCAGCGTCCAGATCCCGTCCAAAGATGATGGCATCGACAAGCTGATCTGGATATGACTTGAGATTACCACACCCCTTGACTCGACCAAGTCGCTTAAATCCGAGCGAGTCCCAAATTCTGCATGATGCAACATTGGTCTCATATACCAGATTGAAGACAGAATACGTATAGCCCTGTGTTCAATTAGTGGGTATCACTCAGGCTATCGCAAGACTAACCAGCTTCGGTGCCCATTGAAGGTAATTTTCTCCCATGAGTCTCCCAACACCTCGATTTCGTGCCGCATCCGTGACGAGGAAGCCTCCATTACAGACATGACTGGAACGTCCAGGGTAGTTTGGCTTGATATAGAAACTGCCCAAGCACTCTTTCTCCCAGTCTTTGCCCTCGATAGCCGCTCTCTTGACCGCTTGTATGTTGTCGTAGCTTCCTAACAGCATCACCGCCCCGAAGTTCGCGAACCAGTATGGCCCAAAGTAATCCAAAGGCATTGCCTCCATCATAGGATACGTGTCCCCTTTTTCAATTTCCTTGCTCAATTGGCTGCAAAGATACTCGAGGAGCGAAACGGGGACATCTTCGACTGATGAGAAGGGCATTAAGGTGGCCTTCGTGACGCGATCGCGAAGGGTGACTTGACGTGGGACTACATCTTCGGGGAGGGCAGAATTCGGAGCAGGAAATGGAGTAGCACCTGAGCGTCTGAATATTGCAGGCGAGGAAGGGTCATCTAGAATTGCCTGGCGAAGACATGAGTAAAGGTTACGTGGTAGGTAACGAGAGAGACACGCACCGGCATGGTGGAGGATGCGATGGATACAGGAGAGCCTGTGTGGTTCTACTGGCAAGTTAGTTGTCAATGTCATGCCGTGATCGTGAAGCTGCTCTGAGTCAAGCCCTTCGCAATCCTTATCCACGCGACGCGTGGGGGTGACTTCGAGGTAAATAGTATCGTATTGTGCTCTCGCCAGGGATCGGAGACGAGCAGATGAAGAAGCTGCAATGGAAGTCCTACAAGCGCAGCAAAGCGTTCTTCCAAGGTTCACCATCTGTGATGAGTGTACAGCGTCTCCGTGCTGTACCAAACGCCAACACAACTCATGGTGTCGCGAGCGCGACATTCTTGCCCATGGAACAGCATTAGAACGACAGTGGGGTAGACAGCGCTCGTCGCCGGCCGCTCCAGCTCCCAAGGCAGCTGCTAGACGCTGGCGGTGATGATGTGGGAGGTGCTGTGATGCATGTTGGGATGAGAGGTAGAGCAGGGTCTTACCTATTGGCTTCCAATTGACGGTTCAAGTTGAGGTCGCGAGCGATGTGCATTCCAGGTTGTACGGTGGTGTAGCTTTTTCCATCACAGTGCCGTTAGTTCTAACAGATTTCGGCCAGAGCTTGATCTCGAGCACGTGACCCTGAGCAAATATCCATCACTGAAGCGACTTCAATTCTGTATATAAGTTGAGTGGCAGGAAAAGTGTCAATTGGTATCGTAAACTGGTGAATTGGTTTGAATGTTGCATAGGCATTTATCTTCACTTCACGCACAGTTCCACCTATCCAAAAGTAGTATCTTACTCTTACAATCCAACTCTCAACAACAGCCCAAGTATCTCTGCATGATCACGATGAACATCAGTCTTCATTCTCTCCGCCCGAGTAACGCCCACAAGCACCAAAATCATCTCAAAGATCGACGGTCATATTCTCGATACCGCTGTGGTTGATGCCTAGCACTTCCCCAATCCCCGCGCGCCCTGTCTATCTCATCTCTGAATCGATCCCGAACTGCCAGTAACCTCATCCGCTCGTTGATATCCACAGAACCAGACCGCCTACTGGTTGTCCTTGTGGCCGCCACCGGCTGTTGTGATGTATGAACGGATCTTGGCCTCGTCTTATAGCGGAGATCTTCGGCATGCGGATCTCGTCCCGTGCGATATCTTGGAGAGGCATCCATTTGTCGTGATCGATCATAAATTATCTTTTCATAGCTCGGAGGTTGCTCGTATGTAGCCGCTCGGCTTCGGCCACTTCTAACTGTTGAAGGGAGAAATGAGTTCAAGAACGAAGACGGAGGAGGTTTCGTGGGTGCTCGACTCGTTCTCCTCGGAGGTGATGGCTCTTCTCTCACGACTTCGACTCTGTGATGATGCGACGAGGATCTGCGCTTAGGAGCTGCTCTTTCAACAATAATTCGTGATGGTGACCTGGCTTCCGACCTTCGGGTGTGAGAATATCCACCATTGTCTGAGGACGGTCTGCGAACGAGCTGCCTTCTTCGGATGGTACGTGGTTCTCCTCGCGGTTGTTGGTCTCTCACGCTCACAGATCGAGGTCCACTTCTGAATGACGTTCCATCGTCAACAGAGACCTCAACCGGCGCTGGAAGTCCCTTCCGAAAGGAGGCGTCTCGGGTTGGTATAACTAGTGGCTGTGCTGAGTAGGCGACATCTTTTCTCCAATTGTCGATGGATTTCTTTTGTTTCGCCCAGGCTTCTGCTTCCTCCCACGTGTAGGACATGGCTGCGAAGTTTGAGAACGTGAAGATTCTATTCCGGGAATAAATGTGATAAGTGGAGAGAGAGAATGTTTATAGAGGTGAAGTGCTAGTCCGACGGGCGGAAGTTATTTTCGACGGTTCGGGCCTTGGGGGCTTTACAGTCGTGGCATTCCTCTACAGGTCCCTCTAGTATACAGCGGGACCCGTCGCAGCGGCACTAGTGTGGGGTGACAAGAAATGACAAGAGATGGAGAAAGAAGGGAAATCTGATAGGTATACGGTCGCTGATGCTGTGATTTGCAGGCCAGTCAGCAGACTTTTCATTTATACCACTGCAGTTGGACGGATGCTGGGCTGAGAAGAAACGTACCTTAGTTTATGCGCAACGAGCTGTTGAGGTTGCAGAGTGCAGATCGATTGTGAGAAAGAACAAAACCAAAATTAAGCCCAAGGAGGCTGGCAGAAATTCTTATGACGTCAAAGCAAACAATTGAATGCAATATTTGACCGCCTATATGCGCGCAGCGTGGGTTGTGGGATAGGGATGGGGCATATATGGGTACTCGCTGCGTGACCCGTTACTCGGAGTGGCGCAGGTTTGTCGACATTTGTCCTATGTTGCACTATTGTTCAGGAGACTTCGAGAACAATTAAAGTAACATCGTGTTTCTGTTCTCCTAACCCGGAGTCCGAGGTGTCTCGTGAATGTTAAACCAGTCACGGCCGCAGCTTCGCCCGACTCCCATTAATATATGTAGGTATCTTTTGTGCTTAAACCACGTCAGCGCTCAATTACCCTTCTGACCAGTTCCTCAGCTTGAGTTTCCGAGTTACTGAGGGTTCTGAGTCGATGGTTTCTTCGTCATCATCAGGATCTCTGCTATCGCGGACCGTCCGAATAGCGGTACCGTCACAAATTCTGGTGGTTAGCATGCAATCCCAGGGCAATCGAGTCCGCACTTCGTGATGCCTGTACTGATGGACGAGGTTGCGTGGGTAACTACACTGACGAGTGCGGGGCGACGGTACTTGCCCTCGCGAAGACGAGAAACCAAGGCGATTGTTATCATCTTGGAGTCTGGTACCAGGACAGTCCGGCCGCCTGATCTTCGAGCCAGGAAGTATTCAAGGATTTTCAGCTCTCACCGAAGTTGCTGAAGAGGAGGATGCGACCAGGTCCCTAGCGATTTGACAACGGGGCCAGACATTGCACAGGTTGATACAACTCGACGTGCAGACAGCCGTGGATGTAATTGGTGTGAGGCGGTACAGATACAGTGCGAGGCCCAGAAAACTGGTGTGACTGAAGTTGTTTCTGATCTTTCTGATCTCTCTGTGTAAGCATCGCTTGTTTCGATCTGGGAGATCTACTGTGTAACAGTTGCACCAACGACCCCGCTCGCGCCACTGACAGGCAACATGGGTTTGCTGGCTGAAACAGGACTGCCATGCGCGGGAGCGAGCAAGGCCATCCATACCGAAGCTTTGAAGGTCGTCGATCAACGAAGTTTCCGTTCTTCTTTCTTCGTTTCCGCAGGGAAGACGGTGCTGTTCTCATCAACGCATATCGGACAACGTTGCTTGCCGAATAGCGGCTGATCGAATCAAGGATGCTACAAACGACCGCAGTGTGTTGATGCTATGGATAGCGCCTTTTCCGCTGTACTGTGTATACCACAGCACGCAGTAAGAACACTGTCGGAACCACCGTTGCTGGTGCTACGAGGGTTCGTGCATGCGGTTGTGCTACTGGTATGTACAGACTGCGGTTGTACTCGGTANGCAGTAAGAACACTGTCGGAACCACCGTTGCTGGTGCTACGAGGGTTCGTGCATGCGGTTGTGCTACTGGTATGTACAGACTGCGGTTGTACTCGGTACTACATGGTATGTACAGACTGCGGTTGTACTCGGTGCTACATGGTATGTACAGACTGCGGTTGTACTAGGTACAGACTACAGACTGCGGTTGTGCTAGGTACAGACTACAGACTACGGTTGGACTAGGCACACACTACAGAGCCGCAACGTGCCCTTCTTTGCGGAAGCGAGAGGACAGGTGCTGGAGAAAGTGCAGGTGTGATACTGTGAAAGGTCGGAGTCGAAAAACAAAAGTTGATGTGCAGCTCCAACTGTAAATCATCAACGGCCATCACCATGTCCAGATCCAACAAGCCATGGCCATTGTCCACGGCTTGGATTGGCAAAGGAAAAGCTTAACGCCACAAACGGGAGCCGTGCTGGCAGTGCCAAGTTGTTAATCGCAAGCTTGCGTCATGCGAGACAGACGGAAGATAAGCTACTCCGTCAAAGGGACGGGAGGACTTCAGCGGTTGCAATGATGCTGCTGGCGAGGCATTGAGACGATTGCGGATTGGAAGGCTGGAATGGACATCGGACAAAGGCGTGAAGGGAATCGAACTACAGCAATGGCAATTTGGTGGCGATGATGCTGCTCTGATATCGCAGACCTTTTCTCCGTCTCACTCCTGTACCCGTACCGAGTAGAACTATGATTAGTGGACTCTGTGGGCGACTCTAGGCCAGTTCCAAGAACGATGAGCTGCAGCTTAGCTTTAAGCTAGAAACAGTCCCGATCTTCACCACCACGAACTCTGCTCCTCCCTCAGTCCTCGCTGCTCGTTGCTTCCCCCGGCCATCTTGCCTGACCTGTCCCATTCGCTTCACGGACAATTCTGCCCTCTTACTGATAACTGGGAGTAGATATAGGGCCTGCAGACTCACAGACACCACCCGCGATATATCATCACTCCACGGCTTCAACACCAGCACCCCGGCAATCGCGTCGGAACACCAGCCAGATCTTCAATCTGACCGGACTTCGTTCGTTGATTCCCCGTCCATGTCGCATACCACAGCATCTCCTCCCGCATAACTTACACTCATCACCGCATGCCCTCCATGCAGACCGACCAACGTCCATCTTTTACCAGAATGCCGTCAATCATGAAGGCCTTTCGAAAGGTCTCCCACGCCACGAGCATCAAATCACGAAACAGCTCACCCGGCACCACGAAGAACAGGGACATACGCAAAGACAACCGCTCCTCAACAACCCTAGACACCTCTTCCGAGAGCACCTCTCCTCCAAATTCTCAGACCGATGCTGACTCGACGTCGGCGACAATGGCTGGCTCCGATGCTACTGTCACTCCTCGTCGACCGATAAACACAAATAGATACAGCGTGATGTCACAGGTACGCCCCCAAACAGAGCTCCAGCTCCACAAGAGCCGCAGGCTAATTCTCCAACAGAGTGCGTTGTCCGTCGTAAACGGCCGGCTACCTTCCGCATCCCCTCAGCTGCTCTCTCCGCTCGCTCCTCACATCACCTCCATCTCGGACGGTTCTTCGGTGCGTAATTGACCACAGTGACCAACAATTGAAGCCGACTAATAAGATGCCTAGACGCACCAGAAAGTTCTTCTCATTCGTGGTCAAATTGGTGATTATGATTCAGTGGGAGACCTTCACTTGAGCGGCACGCCTGTTCAGAAACCCTATGATGGCACTCTTTTCATCTTTTCACATCAGGATAGCTTTCCAGTTTTCAGCGTCCCCGTAGTTGGCTCTCGTTTCAAAGCCCTCGTCCATCTGCAAGCCGGAAAGAACTTGCTCAAATTCGAATTCGTCAAAGCAAGAGCTTCACACAGCAATGGGATGACCGACGGCCACATCAATTTTCTCACCCTCAACTACATGCCTCTTAATGCCTCGCCACCACTCCACTTGGCCATTCTCGTCGCCAAGGATTCTCCTGAGACCTTCGACGTACCGCCTCGCCGCATGAGCGCTGAGGGAAATGATCTTGACATGGCTAAGCGGAAGTACCGAATGGCAGCCTATTTATGGCAAGCATATACAGCCGATCAGATGCAGCGCAATGGCTTTTTCAGTCGCGTCTTTCGTTTGGAGGAAGAGTGGCAGCCGTCGACTCTTGGAGGAGAAACTCCTCAGCCATGGCGCAGTGAAGCTAGAATACATGTCATTCGACTGGATAAGACCGTGGCGGAATTGCGAAGTCCCGACTACGCCCAACAGAATCCGAATGGCAAAGAAACAGGTGTGTGTATGTCCACTCCCATTGGACGCCATACTGAACCTACAGGTGCATTGTTCAATATCGCGATGGGCGCATGCAAGTCATACTTCCGGACAGCTCCAGGCCAGAAACAATATGTCTCCGCCATGTTCTTGGACACACATTGGGACCCTAAGCTCAAGCTCATCACTGCTCACGCTGCTCTCGGTGGTGGAGATGACCAACTTGGATTGGCAATCTTCGGATCACAAGCGCTGCACAGCTATCCCTCTTGCGTTCAAGACGTGATTCCTGCCTTCACTGACTGCACCCCGACAGATACTAAATGTGTAGCGAACGATTGCGGCGAATCCGGAAGCTCTTGGGAGGCTGCGAACATCGGTATTGGAGCTCATCTTCATGAAGTGGGCCATTTGTTCGGATTGCCACATCGTCCCTCTGGAGTCATGATGCGTGATTACGTCCGCCTCAATCGCACATTCACTGTTGGAGAGCCGTTCTCGACCCGCACCAAGTCACAGGGAAAGCAGTTCTGCCCACGCGAAGAGGAGTGCGCATGGAGTCGTTTGGACTGTCTGCGCTTTAGATACCACCCATGCTTCCGACATAACATGGACCGATATATACCTACAGATGGCGGTATTCAGGTCTGGGGTCTTGAGAACGAAGTTACTGTCACCGCAGACGCTGGAATCGCCTGGATCGAAATTTACGCTGACGATGATGAAATGTGTTATGCGTGGAAGGAATTCCTGCCCCGGCGCGCTATCCCTGGCCATGAGTCTCCGCGATCGGACGCGTGCCCCAGAGCTGTACGACTGATTGAGTCCGAATTTAGAGAACAACTGAAGGCCAAACTCCCATCCGATTCCAAGCGCGAGATCAAGAAAGTGCGTCTACAAATCTGCTCCACTGCCAATGTGCAATACACGATCGAGGACTTCGGCAAATTGACTGGCAAGGCGGCTCGATCCAAGCTTCCTAATGGACAAGTTGCGTACCGAAGTGGAGCGCTTGGATTTGGCCCCGTTGATGGTCCCGATGCCCAGAAAGTATTTTTGGAATCTACCTACTTGAAGATCAAAGAGAAAGATATCTTAGGCAATATCAACTTGAAGAACAAAGTCCTCCGCTCCATCCGAGTCTATCACGGAGATGCTCTTGACGGACTGGAGTTCTGCTATGAAGACGCGACGAGCCAGATGTTTGGCAAGCGCGGTGGAAAAGAAGGCGGCGATGAGTTCATCTTCGACACGCGCCGCGGCGAGACGTTGGCAGGCATATACCTGCGAGCAGGACAATGGATTGATGGGGTTCAATTCATCACAACAATGACAGGTCGAAAGAGTCCCTTCTACGGTAACGCCAATGGTGGTTCTGGGTACGTATTTATGAGAGAATTGCGTAACGTTGGCCTAACGGTAATGGTAGACACACCCTCATCCCGCCAAACGGCTACAGGGTCGCTGGATTTGTTGGATCCTGCAGCGGATGGCTAACTAGTATGCAACTGCTCGTCACTCGCTGAACTTGAACCTCACGTTCTCGACACCGATGATTCATCCGGACTTCACTTCGGCATCGGGTCGATTCTGCCCCATTTTGCTGAAGCAAATGAACGTATCATCATTCTAGCATGACCGACAGCACGGCATTTGCATCCATTCGATTTCATCCAGCACGACGTGAGACGACCACAGTATACCACTTTTACTTTTGCGCGCCCAAAATCATACCCGTCACACACCGATTTCCAGCGTTTTCTTTATCATTTGGGGCGGCTTTCAAAAGGCGCCTGGGGCGTTTTATACCACCCTCTCTTGACGTACAAATGGGATTCACAGGACAAGGGTTATGGTGGCTTGTTTCTTCTTTTGCTCGCGGGGCGGCGCATTGAGCATAATGGAATAGATTGAAAGGAAGATGTTGGAATTTGTTATTGATGAAGGGACACACTGAAACAGGATACGGTTTCTGGAGTATGCAACTGGAAGTTGGTGAGAACGGCAGGAACTAAACATTGTGTACATAGATACCTGTTTGCACCTAGAGGAATTCCGTCGCGCCAAATTGAAAGATTGGCGCGTGTACAATGGACAGCAGAAGATGGTATGTCCATTGTAGAAGCGAGTTGCAGGCTTCTTACTTTAGTGGTAATGTAATTTGTATAGACTTGATTGCGAGTGAGCGAGTTTTCACCGAGCGAGTTCAGATAACGAGAGCTCTGTTGGCAAGTATGACTTTGCCCCCCAGCAAACTTCGTGTTTGTGACATTGCCCCCTCGACATTCGTCTGCATTTCCGAGAGTCGATTGAGCGTACTGGGGGTTCTCTGTCGTAGTTCTAAACGCTGATGACGATTCGATGCAGCATGTTCGGCCGTCCTCAGTCTCGAAATGTGGACATGCCTCTTCATTCGATGAATTCTTCCATCGGGTATGCTTTTCACCTTTCTCTTGAACCATCGTCATGACCGAACCTATAACTCACACACGCTTTTGTGAACTTCAATTATCCTCAATCACTCTTTCTAGCCCATCCTATCTTATACTGTTCCATCCCATTTCTTCTCAAGCTTTCACACCCTTTCCTCCTCCCCCTTGGGGTTGTTCCATGCGCGACTGCAACTGTATAATCTCCCCCTTCATCCTCTCCATTTTCGCTTGCGTCTCTGTGATCTGTCCTTCTACTTCTATGATCCTGCCTTCTATGAACTTCACCCGCGCTTCGACGCTCATTTTCGCGTCTGGGACTGATTGTTTTAGGAGGACGGGGCCGATTTGTTTGTAGATTTGGGAGGAGGAGGAATCGGAGAGGGGGGTTATGGTTGTCAAGACGGAGGTTGATTCGGTCAGTTGGGAGGAGAGGGTTCGGCGCTGCGTTATTTGGGTTGTGAGGTCTGTTTTAGGGTGTTAGGTTGGTTGGGAGGAGGTATGGGGAGGAGGTTGGCAGGAAGGTACCGTTTTGGAGGTCCGTGTAAGCGTCTGAGAGGGCTTGAAGTTGTTTTTGGAGGTCTGCCATGGTGGTGGATGTGGAGCAAATGTGAATTGGTGGGGGAGCTGTATAGAGAAGAATTTGGTGTTCGGGTTTTGGAGGGGCACGGCGGGCGCGTCAACTCATGGGCTTCTCAGCAGCAGCGTCCTTGTATCGGTTTTTTTTATCTCTAGAACGATATCGATAAATGTCTGGCGTTTGCGAGAAAGAATTTTTTCAGAACTGTTGCGATATCGATATCGATCTTGATACTATATAGGATTGTTGGATCAAACTAAGGTTGCCCTTGTGGGCGCTCCCGTCTCGTTCTGGGATGACGATTGACAATGCCGTTGCCCGGTGCATTCTAGGCTCTGGTTTCGAAGTTCAAACCTCCAACACGATAACAACCACTACAAGAGAACATTCGAGACTGTCTTCTGCCTTTAGATCGCGGGTTCAATACGATTAACACCTGCTGAACAAGTTTCCAATCCTCGTTCGACAATCGAAATAATCCCACATACATACAACCTCTCCCACCCGCACCTACAGGACGACACACAATCTCGATTCACCACCATTTCCCCCAAAATGAGCGGCCAAATCGACTGGGTCGGCCGCGCTATAGGCGTCGTCAAGCAAGCGATCGAATACGACACAGCGGGGAACTACGACGAAGCCTATAAGCAATACATGTCCGCCCTAGACCTCTTCATGCTCGCTATAAAATGGGAAAAGTCAGAACCGAACAAAGTAATACTTAAGAAGAAGGTCGCGGAATACATCGAACGGGCCGAGAAGCTGAAAGAGCACTTGAAGGCAGCAGAGGACAAGAAGAAACCCGCTGTCATTGGGAGTAACGGCAAGGTATCGGGAGGAGGAGGAAAGCAACCAGGCGATGGACCAGAGGGAGAGGATGCGGACAGCAAGAAATTGAGGGGCGCGTTGCAGGGCGCTATCCTGAGCGATAAACCCAATATTAAGTGGGAAGATGTAGCCGGTTTGGAACAGGCAAAAGAGGCGTTGAAAGAGGCTGTTATTCTGCCGATTAAATTCCCCCATCTGTTTCAGGGCAAGAGACAGCCTTGGAAGGGTATTCTGCTTTATGGACCACCGGGAACGGGAAAGAGTTATCTTGCGAAAGCCGTGGCTACGGAGGCGAACAGTACATTCTTCAGTGTCAGTTCGTCGGATCTGGTCAGCAAATGGATGGGAGAAAGTGAGAGGTATGTTCCTGCGGAGCTTAAGGGTGGAGGGCAGAGCTAACAAGCGGCAGACTGGTGAAGCAGCTGTTCAATATGGCTCGTGAGAACAAGCCTTCGATCATTTTCATCGACGAAATCGACGCTCTGTGTGGACCTCGGGGCGAAGGAGAATCAGAAGCTTCACGTCGTATCAAGACCGAATTGCTGGTGCAAATGGACGGTGTGGGCAAAGACTCCAAGGGTGTGCTCATCTTGGGTGCAACGAATATTCCCTGGCAACTAGATGGAGCCATTCGACGACGTTTTCAACGACGAGTACACATCAGTTTACCAGACACGGCAGCGCGGATGCGAATGTTTGAGCTCGCAATCGGCAGTACACCTTGCGAATTGAAGCCTGGCGATCTCAAAAAATTGGCTACGGCCAGTGAGGGTTACTCGGGAAGTGATATCAGTATTGCTGTGCAGGATGCCTTGATGCAGCCTGTGAGAAAGATCCAGACGGCTACGCATTACAAGAAGGTATGTTCATCCTCTACCTTCTGTTATGTGGCGAATTACTAATTGTCTATAGGTCACGTCTGAAGGCAAACCAATGCTGACACCCTGCTCGCCTGGCGATCCTGGAGCTATGGAGATGGACTGGACGCAAGTGGAGTCTGATGAACTTCTTGAGCCACCGCTGCTGCTGAAAGACTTCGAGAAGGCGATTAAGGGCGCGAGACCGACTGTTAGCAAGGAAGATCTGGACAGAAACTCGGAATGGACGAAGGAGTTCGGTTCGGAGGGATCATAATAAGGTGTTTTGGTGTTCTAGGCGTATGATCATAGATGCACAGTATGTTCACGAATAGAGCTGCCCATTCTAAGATATACAGTATAGCCGGGCCATACGGTAGAACCTGACCCTCCCATTAAGGACCCTTATCAGACTCGTACCTCGCCTGGAGGTTCCCGGCTATGTGGATAAATTTCTGGCAGTTCAAACCCGAACCCGGCCAATCCATCCAACCCTTTCGAACACGCCCTTGGGTGGAGCTCCACCGCCACCTCCACCTACAATACCACAGTACTAATTTTAAATCCTAGATACCGCATAGTAAGGCGGAATCGCGTCCAATGGCCGGAGTGTATATCTCCTCTACGTCTTCTCCACCACCGGTTTCCCCTTCATCACACGCCTGGACCCATTTCACAGTACACGGGTTTCCACACACTCTGACACGACCTCGATAGAACTAAAGACCCAGCGGCTGAAGTACACGGTACTCCGCACACTCTAACACGACCTCGACAAAGACCCAGAGGCTGAAGTACACGGTACTCCGCACACTCTAACACGACCTCGACAAAGACCCAGAGGCTGAAGTACACGGTACTCCGCACACTCTTAACACAATCTCGACAAAGACCCAGCGACTGACCAACTCTATCCTACAACGACGCCGTCCCCGTAAGAAACGATTCTGCCGAACAACTCTTTCTATTACTAATAACCTCTAGAGCGCAGAATCCGCAATAATGAAAGCCCCAACTGCTCTTATCGCAATCTCTTACTTCGCATATCTGGGCCTATGCGACAGCGGAACCGGAGCTACCTACCCTCCGCCGTATCGTCCCAATAAATGTTACGGCAACAGGGAGGACATCTTCCCCGGTACCAATTTATTCGCCGCTGCAGGACAAGGAATATGGGATAATGGTGGAGCCTGTGGCCGTATTTATGAAATCCTTTGCAATTCGCCAGTAGAAGGTTCTGACGGTAAATGTACTGGCCAAACTGTTAGAGTTAGAATTGTGGAAGGGAAACTAGGTTACAGGGCTGCTACCTTAACTCTCAGCCAGACGGCTGGGGCCGTAGTATACACAGGGAAAGGACGTTTTAACATTCAATATCATCGGCTGTGAGGGTGACGGAATGGAGGTTCTGGGACAGAAATCAAAACAGGAGCTATCTTGGTATAGAATCTTCAATATTGAACTCGATCCCGTCTCAATTCTTGATCTCGAACCGAGCCTCCACAATCACGAAAGACTTGGAGGATTTGGAGACACTGGATGAAGGCTTCGATAAGCAACACAAAATCAATTCAGCGAGACTTCGTTGTCATTCATCACGTGCTACGTCTAATTGTGAGGGTTTCTCTTTGCAAGCTCATCATCAAAAACCAAATCCACACCACCGACTCATCAGAACTGTTACCTATACCCACGCAACGTTTCCACCAGGTTTCACCCGATGCGGCATCACCAACTGCTAGCTATCTGTCCGAGGACGTAGATACAGTCGATCTTGTTACATGTCCTCTTCCACTGCACAGCTAAGCCCAACGTACTGAGGTCGACCTTTCCTAGGGAGACGAGTCTCTTCGCTGGCCCCACCTCGAGTACAACATCGACAATGCAATTCCGACCTTTCAAGGGGATCTTGATGTATTGCTCCATGTTCGCTGATCGTCGGTTAGACGCGTCCCGTGTTGCTTCGCGTTGACTTACACTCAACATCACTCCTTCGATCCTTGATCAACTTTTGGCGATTTGGATCGAAAACGATGGCATCATCGTGAGTGGAGAATCCTGGACTCGCTGATCCATGTCGATTCACACCCAGACTGAATGTCCTCTCGAGCGGACTGTACTCCGGGCTTTCAGCTGGCATGTCTGACAATGTTATAGAAAAGCGATGGCTTGAAAACTGTGAATAGAGAAGCGAATCGTATATGAGTGGATGTGTTTTCAGCCTTGCCAGTTAGAAGGCAGTGGATGGAGATGGATATACATCTGAACAATCGAGGGCGACAATCATCTTCTATTTATTCCGAACATGCGATGGAGGACTCGTCGACATGTGGCTGATTGCCCGGTCTTGTTCAGTTACACCAAGGCCCCAGATAGCAGTCTTCGGGAGAAGCTACACGAGTCCGCAGCTGAGACTCGAGTTCAACCCACAACTTCATTGGTAAGTCAGTGAATATCCGCCATTCATTATGGCTTAGACTGGTTCTCATAGCCTCATTGTTGGTGGTGGCTCTGTAGTCAGAGGCCCAGTCCGCCTTTCATGCATACTTGACATGCAGGCTGCAGTTGGCTGCATTCTGGCCAATGAGTGATGAATCTAGTACACTGGAGGAGGCGGAGTAATTGTGCCATCTCGCCCGGTTTGTACCAAGCTTACAAGAAGAGCCTCAAATGGTGTTCCGAGTCTTCTCATCTCAATAGTTTGCAGACAATCTATGTCTGCTGTCCAATCTCGTGCTGCAGCGCTTATCTTCGTCGCAACTCCGACTCCAGAAGCACACCCGACGAGCCTCACAAACATCACTGCGAGAACGCACACCCGCAGGCATGGATTATATGCATGAGGAGACATCTTGTGAAGGGTGACGATGTCTAACAAATCGAGGATACTGAGTACTATTCCGGGAGAAGTGGGAGAATGGCCTCATGACAGTCGAATCAACTTAGGTTGTGATCAGCCTCAGTGCCTGATCGCGTCTTTTCACCTCTGCAAAGATGGTGGGCGGAGCAGATTGACTGGCTTCCATGTTGGACGGATCGGTACACACCTCCCACAACTTCTCTTGGGGAGCTGATGGTCGACGCAGCTTGCTCAGTAAGAGGTTCAGCCTGGTGGTTGTGAAAAACCCATAGGCCTGGTTTATATAACAGGTGGGTGGTGGAGCGTTCAGTCTGAACTTCACGGCCGACACTTTCCAGCTACCCACAAACTACGCCGTCGACATTATCTTGCCTCAATAGGTCATCAACATGGCAAGCGAAAGCAAGGATTTTGGGAGTGAAGCCGGTCCATCCCGTCGCTTTTCTCGTTCTCAAACATTTGGCTCTTTCGGCTCTCCACCAATATCGCCAACAGGGAGTCAGGGAAAAATTTCCGATGTTCGAGATCCACGCATCACCAATAAACCCCGACACACTGATACGCAAATAACAAACTGCTCATCAATCATTGAAACACATTGGGCTTCTCAATGTGTTCTCGCGCTAGGTATGTTCAATCTCATCTCAAAGCCAAGTGGTACAAGTGGTCTAATCGGTACCTCGTGGCAGATGGTGGTGGCATTCGTGGCTATTCTAGCCTTCTCATCTTGAAGAGACTGATGGAAATCATCGGCACTATTGAAGAAAGACACGATGCATCTGTTTCCAGCAGTTATCACCCAGACAACTATCGACGCTGTCAAAACAACAATAGATGTATAGATGGACCTGAAGTCAAAGATCCCGGAGACGCATGCCGGTTCATTCCTTGCCACTATTTTGATTTCGTGGGAGGTACCAGTACTGGAGGGTGAGTGGCAGTCTTTGCTTTCTAAGGTGCCTAGGATAAGAACTGATGATTGTAGACTTATCAGCGTGATGCTTGGACGGCTCAGAATGGGCGTCGACGAAGCATTGGCGGAGTACGAGACCCTAGCAGATGAGATCTTCGGCCATCCACGCCTATTCTGTTATAGATCACCACTATTCTGGATGAGAGGGAAATATAGCGGCACACGAATGAATGAGGTCATCAACAATGTCGTCCTACGACGTCTTTCACCGCGGCAACTGGACGTTGGAGGTGACACTTTCAGCTCAACGCCTCGGCTTTGCAAGACGTGAGTTCTACCAAGTCTTTCTCCATATACAAATAGTTATAGCTAACTCTCATATCAGAGTTTGCATCGCCTACAACGACAAACCTATGATGGCAACAAATGTAGTTACAAGCGGGCCTTACGTTTTCCGCAGTTACGATCACTGGCCACAAAGCCCAAATACTTTACAACCCCTGGAACGGAACCCTGGCTACGCCCACACAATCCCGATCGTCGATATTGCACGAGCAACTTCGGCCGCCCCAATGTATTTTGACAATGTCATCATCCAGAATCGAAAATTTGGCGACGGCGGTTTCGGTACGAACAATCCTGCGCAAGAACTCATGGAAGAAGTCATTCAGATGAGCAACCGTGATAATGGGGCGATCAAAGTCTTCGTCAGCATTGGCACTGGGCTTTCTGAAATCTCACGGTTCTCGAATAAATTCAAGGAACTCCGAACGTGGATCAACGCCGCTAAAAAGCTAGCCACTGACTCAGAGAAAACCCATTTGGCGATGTTGTCCAGTACTGGCATGTCGAAAATACCTTACTTTCGATTTAATGTCGGAATGAAGCATGATTATACCATTGCACAAGACACGAATATGGAATCACCAATAACCTCAAATGCCGTTTTGAGTGATGTTGCTTGCGAGGAGTTTAAGGATGGCGATCAGATCAGCAACTCTACCGATGAGGATATCTCGAAAAAGAAGACGAGCAAGACGCTGGGAAGCATGAAGCTTGACGAGTGGAAGACACAAGGCGGTCTGAGGATGCGAAAGCAGGAAGACACAACACTCGAGACCATCCGGCATTACACGGCCGCCTATCTGCAAAGTCAAGGAGTAACGGAAGAGCTCACCAAGGTCGCCGAGATCTTAGTCGAGATTAGACGGGAACGTTCCAAAGGTCCACTCTGGAAGATGGTTTCCACTGGCCTACAGTATCGGTGTCCAGTCGTTGGCTGTGCAAAGGGCATGAAGAGACGGGACTGTATTGAGAATTTGAAGACGCACTTGATTCGTCGGCATGAGATGAGCGAGGATAGTCCGGAACGAAAGAGAGAATTGGAGCGAAAGCTAGAAGCTGGACAGCTTCGCTACTAATAGTTTGTACTTGTCAATAACGGCATGGCATTGCGTGGATGGTAATCATATGGGATTAATATGTTAAAATAATAGCTTGTACATGAACTCTTTCACAGGACAAGCGAGATGGTTCCCAGCTGCCGGGCTTTCGACGATGCATGCTTAGCTAAGACCAAGCAGCAGCTGCTGGAAATATGCTGGCTGCCTACTTTGGGTGGCCTCTACTATGAATTTCAGATCCTTCGTCGGCACGAATATAGTCATCATCGCAACCCGACCACTTGAGTTTCGCCACACCAAACTTCCACAGACTCATATCAATCCCATTTTGGAAAATACTGTCCATTGTGCAGGTTGCTGGATGCTTAATATTGGAAAAGATGGAGTCGAGATACGAGAGATGCTCTTTCATGTCCATGGTTACTGGCCAAGAAGTCGTGAGTCCGCCGTCAAATTTTTGTAGCAACATCATTAAGGTTGGTCGGTACCATGGATCGTTAAGAAGAGTGTTTTTCACCGAGACAGTACAAAAGCCCTTCGCCGCCTCTCTCTCCCCTTTCTTCCTCCTGGTAAAAACACTATACTTCATGCTCTGTAAACAGTCTCATAACTTCTGCAACCACACTTCTCAAACTCTACGCATCAAGACTCTGAACCTTCAAGCAATATGCCAAACAACATGAGCAACAACGCTCGCAACATGAGCAACAACGCTCGAAATATGCCAATTAATATGAACGACGATCAGACTGTCAACTCGCCATTCTCAATCGAATGGGATTTCCAGCGTCACACTGCCGCTCAAGCAGTGTTGCGACAAGCTCCAGAGCCACGCCCCTTGTACGGATATCGTGCACGCAACATCGTGCCAGCTCAACAGGCTTCTCAGCAGCAAGCCCAAGAAGCGCCTGAACTACATAATTTCCAGCTGCCCATCCGCACTCGCACATCCCGACCAGAACATCGCATAGCATTGGCTCCACGCCGCTACTGGGCAGATGCGGCCTATCGCACACAACAAGAAGAGCTCTCCCGCGCTCGCGCCTCGCAGCGAGAAGAACAAGAAACCGCAGCGACACTCCTCGCCTTCATGCAAGACGAGTATCGCGAGGAAGCCGCGTTCGTCGCAGCGGCTCAAGCCGAATCCCCACTTGCGCCTAGCAATACTCGCGTCCGCCAGTCTGCTCGCAACGACATCCGCAGTCTCGGTCCCGCTGCTGATCTACGTCCTCTTGTACCCGAGATTGCTCAAGGCGAACACAGGGGGTTCGGGTCTACTATCCCAATTGGCTCCCTACCAACCACACCTACCACTGTCGGCGAAGCTGCACCACGTATGCCACGATCGTACTCATAATGCTCTCGACTCTGACCCAACTCCGGTACCCGAAAAGTCACACGACCGATTTTCAGGTTTTCACACTTGTCACAGAAACCTATTCATAGCAACATACCCGATCAGCACTTCGTCACCAGCATCTCATAATCCCAGCATCTTATCGCCAGCATCTCATCGCCAATATTTCATCACCAGCACTTTAGCAAATGCTAGCACTCCATCACCAGCATTCCAGCATCTCACGACTGATATGAACCAACACATCAATCTATTCAAACAGTTCCAGCACAACATTTTTCTCAGGTCAAAGGACCAAGGTTATGAAAACGGCGACAGTACCGATCTGTTCATTTGGTCAAGTAGGTTTGCCGTCCTGCTATCTGCAAGTTTTTTCATTGATGCGCTTGTTCGAGGACGGGGTGTTGGAGAAGAAATCGTGTTAGTAGTCCGATAGTATGAGAATAGGTGAAACGTAGAGGAGACCTGTCGTTCGATTCCTTGGGGAACATCGAGGAAACCTCTCTAGTGCTGATGGGATTTTATATAACGTAGAAGCTTTTCTGATCCGTAAGTAGGTATAATATATATTGGGAATTGGAGGAAATATTCTAGTAAGAATGAAAAAATCACTATCATTGCTGGAGAGGGCGATTGAAAGACAGGTATTGTAAAGTTTCAGTTCAGGGGAAATGAAACAACGATATAAGAAGTCTAAAATAGGTATGGCTAATAGTAAACGTCCAAAGAACGATTATATCCGCAGGTCAGCGGTATGAAAGACGCTAAATACTATTATATACAGTCTATCGTGTTAGGAGGAGGTTCCCGCGAATAGAAAAGCTATATATAAACCTCGATTTTCAAAATCCAAAAAAACGGACGATAGTACTACGTCTATGTGACAACCGAGTCGTTTTATAGAAGCCGCGTATTTTGACTTTAGATAATCGGTTCTGTGTTCTTGGATATACGCTTCACGCAGATTGTGTTGCGAAGTAAAGATTAGAGAACTTAGATACGGTTATAATATTAGTAAGGTTATGATTACTTTAGATCTAAGTAAGGATACCACCCTATTGTTTGCTTCAATCCCCGTTTTAAAATAAAGGCCGTTAAGTTTTCTTAATCTACGATTGAAGTTGCACAATAAGAGAAATTTGGTGGTAGAAAGAATGTAATAGATCTACTTCTTAGTTATAGAAGTTTCTCTTTATCTCGGCTTCCCGTTTGAGCGTAGTAGTAGTAGTAGTAAACGGGTTTGCGATATCCAGCCGTTCTTCCTCCGCAGAGCCACGCACGCGAGTATCGATTCTTGAGTTACTACTTGATTCAGATCGTATAAGATCTTAGAGGCCACGTCAATTTCATAGAGATTTCATTTATAAAGATTTAGCTTCTTGTCGATCAACCAACTAATTTGGTATTGAAAGTATTATAGTAGAATGAATCCACCTCGAAAGACATTAAGAGGAGGAACAGGCGCCTTTACTAGCGCTGCAAAGTCCCATCCAAAGTTCGTAGTATTGCCGCGCATAGAAATCTTTGATGCCGTGTTCACATAGTAATCGGGGCTAGCGCAGCCTTGTCAGCCTTGTCGAGCGCGCTAAAATAGTAAATAGACCACGAATCAAGATTTCTTATATTGACTGTCTGAGGCCAAACAACCGAAGAAAATGGAGTGCAGAAAGTGCGACGTTTTGGGTAATAGGCATGGAAATCTTATAAGTCGATTCTGGAGACGGACGATGGAAACGATTTAATAAGAGGAGATTTGAACCTCTCCTTCTTAACAATGATCTTCTTTGTATAAGATGTCTATATAATAGAACGAGAAACTGAGGTAGCTCGCCGTATCGAAATTATGTTATCGCGAAATTTATACAAGAAATTCTAGACCTCAAGTGAAGGAACACGATCCTGGAGTTATATAACATCAATTTAGTACTTGAATAAGGAGCTTGAAATGTAGCTAATATTTATACCAACTAAGAAAATAGTTCCCCTCTTCGAGTAAGAGAATAACGTACCTAAACTTATCCTAGTATCGGCCGCGAACAAAGTACGGCGTATAACTCTAGTATTATTTTCTAATCGATATAATGAAGAATAACACCCAAGCCAGTCTTAGTCATGGATATATGACTTTATAAACTAATCTCTAATAGAAAACAACCATTACTAAGGCCTCAATCTCGACCAGAAAAGTTTAAAGAAAATCGATTTCGTAGGAATGCTGATGGAAATCACTTGGCAAGGAGATTGTGGCAATAAAACCGTAGAACACGGGTAATAGTCAATATCACCAAGATGACTACGACGTGATATTAAAATAAAAAGATACGAAAAATTTGAGTCTGGATAGAACCCTGTCTTTGAAGCTTGATGACGAGTGGTCGCAGGCAAGCACGACTTTCTTTTGAAGCGTTGCTGTCTAGTCTGTAGATCAAAGTTTAGATTTGCATAGAAACTCATATAACCAGCTAGAACAAGGGAAAGGTCGAAGAAAGTCCACCGATTTGCGAGGAACGACCTGGACAACCTCGGCCTCTTATAAGTATTTATATAATGCTTCACATATCTGAAATTTAAGTCGTAACAGAAACCGGAATGTATTATCTTTGACTCCAAACTCTAGCCGGTAAGAAGTACGATGATCCATAATTATGCCGGAACTCCTACGCTCCAAACTGATCAAAAGAAGACCCAATATCCCGAGCTTGATCCTCTTTCGCATGAAATAGTAACCCTTGAGTATTATTGACAATCACCAATTCCGGCGAATGTACTCACCAGTTCGTGTTTTTTCTTAAAAAAAAAAAAACATGAGCCAACGGTAATGCATGTGCTTCGAATAGAACGAACGCGTTACCAACGGCCATAGAAGCGAGACAAGCACGTCTTTACGGAGTACCAACTTCTCCAAATCTATGTTCCTCCTATTCCTTAAAATTGATTCCTTAAATCCCCTCTACCCAACCCATTTTAGACAAAGCTCATGTCATCAAAGCAAGCCGAATTCAATATCTCGAGAGCAAAGCCATACTGATCCTTTTCTGGGCGCACAAAATAATGTACAAGCATCCTCTTTCCCGTCAACCAGCTGTACCAAGTTCGTGTATGACGAAAGCGGCGACATGGCGGCTTGTTGGTTGAGCTTCGTCTATTTCCACCCGCGTTCGAAGGTTGGCCCGGTTTTGTACTATAGAAGAGCGAGGATTCATAGGCGTAGACGGGAATTCCATCGATTCAGAATCTGACAGGCTTTTTCTGTGGGGGTGGAACAATTAAAAAAAGTAGCCTCCATCATGTCCCGAGCTGTCGTTGTATCAATGAAGTCAGAGAAAGGGGAAAGGTTTTATTAGGCTAAAAGCAGGAGAGTGTAGGGTTTTCATAACGGGGGGAGTGGAGAGGGGGAGGCGGCCCCGTCTTCGATATCCAAACTCATCAGGACATCGAAAGTGTCCAGCGGAGAAACCATCTAGGTCTTACCCTGGGCGGCCACCTTCGCTCTCAGATAATCCTCAACAACCTCATCCTTAACCCCGTCAACCCGGTCATCTTTCACTTCGGCCCGCCCCTCTTCCTTGACCGCCCCCTCTTTTTCTCCCCCACCGAATCCCACCACTCCCGCAGCACTCGCCACCACCTGCGATGCCATATTTTGGGCCTGAGCAAGATATCCGGGTGCCTCTGAGGATCCTTGAGCCGAGTTGGGGAGATTGGCCCGGACATCTTTGGGGGCCTGCCCGACGGTGGAGGGCTCGATAGTGGATGCCTTGTCATGTTGGCCATAGGTGACATTGTAAGGTGTGGCGGAAGCGGCAGTTCCTGACGCGTGGGTTCCCTTTTGTTGCCATATCAGCCCAGGATGAGGTGAGATGTAGCTGTTACTGCGATGGCAAACTCACATCCTGCTGCTCTAGACGTGTATCCGAAGTACCAGTTCTCGGCTGCGTGGCGGATGGTGGGAGGTCGTTATTGCCAGTGTCCAGTGGTCTCGCGGGTAAAGTTGTCGTGTTGTTCGCTTGGACTGCACCAGCAACGGTATTAGGTTCATCGATACTAGGATCCCTCAATTCGCTGCCAAAATTCGGATCGCCGTCGTCAATTGGCTGAGTCGCGAGACCGCTCGTAGATTTGACCTTTTCGAGGCTCCAATCGATTTTGGTGTTGACTCGCGAAATCCCGTGTACATCATCGAGGGAAACATCGACAGTAGCAATCGCTCTTTCCCGCACCTTTCCATTTTCCGATCCGACGGCGACTGCTTCCATTGTTGTGGCACTACTTGCTCGCCATTTGATCGGACCTGTTGGATAGGATTTATTACCACTTTGCATGTCGGCTGTTGGGTCCGTCCAGTTTAAATTCGACGCGATTTCTTCCTCGAGCATTGGAAGCATGCCGAACTCGTATTCGAGGGTACCGCCGTACTTCTTGGGAATATTCTCAATGGCAATGTACTTTTCAAGCGTTGGCTTCATGTCAGTGGATGAGAGAATGAAGATTTTCGAGACAGTGATTGGATCAAACCAGCGCTTTATCCAGCTCCAGACTGTTGGGAAGAACGAAGGGGCTCCAATAACGAAAATACGATCCAGCGTCTCCGGATAGTAAGCAGTGGCTAGTGTACTTGCGTCTTGCATGTGAGATTTTAGATTCCAGAATTGCTTCAAACCGACGTTGTTGATATCAACAATGTTATTCGACTGAGAGATTGGGGTCTCCGGGTAAGGTCGGTCCTTGATGGCAGTGCATAATGGAAGTACGAATCGGGTGAGATTCTCGTACAAAGCGAACAATCGGAGCATTTTGGACGAGACCTTGTTCTCGTTTTGAGCCACTGTTGCCTTCTTGGACACAGATTTCTCATAAGCGTTCAATGCCTTGGAGTTGAGAGGCGCGACTTCAAAGACGTATACCTGTTACGGGGTTAGAGATTATGAGCTACCGTTCCCGTGATTATAGCTCACGGGTATGCCTCGTCTGTCTCGTCGTCCTGTCCATTGCGGGTACTGTTGGAGATGGTCAGTTCTGTTGGCATTTTGGAAAGCTCTCCACTCACAAGTCTTCGGGTCTCATCATATTCTTTCACATCGATGGTATCATAAAGTTCTTCGAGGTGATTTTCCTTACGCCAGTCTTCGGTGGCTTTGAACTGCGTCAAAGCCTCCTTTGGGACGAATTTTCGAGCTCGAAGGTATCGCCTTGATAGTTGGTTAGTAAACAGAAGGATGTCAGGTATCATTACATCGGCATGTGACAAGACATTATTTGATAAGGAGGTCTGATATGGCGAAGTGGCAAAGCAGAATTCTGCCGAGGTAAAGATGCAAACTCACAGCAACGTCTCATCGTCGTGGCTAGCAGGTTTCCCGCCTTCGACTTTGGTGGTATAATAGCCGTCCTTCTCGCACAGGACCTTGAACTGGTCGAGGGCGCTTTGCTGGTCGTCGTTCAGATGGCCAAGATGGCCGCTAGGATACTGAAAAGAGTCGACCTTTGTGAGTTCGGCCATGGCTTCAACGAGGAGGCAGAGAGTTAGGTGAAGAAAGAGGTAGAGAGATGTTGTGTGTTCGGCAGAGGAGAGAAATGCAAGCAGAGGTTCAGACTAGCATTGGTAGCAATTACGTCGTTTGGTCAGCCTGCAGCGAACTTCATCCGGCTCGTGGCGGAGATAACTCTGAGCAGTCATCATCTTTCGGAAATAGTGCACATTGTGATCGTTTACAATACTACTTTGTAGCCGAATATCTCTCCGCCTCCACCTCGTTAATACTGCGGTACTGTGTAGAATACATCCGACAAGTATTGCTTATGTGATTATATGTCTTATCATCACGTGCTTTATGCTAAGACATATCCGTAAGTCGGGTAAGGTCGTTTATAATACTACTTTATAGCCGAATATCTCTCCGCCTCTACCTCGTTAATACTACGGTACTATATAGAATACATCTAATAAGTATTGCGTATATAATTATATATCTTATTATTACGTGCTTTATACCAAGATATATCCGTGAGTCGGGCAAGGTCGTTCACAATACTACTTTATAGCCGAATATCTCTCCGCCTCCACCTCGTTAATACTGCGGTACCTCCTACTGTGTACATCCGACAAGTATTGCTTATGTGATTACATGTCTTATCATCACGTGCTTTGTGCCAAGACATATCCCGCGACCCGCGATGGGTTTCGTCATCAACAGTGGGCCGACTACTCTAAACACTATACACTCTCCGAGCCTCCCGTCCCCATAGCCGCGCCTACAGTGTACAACCACAAAACCTCCCCCTCCACGCCTCACCACCTCTCCCACGCCTCACCACCATCACTCCCACCACAATGCTGCTTGAAGAACTCCCAGCCGAGATCATTGAGGCCATCCTCTCCCACCTCCCGCCCAAATCGCTCATCAACACCTCAAAGACCTCGAAGAAACTACACCAACTCGCAAACACCCCCCTACTATGGCGCTCGCATTGTCGCTCTCAATTCCACTTCTGGGATCCCTCACACGGGCTGCCCGAGAATTTCACCTCTCCTGTGAATGACATAAACTGGAAGGACAAGTTCCGGAACAGAATGAATCTGGAGCGGCGCGTGGATCAGAGCATGGACACGCTGATCAACACACAAACCGACAAGCTGCCCACTATGCAGCGTATGCTCGCCATGTCCGACGACTTTTCCGAGTATACATACGACGTCAAGGAGGCTCTCTTGCGCCATTGCGCTGCGCCTGAGGAGAAGGAGGACTATTTGGCAAGACGTTATTGGGCAACGGCTGTGCTTGAGAAGCTGCATCGTGGATTTGCGATAGAGGAGTGGAAGAGATGCATGCTGAGAGGGGGTACGAGCTCAGAACAGCTTGAAAGAAACATTGCCGCCTTTGATCTGTTCGTCAGCCACGATGAGCAAGATATCAACTCCGTTATAACTTCGCTGGATATCATTGCCGCCGATCTACAAACCGAGCATCCAGAACTCGACACGCTCTCCACACGCGAAAAGGCAACAACAGTAGCCACGTTCCTACGAGCTCATGGTCACAACGGAGCGTCCGACGAGGAATACCACAATCTTCCCAATAATTTCCTCGGCATAGCTCTCCGTGACTCCGAGCATCATTCACTCCCATTGATTGCTGTCTCAATTTTCTGCTTCGTTGCGAGACGAATAGGTCTAGAAGCACACCCCTGTTCCTTTCCAATGCACGTCTACGCCATCGTATCTTCACCAGAAGACGAAGATCTCGACGGTAGACCTTCCAGCAAAGCTTCAGAAAACATGTACATCGATGCCTTCCGCGACCCAATCGAAGTTCCACAACATCATCTACAAGCTCAACTTCGTTCGATGGGTGCCGCCGCTTACCCGGAAGAATTTTTGAGCAAGGCAAAAGACACAGAAATCATCATTCGTTCTTCGAGAAATATGATGCACTCCGTCCAAACGCTCCAGATGCACGGCAATGTCCCACTGCCATACCCCAACGATCCTCGCACACCCCTCTGGTATCGCCAAAAACCGGATTTCGATAAGGCTTTCTATGCGAGCTTGTGGTCCACGATGTTAATGCAAACTCACCACTCGACTGGCATGAGTAGGCGACGCCATTACCTTCCATTCCTCCTCGAATACGTTCAACAACATTGTCCTTGGGATGCCGATCTGGTAGAAAAACACATCACGCCAATGTTCAACCGATACCCGGAAGAATTCGAAACGATGAGGATTCTCGGCTTGTTAAGGGAGAAAGATTGGGCTCAGCCCAAGGTTAGGGTGAGAAGTGATGAGCTTGACGGGCGTGCAGGGAATGTCCAATTCAAGGTTGGGCAGGTGTTCAGGCACAGGAGATACGGGTATGAGGGTGTTGTTGTGGGGTGGGACAAAATTTGCGGAGCATCGGATGCATGGATTGAGAGCATGGGGGTGGATCGATTGAGTGGGGGGAGGGCGCAGAGTTTTTATCATGTTTTGTGAGTCGTTTCTTCTCTTCTAGTAAATTTGGTTTTGGGAGGAGTTGAGGGCATGATGTTATCCGGTCCATCGGATTTTTTTCGGTTGCCGGACTATGGCTAATAAGACGACAGGGTCAACGAGAAAAGCACCAGATATGTGGCTCAAGAAAACATCAGGCCTGTCGAAGAGGAACCGAGTGAGGCGCTCAAGCAACTTGCGGGAAGGTATTTTAGACGATGGGATAGGGAGATGAAGAGGTTTGTCAGTAATATCAAGGATGAGTATCCTGATGATTGAAAACTTCTGAAAGAAAGAAATCAAGTATAGAGAGGAGGGAGATATACTAGCAAAAAGGGGTAAAATCTCTAGAATAGATTCAATAGAACATAATTTCGAATTTCGATCCGACCTCTATTACTTTTTTGAAGTGCTTATATCCAAATAGACTTTATAAGGATTCCGCAAACTTGCGTTTTGTAGGCCAGGTCTAGGCAGCATTACCCGCTGTTCGGGCGTATTAAATATCGATGTTTAGTAAGTTGAGTCGAGCGAATAACTTAGAAGTACGTAAGAGGCTATACGGGTGAGATATTGCGTTTGTCATTCACTTATTCTAGTATTGTGTTCTTGGTATAAGAGATTATGATGATATTCAGTAGACTATACTAATAGCCCGAGGGGCTAAAATCTAAATACTATTAGACTCGTGGTAATAGAGGAGGGTTAGGGTAGTCAGACTTGTTATTATCTTTAGTTCATGTTCCGAAATAATTTAACTTGAAGGGGCGTTTTCTTTTTAGAAACCTACTATACCCCCGGTGATATGGCGTTTTTGGTGGAGGGTCACCGTTGTATCTTATTATTGAGAGAGTACTGGTGTTTGGGTTTTCTGTAGGATTTAGTATGTTACTAGCAAGTTTTTTTTTCTTTTTTATGTGGGATACTGGAAGATTTCGTTTCTAATCCGGTAGTCATAGGAGTGGTTTTGGAGGTTACTTGGTACTTACTACTATAGCAAGGTACATGACGAGATTTCACCCGCGCGCGCTCGCAAGTCTGGCGTTATTGTACTAGGGGTTTGGCATATATTCATGTTTTGTAGTGGAAGCTATTTAAGGTATATATTTACCCGTGCATAGCCCTGAAACGCTTGAGCTACTACAAAGTACGTATTTAGAGTGGACCCCTATGGGCGTGGCGTTTCCCGCTTAGTTGCTTGATTGGGAAAGAAGTAGAAGGAGGGAGGGGGTTTGTATTCTTTATCTTGCTTTGGGTTGAGGATTTGGTTGGGGTTGAGGTGGTACTTGTATGTTGTGCAGGTTTTTGTTTGATGGCGTTTATGGATTTGACGCCGCGTAGTGGCGGCTCGTTGAGACTTGATGGGAGGGATATAGGTATGTGATATACTTTTCTGGGAAGTTTGAGCAGTCAAAGAAGATTCGGCAATTGAAATGGCCATGGGGAGGTATCTTGGGTTTGTTAATTAGTTGGGTGTGGTTGGGATGCTTGCTCTGCGACTACTAAAGAGGTGGGAGTGGGAGCGGTTCATAAAGAGGTTTGTTTTGGCGAGGGGAGATGAGGAGGAGAATTGGTACGATAATGGCGGTGGAGAAAGATAACGACGACTCGGGAGAATGAACGATTAGGGACAAGTTTCATCATCACCTTATTTAAAATCACAGCAAAACTTTTCCATACTTGGTCGATAGATTGCTTCGGAACACCAAGGTAATTTCATAGCTTACCGCTAGCCGTTTCTCGTCGAAAAGGATTTGGGAGAACAAGCCTTTGATGTCATATTCTATCGGTTTTGTTGTGGAGAAAGTTGGTTCTGGGATGACCTTTAGGTAGATATACCTTTACGTTTTTGCTTCGCTTATTTTGTACTGATAAATAATCGAGATAGTGTAGTTGTGCCCGATAAAATATCCATGTTCCACCGCTCTCAGTGCTACCGAGTGATGCGAAATAGGGGTATTCAAGAGACGACCTCTGGCGGGTAAGGAGGACATGAGATCCCACGGGTCAACGAATCTTGGAAACTAAGCCCCTGATACTAGCCTTCTTCATCCGCACAATTGGAAGGAAAAGGGGGTGGGGGAAAGGGACAGAGTGTGAAAGATGGTAGCGATTTTAGAGAGGCAGTGGTGATGATGAATAGATATTATGGGTGGTGATAAATAGATATTATGGGTGGTAATGAAGAGATATTGTGTGCGGTATGAGCTGTAGCGGGCAAGGAATATAGTCAAAGAGACACACATCTTTGACTGAACAAACCTCTGCCAACTATCAACATATTTTCCGCAGATCTCTGCAAGCGAGCCCGATTGAACGGGAGAGCGGTGGCGGTCTGCATCATCTCCAGCGCAAAGATATTTTCATTCCTCCTACGAGGCTCGCATATAACAAAAAACAAGGACCTCGAGCGTGACTCGACATGTATTGCGAGATTAGCGATAGAAGGTGAGGCGTTTACTATCATTGATACCATCATCATCGTCCTTTCATGGTCATCGAAAAGAAAGGGCTTTTCGTCGACAGGCCTTTTGCCGGGACCGCCGTCCTGAGAGATTGAACGAGTTCAAGTACTGTGAAGGGAATTATGCGGAACAACAACCGTATTCTCCTCGACGATGACGTCTCCCCAAACCAGATCAAAGTCACTCGAACTCAAGGCTCGATGAAACATCCATATCTCCTGGCCTAAGTTCCACAACTTCTGACACCACCCTCCTTCTGATAATAAGCATGGTTGTAATGACGAGAGTGTAATCGAAATTACAAGAGCATGGCCTTGCTCTGTGACATTTCTCATAATTAGTATCTCCAGGATTGTGCCACTGAGGCGAGAAAGCATGAAAACGAACAAAGACAGCAAAAACGATTCGCATCTGTGGACACAACAAGAAGGAAGCACTGTATAAATTTGATGGTTGACCTGCACAATTGCCAGCAATTAAAAACAGTATGTCAGAATCGAAAAAGGAAGAAAAGAAAAATGGTTGATCCGTTCTACCACTAAGACGTCAACACCACACTTCGATAATCATCAACACGTCGCCTTGACTGCCTTTCCTTTGGGAGTCAAATGCTGCGCCAAACGACTCTTGCCGCATACCGCCGCCTGGACAAAGGTCTCGGTGTTCAAAATCGCGCCGGCATCATTGGTGTGGGTGTTGTCGAGCGGGAACAGCTTCTTCGCCGCCGTGGGTCCCATCTTTTGAAGCGCATCAACGGAAAATTTGGTGTGGTCGATGAATTCCACCTTTTCCGAGAGTGCAACCTGTCTTGCTGCCTCGGTAAAGGGCCGAGTTGATGTCAATTTGTTGCCGACCCAGTTGTTGCGAGGAACCATGCCTGAGATGATTGGGATCCTGGGGGAATCAGTCCGGTGGTTTTGGGACGCGATGGGGGATGTCTTTGATGACTTACGCTTGTTTCTTTTTGACGTCGGCGACCATGGTGCGCAGATACCAGCCGAAGGAATGAACAACAGAAGGTCCCCCTGGCGTTTTGACAAGTTTCGTCTCTTCTCCTACTCCTGTAAGAGTACCCCGATCGGAGTATTTATCGCCTAGGATTTCCAAGTCAATTTCACTATCCTATCAATCAACGCTCAAACTTCCTGGACTCACCTTTTGTTGGATCCGAGTCATCATTATGACCCATCTCAATGAGCACAAAGTCCCCCGGTGCCGTCTTGTCGAGCAGCGCTTTCCATTTTCCCTGGGCAATGAATGAGCGCGTTGAGCGACCATTGACGGCCAAGTTCACGACTGGAATAGAGAGGTAGGCTGGGATGTGGAAACCCCAGCCTTGTAGAGGGTTGGATGTGGCGTAGTTTGCGGTTGTACTATCCGAGCAGATCAGAAGTTTTGGAGTCGCAGCTGCGGGCTCGGCCACGGCGGCGGCTGCAGAGAGAGAAGCAAAAAGTAGGGGGAAGGTCGACTTCATGATGGGAAAGAATAGAGACTATGATTAACGAAGAATGGCTCTCGAAGGGTCGACAGAGCGAGGATGGACTCCAAGTTATGCTTCAGAGCACGAATGCAATCTTATTCAGCTGGACATGCTTAGAGACTAGGGACAGACGCTAAACAAGGAATCTTTGGAGGAAGCAGACATGCCCGCGAAGAAGGAAGATGGAGATAAGCAACCAAGTGCAAGGTTTCGACCATAAATGTACGTGGGTGATTCCCACGTAAATTGTTTCGACTGCACTCGACACGGAACATGAAACACATAGTCGGGGAATTTGCCGGTGCCGCTTGAAATCGCCGGCGGCAAAGGGTCCGAATCGATTTCTCCGTACTGTGGTCAGATGGCTATTAAAGGTCAGCGGGTCCAACTACACAACCCTGTTTCCTACTTCCTTAGTACTATCAGTATAAATCAACATTCTTTTTAGATCGGTAGAAGGAGGTAACAAAGTAGTAGTGATCGAAGCTAGATTGATACACGGGAGTCGGTTGCTTTTTGGCCCGGTGGGATGCCTCAGGAAAATGCGAGATCCCTTGTATCTACTATGGTAAAGCATATAAAGTTAGGTAATCCCTCCTCCGCAGCGCTACTAAAAGCAGTCACTACTAATAGCAGCTCAGAGGGACTCGACGTGTTTCGTATGGCGAAGTGCGGTGGTAGCCAACGTGATTCTCCACAAGCTATCATTGGTGTATTCCGAATTTTCTGTTCGACGTGATCTCCGTCTGTAATTTGGAACGATCTCGAAAGTGACGCTTCTCAATCTGAGAATCGGGAACGGGAACGGGATCGCTGAGCAGGATATGCCAGCGTAAGATCATTATTATAGTAACGGGCGCTGGCCCTGGATGTGGAGAACTGCAGGGGCGTGCATCCAGGTCAGGAAGCTTCAACAAGAGTGATGGGGATCATACGGCATATCCATAGTACTATGGTATGCTTGATGGATTGTGGGAATGTGGTAGGTGGATAATCAGATGCGATGAGATTCGGGGGGAGAGACCTTGACGGCGTGGCCTTCTTATCGCGACCCAGCCTTGCAACTCTTGATCGATATACAGATGGCTGGTAATTATAGAAAAGAAAACTACCAGGAGTTTATCAACATCCATGCAGAGGTGAGGGACTCCAGTACTGACATTCCATCTCGGGGCACTTGGTAGGGCGCTGAGTCGACGAAGCCACTGTGTATCATGAGTCAGGCTTGCAACTCTCTTCCGGGAACATACGGATATACGATAGCATACTGTTAAGAACCCCTGGCATTGGTTTGTCTTGAAACTTCCTTCTACCAGGCTCTTGACAGCAGCCCCTGCCTGCCATTATTCAGGATCACCTCGCAATACCACGTGTACTTACGTAGTATGCCATGTGCACACAGTAATATGCCATGTGTACATAGTAATATGCCATGCGTACATAGTAATATGCCACGCGCACATAGTAATATGCCATGCGTACATAGTAACATGCCACGCGTCCAATCAGTGACATTGGCAAGACTGCCGTCGCCGAAGTGAGTATCTTCTGAATGGGAGAAGAGGCAGTCTGGGCAAATTAGCCGTGTGGTGACTAGGCATGGACGAGAGAAAGAAAAGAAGAGGAATTGAGGGTTTGAAGTTTGGTCACAACCTAGGATTCAATCCCAAAGCGGCAATATGTTGTCCATGGCAACCGTGTGGCAACATGTGTCCCCCTTTCATCCCATGTTTGCCTACGCGAACACAAACATAAACATCTACAAACGACTCCACTGCTTCCATCGCTAATCCATACTTCGCATGATCCTTTCTCGAGCTTCGTAACGCGACTGCAAATTGTCATCCGCCTGCGTCGAAATTCTATGCTGAAGCTTCGTATGCATCATCCTAGACAACAATCCGACGTGTGTTGAGCGCGAAGCAAGCGCCATCTCCAATGAATCGCTATACAGCTGGGACGCCATGCCCTCCTCCCTTTGCGCCGGCCTTTCTCGGGCAACCATATCCCCAACACTATTCGAATCCCTATGCACAGCCGTACGCGCTCTCCACTATGTATGAGGATACTGCAGACATGCAATACACAACAGATCTACAAGCACAACAATTACGAAAAGCTGCTCCGCGAAGAAGAGTCAGCCTTGCACCATCTGCAAGACAGTCTATCGCCATACACGAGGACACGACGAGTATGGTTGGCTCAAACGCAGCATCAAGTGAAGGAACTTCGATCCGAGGCTTACACCAATCGCGTAGCAAGAGACAGAGCGTTTTGGACGCACAACCACGGAGAAGACGAGTATCCTCAATTCTTTCAGACAAGCTTGCAACTGCTTCCGAGACATCTGCAACCACATCCAACATGGGCTCGGAGAATAGACAGATAAAATCAAGCTTGCTGAAGAAGGAGGCCCGAAGGAGGACCATATATATCCCGGAAGATACCACCATCTTCACGATACATCCCGGTGCAAGCATGGCAGACAGTAAACAAGATCGAAGACGAAGAGAGCGTACCCCTGATGTTGGATTCGACCTAGTTACACTATCCGAAGAAGACGAGCATACGCCTCTTCGGCCGTCGATGCGCCAAACAACGACCCAACACCAGAAGAAGACCTCTTCCAGAAAATCCTTGGCAGTTGCGCCCAAGCGAGCTCCTCTGCAAAAATCAACACGACCAGCCCAAAGTGTCTCATTTGAGGAGGATATACCAGGTGCACCAACAGGCAAGGAGAACTTGTCACCCGATGAATGCAAGACCAAAGCAAAGAATGCGAAGCCTCTGGGAGATCTAGCTAAGACTAGGCTGAACATGGCAGGAGTGAGAAACGCTACGCCGGACAAGAAATCAGCACTTTCTCAACCCAAGCCGGTTCGGTTGGAGGAATTCAAATCGCCGAAGAAGAGAACCGGATCGGATAGTATTCTCGCTTTCAGCCCTCAGCCTACCAGGATGAGGACTTCGAAGTATGAATCCAAGGCGAGCTTGAGGGCTACAGAGGTTGTCAAGAACGCTGGCGAGTCTCTGTTCGCGCGTGCTCGGACCTTGCCTCCTCTGGACAAGACCACAAAAGCGTTGCCTCAAACGCGATCGATGCAAGCTCCTGTCCCAAAAGTCCCTTTCTTGCTCCAGAAAGCACAGCAACAATCTACCAAGTATCAGGTCCTGAGCGAAGATCTGGCGCATCCGGAGCTCTACGAGGATCACTGGCTTGACTACCAAGAAATTGCGCTATCTCAGCTGGTGAACAGTATCTTCGAGCCACTCGGAAC
The DNA here is from genome assembly GCA_000738655.1 of Venturia pyrina ICMP 11032. Taxonomy (NCBI): domain Eukaryota; kingdom Fungi; phylum Ascomycota; class Dothideomycetes; order Venturiales; family Venturiaceae; genus Venturia; species Venturia pyrina. Next base: position 222,447 of record JEMP01000193.1, on the reverse strand, counting down.
GTACAAAGAGTCTACTGATCAAGCTGGACTTCGAAAGCACCTCATCACCCTGTATCACGATCCTCAGATTCCTCTTCAACACAAGCGATTGCAGGCTTCGCTCCTGTATGGCGCTCTGAGAATCCCCAAGGATATGCTTGCAAAGGCCTCCCGGATCAAGGACGATGTTGGTCTCAAGAAGAAATTTCTGTCACTGTTCAGTGAGACTTATGACCTGAAAGTGCTTCAAGCAGCAGCAGAAGTTGTCATTGGAAGGGAAATGTCGATGCCAAAGCCTCGCCGATCTGGAAATATGGCTGCCTCGAACGTGAATACCCGCTCTTCTACTTCATCGACGGACGGCAGTCGATTATCGACGGGATCGGGTGCGGCAGATGATTCCGACAAAAGGGCTCGTAGTGCCCGACGTGCCGTTGAGCGGTTTCTGGACACCTTTCTCGTCAAACATGAGGATGCTGTGAGATCGAAAGGGATGATTGCCAATATCGCTCGATCTAACACTCAGACAGCAGACGACTTCGGCTCCCAAGGCTGGGCATGGCGACGGACTGTCCTTCGCAGCTTGATGCTCATCTCTCTGCTGGACCAAGCGAAAAGCAAAAATCTAATCAAAGATTGTCTTTTCCAGTCTGCCTCACCACACAAATCCTCAACAGCAGTTCTTACCGCGCTGGGCGGCCTCCTCCTCCCATCTCTCGGCGACATTGCCCGTCCCCTAAGCCACCTCAACTACACCCTCGAAACCATCCAGTACCCACTCGAAGAATTCCAATACCAAATCACCAACCTCGCCACCGATCTCCGCGATGGCGTCATGCTAACTCGTCTTGTCGAACTCATCCTCTTCAATAGATCTGCCGATGGCAGTGCCGGCCCGTACGAGTCTTCTGATCAAAACCAAAGCATGACCATCTCGATGCCTACGGGTGAAGTCTTGACGAGTTCTTGGACGGAGGATCCCGCTGAAGCTTGGATTCTTTCCCAACATCTCAAGTTTCCCTGTGCTGGAAGAGCGCAGCAAATTTACAATGTTCAGATCGCGCTTTCGGCGTTGACGACGCTTGGTGGTGCGGCTGCGAAGGCGAATTGTGACATCACGGCTGATGATGTAGTTGATGGACATCGCGAGAAGACGCTTAGTTTGCTTTGGGCTGTGGTGGGCCATTGTGGTCTCTCTAGCTTGGTAAATTGGCAGGAAATGAAGAGAGAGATCCATCATTTCCGTGTCAAGGCGAGGAGGGGGAACGATATCACGGCGGGATTTTTGGAACACGTTACGCCCATGTCGCCAGAACCGAATCTCAACTTGAAGAGCTGCTCGAAGTTGTTGCTTACATGGGCTCAGAGCATCACTGCTCTCCAAGGCCTCAACGTCACAAACTTGACCAGCTCCTTTGCCGATCCTCGGGTGCTTGAATGTATAGTGGACGCCTATCTCCCATACTTCCCGCAGTCGGCAGGTGCAAGACCAACGACGTTACCTGGTAAACTTCGCGCGCTCGGTTGCTCACCCTCTTTCACGACACTCTTCACACCCAACGCCGGCACACCAATCCCATCTCAATCCCTCACCCTCACAACACTGACGTACCTCTCCTCTCGCCTGCTGCCCCTCAGTCTTACGCATCGCGCTGCTACTACTCTGCAGAGAGTTTTCAGACAATACCAAATTCGTAAAAACATCACTAAGCGTGCACAGTTGGCACAGTTGGCTCACCACTGCGCACGTGTCGTCTGCGCCAGGGAGCGCGTCGTCAATGCGGCGATGGTGTTGCAGAGGGCGTGGAGAAGTGTACTCAGCCGGAGGATCGATGCCTTGTTAGACGATGTCACCAGTTTTCAGGCCGTTGCGAGGGGATGGGCTACCAGGGTGAAGGGAAGAAATGGGGGGAAAGTGAAGGAGAGGAGGAGAGGCGTGTGGTAGCTCAAAGGGGCCGGAGCATGTGGGGTTGAGTGGAGTAGGAGTGGGATAACTTGATTCCTTTCTTTTTCTTTCTGTCGGGTCATGACTTTGGAATATGATGGTTGGGACTGTAGCGTTTCTTTTGGTTTGGGGGTTCGGTGGGATACCTAGATTACTCGGATGCTTGTTAGGAACTGTGCAGCTTTTGTTGGGCTGATGATGACGGACCATTTTCTCATCGCACCTCTCCCCGGCTTTCTTTGCCTGCTTTTCGACTGCGCGATTATTCACTTTGTACCAATGATTGCAGGTCAGTGAGGGAGTATCGATCCCACTGCTTGTTAATTGAGTTGGTGCGTAACAAGGAACAGCTTTTAGTAGCCATGTCGTGGGGACGTTGCGGATGGAAAATCGGTGTCCTATTTTTCTCTTCGGCGACTTGTTTCTGAAGAAATTGGCCGATGGATAGAGTGAGGAGTTGGGGTTGATTGTAGCAAGAAAGGTAGGGATGGCAGTAGGCACGTTAGTGATAATAAAGGCACGTTGGCTATGGTGATAGGCACGTTGGTGATGGTAATAGGCACGTTAGTGTTGGTGATAGGCACGTTGGTGATAGGCACGTTGGTGATGGTAAAGGCACGTTGGTGATAGTAATATGCACGTTGGTGATGGTAACAGCCACGTTGGTGACCATCATGGGCAAAGCAAAATTATCCCGTGACCACCACTTCCACGGCATTGGGATCGCCGTTTACTTTTCGGGATTACGAATATTCTAATCTCGCTCCCTCGCCACGATTATCTGGGGTCTTGTGAGTTAGAGAGCATGTACTATGTACGAAAGTACTATAAATAAAGCCACCCTTGAGCCCATTGCTATTTTAGGTTGCATAGAATAAAGAGGTGTTTTTCTTTTTCTTTTTCTTTCTCTCAGGCAATCCAAGTCCATGGCACGGAGAAGCGACGCCAGAAGATAGCATTTCTTTCTCTCCTAGTCGGGAGAAAGTCCATACTGTGCTGGTGAGAGCTATTATCAGTCCTTTTGCAATGACGCTGGTGATTGGTTCAAGATAATGCAGGTTGCTTCTTTCGTAGAAGGCTTCTCATGACCCATCTTATGACATTTGAGAAGAGTCCCACGAGGTATGGCGGTAGTATCTGCGAAGTCTGAATGCTGATATGAAGTAAATTTCGATTTGGAGTGGTTGAAAACCCCGTCCACAAAAGTTTCAGAACACGAGCCTCGTGTTCTCACAGAGGATATAGTATGGTACACATGTTGATTCGTCACGTCCATATGCTACAAAAAGATTGTTTGACACTCAACTAGTGGAAGATATCTGAGACCTTGGGAAGAGTTTGTCCAAGCAAGCAGATGACATAACTCAACCTTGCCACGGGATTATCGTATCCATGCGCTAAAAGCGGGAATCCCATCAAGGAGATTGAGTGTTTAGGAGCAGTCGCGACGATCTGGAATGAACGTGTCAGAACACCCACAAAGTATATATGGTCGATATCCAGCTCTTCTTCTACAGAATACAATGACGGGGCTCATCAATTCTTGCAGCAATTTCGGCCTAACTCCATCTACAGCTCGCCCAAATTAAGATTTTCACATCATGGCGGCTCGAAGACTACTATTCTCGATACTTTGTGACATCCTCTTGGTTTGGGAGTAGAATGACCATCTCATTGCCTTTTCAGATTCGTCGCTCTACAGCATGGCTGGTTGTATGACCGTCACCACGAACAGAAAATCTTCAGTCTTCAAAATCTCACTGCGCCTCTCCAAGGTCGCAGCCATTCTATAGGAAGTAAGCGAGCCCAATCCCCATCCACGCCAAATGTCTTCAATTTCACCACAATCAGCTCCGAGAAGGCCTCCCTTGTGTTATTCCATGATAAACGGTCCGGTTCGTTATTTCCGCTCTATAAGGGACTTGGGCAACAAATTTTTCCATAGTTTGGTTCTTGCCTTGCTGGTTGACATCGGATATCGGATATGTTGGGATACTGATAGAGGACCTGATAATAGCTTTTGGAACGCTGCGTTTCGGAGAACTCAAAGAAGAGCAACAAGCCGATCATTGACTCGTTGGCACCGGCGTTGCGATAGGGTCCATCATTGCCAAATACTCCAGTGGTTGTGGCTCAGGATTGCACGAGAGGAGGAGCAGAGCAAAGAGCAAGTACTCCGTAACATATCAGCGAATGGATGTCCCTGCATGATTGACGCTTGGCGCCAAGAAGAAGACCCTTGGTCTCAGGTCCGGTGGGTCTATCTTCAACTTCGACATCAACAACTCTTCCAGTCCATCGACCTTCCATAAATTTTTCCTTCGAAATTAAAAACAAGCTTAATAGAGGTGACGACCTTGTTTCCCGTACCATGACCATGAAAGGCCTCTGGTTCTCACAGTCTCTTCTCGGGGCATCTGCCTCCGCAATTTTCATCCAATCTAAATATACACCGTGGTATTTATCCAGATGTATACGAATTTCGCTAAGAAGACTACCATCTCAGGCTTAGTATAAGAAGCCTCGACTTCACCTCATTCTCCACTATTTCCCCATTCTCCATTTGGACTGTGTGATCTCTGTGAAGCGACGAGCGGTCACAACTTTGCTAGTCCCGAGGCTGCGTTTGTACCATCCGCGGCTGTATTCCAGCAAAGACGACCTGCGCCCTGAGTACACTTCCACGTGGGCTCGCGTTTTGATATTGACTGATTGTTCCGTTCACTACATTCTGTCAAACTTCTACCATAATATTATTTTTAACTCACCTAATCGCCTCATCATGAGATTCTCCTCCTCAGTTCTAGCTGGACTGCTTTCGCTGCTAGCTCAGACGGTTTGTATCAACGCCCAAATCGTTCAGAGCGCTCGAACGATCAAGGCCACAATCCCCAGCGGCGACACTGTCGAGATTTACCGTCACGGAGCGACCATCACTTCGTGGACTTCTGGCAGCAAAGAGCAGCTGTTGTTCCTTTCAACGGCTGCAGTGTTGAATGGAAGCGCGGCAATACGCGGTGGTATTCCAGTCGTGAGTTCTCCTCGCCATGAATCGTTTCCAAGCACTAATGTTCTAGGTCTTCCCCAATTTTGCAACTCCTCCAACCAATCACAGTACATCCAAGATGCCCCAGCACGGTTTTGCGAGGAATAGCACTTGGAAATTCGTTGGCAGCAAGAAAGGCGAGGGAAACTCCAGCCTAGACCTGATCTTCCACCTCAACTCATCCTCGCTTATCAAAAAGTATCAAGAGGACTGGCCTTACAGTGTTGACCTGACTTACACTGTCACTTTGTCCCCCAACACCCTCAGTGCTGATATCCGTGTGTCCAACACTGGCAAAGTGCCTATTGAGTTCCAGTATTTACTTCATTCTTACTTGGCGTTACCCGTGAGTCGCATTTTTTCTTATGATACCCATGATCCATGTGAGAATTGTCGCTGAACTATGGCCGTCAATAGGACATTACTCAAGCCACCGTCTCTGGCCTCGAAGGTAGCACGTACCAAGACAAGACCCAAGCATACAAAGTCATTGCTGAGAAGTCGAACGCCGTGACCATCACCAATGAGACAGATCGCATCTACACACCAGCAACTCCCGACCATACGATCGTGCTCAACAATGCGGGTAAGCCTCGCGTCAGCATTGTACGTGAGAACCTCCCCGATGTGACTGTCTGGAACTTGTGGGAGACGAAGGCCAAAACAACCCCGGACTTCGCCCCAAAGACTGCTTGGAAGAACTACTTGGCTATCGAGCCCGGTCATGTCATAAACTTCAAAAGCCTTGCCGCTGGAGGTACTTGGGAAGCTCGTGTTCATTGGATTGCTCATGCAGCTGTGTAGGGGAGTCTCTTGACACAGAGGAACCACCATGGCGTGGCAAGGTTCCCTATCGCTGGCCACTTTTTTTCGTACAATAAACCAAGCCACTTCTTCTCCGTGATTGCTTCAGACGACAAACAGACAAATCCGCATCGTCAAGGCTCTGCACCACTGTCTGGAATTTGATTGCTACCTTTATTGGGCGAGAGAGACATCATCGGAATACTCAATTCTTCGAAGCCTTACTTCATAAATTCCTGAATTATTATTTGATTACCTTTTTGCGCAGAAAGACACAAGATTCTCCAAGTCCAGCTTCGTCGCCAATTTACCACTGCATCTAACTCTTTGTAGGGCCTTCTTGACGATAATGATCATCGTCACCCATACACCAGTTCTGAATGGTCTAGCTTATCTTCTATGGTCGTTTCCCGCGGGTTCGTTGATGAGATTTCTGAGAAATGGACATCCAATCGATTCAATGAGATAATGTTTGGATTTCCTGTCGCTTCTTCTGTTTGGTCCTAGTGAGAAGTTTATGATTCATTGGAGCGCCAATACTATGTCTGTCTACAGGTTGCTTGCAAAAGAGGACCGACCATGGCCCGTTGTGCAACTATCATGCGTCTGTTTGGTCAATGATGCGCAAACGATTGGTGATGCCGATAGCCCTAGTTAAAAATAGAGCTGTATGAGGGAGAGAAGAGGTGAAACGGTCGTTGTGGGGTTGGATGCCTCAGGCTGTATTCTGAAATATCCTCGCAATGTAGCCTGCAACGTACCTGCGTTCCGATATCTACAGCAGACTCACTGTTTCTCGCCGAGTCTTCTTCTACCACACCACGCCCACCAATATTTGGACAACGTTGTTCGCATTGGACATTAAATATTGACGTGCTCCTAAAGCCCTGAGAAGCACATCACCGGTTAGGTATCGCTATCGATGTGACCGAATAAGAATTGGCCGGCCAAGTGTGCGGCGAACAGCCCAATCTCTATATAGGCCAACCTCCTGCTTTATCGGACGTCAATTCTTCGCTAGAGCACCTTCAAGTATATCGAACGCCTGGAGGAGTAGTTGTAAAGCTTACACCATTGGCAGTGTTTGATCTCACACTCTTAAGATATCAGAGACTGCCCAGGAGCTCCACTTGTCAGTCAGCTTTCAAGCACTACGGAGCAAGGAATTTTCGTATTGCTGCTCTCGTCTCGAGGGTTTGTTATAGAGGCCACTATCTCTAAGTCCACTAATACCGACGTTAAATCCATAGCAGAGAACCTTGGACGGCACGTATTACCAATAACATTAGTAATTCGGTCATAGCTACAGAACTCATATCTATATAAACCTTTCCAACCACAACAAGCAACAGATAAACACCACTGAATCCTCCTACCAAGATGCTCGCTCTCACAAGTCCAACAGGGAAACTCGGTGGTGCCGTACTCGCCGCAGTCCTCGACAATAACCTCATCGACCCCAAGACTCTCGTTTTATGCGTAAGTCCCCTTACCCCCCGAATACAGCTCTCCCCCTAACATCTGCCCAATCTAGACTTCATCCGACCCTGAATCCCCCCGCTTATCCCACTTCCGTACCCAAAACATACCCATCTCCCACGCCAACTTTGACGAACCCGCATCTCTCAGAAATGCCTACAAAGGATGCACGAAGCTCTTCCTAGCTTCCTCACCGAGGATCGAGATGGATTACAATGATGCGACCCTATGGCAAGGACGCGAAAAACACCATCGCGCCGCGATCGATGCTGCTCTGGACGTCGGCGTGAAACACATCTACTACACTTCTCTCGCCTTCGCAAACCCAAGTAAAGCCGGTGTGATGCGTGCGCATACACGGACGGAGAAATATTTGAAAGACTTGGAGGCAGAAGGCAGGGTTAAAGTTACCATCCTGCGGGAGGGACTTTATAACGAGAGTTGGCCATTGTACTTTGGGTACTACTACGGACTGAAGGAAGAAAAGAGGGATGAGGTTGTTGTTGCAGGGGATGGGGAAGTAAGCTGGACGGCGATCGATGATATGGCGTACTGTACTGCAAGGGTTCTTGCAGAAAGTAGTGAGAAGTGGAGCGGTAAGACGTTTTATTTGAGCCAGAAAAAGACGAGGAGTTTGAGGGATGTCGCGAGAATTGTTAGTCAAGTGATGGGAAGAGACATCAGACTTAAGGTGGTGAGTAGGAAAGAGTATGAGGATTATTATGCTGGGAAGGGAGAGGAGCGGGCGAGTGTGGAGTGGTGGAGTGGTTCTTATGATGCGCTTGAGGATGGGGAATGCAAGATCGACGATGAGACGTTGGAAGGGATCTTGAAGGAGGCTGGGAGGCAGCCAAAACCGGTCGAAGAGACGATTCGGGAGATGTTAATGTGAAGTCGAATGATCGAATTCGAAATCGAGGTAATGTATCATGCACAGTCTGGACCCACGGGATCCGCCCGATTTCGTCATCTTCTTCTGCTGCATGATCACCATCATCAGCGGCTCTGACCTTGGATCTTGATTAATTAGTCATTAACACCTCTGCCATCCTCTTCGAGAGGTTGATCATCACTTCCTTTTGGTTCTTCATGGGTTTTGACGCTCTCGAATCTCCTGACGTAAGTTGAAGCACCCATGCCCAGGAGCACGCGGGCCATGGAACCGGTAGTGAAGGGGCCCTGTCTTGACGTTTGGAAACAGCTCAATGAGAATGCTTTTATGCTGCCAACTAGTAGCCTCAGACCCTCAATTAACGAAAGCGCTCCCGACGTCATTTGAAGTAGCGACTTCTGAATCTGAGCCCAACCTTTCTCCTAACAATAAAAGTCCGAAAGCATGATTCGTGGTGGTATACGTTGATACGGGGGCATGATTTACTTCTCTACATGCTAGATGGCAAGCTGGCGTCCTCAGTTAGAGCGAGTTGTAGAGTGAGCACGAGCAGATTCCTGGACGCTCTTCTGGACGTGACTTTTTCACTTGCACTGAAATCATATTGGAGATGAATCTCATGTTTTGAAGGTATCTCTCGTCCCTCTTCATCATTAGGAGGTGTCGCTAATGATTGTCAGTTTGCAATAGCGATCATCATCAATTCCCTCAGCGATCATTCCACGATCATTACAGATATCTTCAGAACAATCATTGCCAATTATCAACAGAACCCTTTCTCAACAACTCGGGATGATGTGGTGCCCAGCACGCACTGACAAGTTTGCCAAACACGGCCCGAACCGAAGCGGGAGAATAATTGTGGTATTTATACCCGGATGCAAAGGAAATTCGACCATAACCAAAGACCATATACCCTAGGCGGATATGCTGAGACGGGAGGCCTCACCCTGAGCTCTACACTCTATGCAGATGTTCGCGACTGCATCGTGGTTGAGTTTGGGCGCTCTAGACGACAATCTCGCCCGTACGACTTGCCGTCCTGGGGATGAGTATGCTTTGAGTTATCCTTCCCATCTTGGCAGTGAACTCTGGAGCCATTGGCATGCTCAGTTGACCTGTCAACCATCGCTTCTGCAGCAACGTGCAGCCGTTCGGTTTCTTCTCGTATTCGTGTTGTACGTGCATTGAGTGTAGTTGATGGAGGTGGCTGTTCGGGTGATCGTTCCCCTGACAATGATGTACCGCCCGCCCCCGCTGTTGTACTGTGTACGTACACAGTACTATGTGCACTAAATGCCAAGACTCTTGGCAACAGCGGGCGCGAGCTGCTAAAACGACTGCTCCGGTCTCGGAGGTATCGAGGCTCTTCCGAAAATAGCACTACAACATCCCTCCTCCATCTTCACCATGGTCACTCCTTCTGCCATCAATCCCTCATCTAAAATCTAGCGAATCCTGGAAACCTTGACTCTAGTCTTCGGCTAATCCGTCCGTGGCTATTATACCGAGAGCTGTGGTGGACGTCCGACGCTTCTAAGCTCTACAACGCCTGCGTATACGATCCCATCTTTCTCATTGCAATTTCGACCTACTGTAAGGTGCTGCGAAAATGGCAATTTGATCGTTGTTTAAAGCTGTGATGAAGGGGGACCCGAGCTTCTCGAAACGAAAGTTCGAACCAGTTTGGGCATATCATGATCGCGTCTCAAAAGATGAGTTCTGAACATCCTGATGCCATTGGGATTTTTCACCGTTGCACCCGACGCAACGAGTTTGACGGGAATCGTGGTCAGCATCCTTCCCCGAGTCATAAGAACTTTGTTTCCATTCTTAATCGGAATTCCTTGTTCCGAAGCGTGTCTTCGAACAAACGCTCAACCTTCATTATGACGATATTATCTTTCAATAATCTCTTTCACATTGAGTATCGAAGCAGATTGCAAGTATCATAGATGAAGTCTCTTCAAGGCACTTGCTTCATCTGAAACATATATCATTTTAACCCGCATCAAAAAAGAGGTAATAAAACAATGGAGTACCCGCCACCCATCTACCAGAAAGATGGTGATATCGAGCTCCGCGATCGAAAAGATCAAGTGAAACGGAACACACTCGGTAGAGGCTACCATGATTGGGATCCAGGTGCACCACACGATCCACACCACCAAGCAGTACCAACATTTGTTGCAGCTTCGCCCAAGCGCCGTCGCGTCAATCTCTCCCTTTGGCATGTAACTGCCCTATACGGCTGCTGCATTTTTCTCGCTACCGTTATGGTTGCATTGATCGTGGTGATGGCCACTCATCTTAACTGCCCAGCATCCTCTTACTCGGCAGGAGCTTCATTAAGCTTGAATTCATCCCTCACTACCACGGCCACAGCCACTCCTCAGGGATCCTCACAATTTGCTACGGATGCCGCTACGATGGTGAACGTCACATCAACGATATCCGCTCCAAATATGACCGTGACAAGTTCCTCCAGTCGCTCTGTACGTATTGTTACCGCTCCAACGGTAACTGTAACGTCGGTGACTCTATCGACTGCAGCAGCCTCCCCGACTACCAAAACCCACGCAAGTTCAGCTAAGTAGGGATTATTGGGTTGGCAAATAGCCGTACGTAGTTTCATCTTCCTCATCTCTAGAACTAGATTTCAGATTGGATATCCCGACCTCGCCTGTTTTTTTTTTGTACTCTCCTGGGCCGATAACGTCTCTACGATGTAGCTCTGTTCATCTGTCCGATGTTGTCCCTTCATCCAGATAATGGAAGAACCTCGATAGCTAGTATACAGAAAGATTGCTGCTAAATCTGCTATACATGAATTGAACGTAATACACAGGGAGACTCGGCAAGAGCGCATAGGTTGGCGATCACTACTATGTTCAAGCAAGTCTTGGAGAAACAAGATGTTAGGAACGCTCGGATTTTCGGTGACAAAAACGAGGAGAAATGAGAGGTTATTTGAGTGACTGGCCTCTAGAGTGATGATTGTCGCGAGCTTCTGATGATGGTGGACTTGCTCGTCATTTCGATTTTTCGATAGCCCTTGCAGCGGGAGAGAACGGGCTCAAGTGTTTGACTAATTGGAAACTATGTATTTGAGACGAATTCTGGAGTTTCTGAAGGTCGAAGCTTAGGATACATGGTATGGCATCATGATACTTTGCGCTTTTTTTGTTGCAAGGGAGCTACGTGTGCGTATATAAATTACCCGTTGTACGCAACTTACGCTTTGACTCCGAGTTTTTTCAGCGTACCAGTTGGGCAGACTGTAACCTGTGTAAAACAACCTCTAAAGATGGAATTTTTCGATCAAAGTAAACATGAACGTCCATGTTGCTTATGCGCCTGTTTCGGATCGCAAAATTGAAGGCTATTAAGCCAGATCCATCGGAAATAATGCTGATGTTCCAGTACAATTTAGTGATGGTGACTCTCTTCACCCTTTCATCGTGGACACTCAAACGTAACTATCCTAAGATTATCACAACCCAGAATTCTCCTCTCAGCATAAATCAGGAAGCCATTAACCGAATAAAGTCTCGGAATGATGATCCCGGTACGACGGCGCCCTATAATCGGGCATGAGCGTCTTGCTTTTACTTTTTCCATTTTCGGATACAATGGCCTTTTATACCACCCTCCATTCCCTCGCTTCCTCTCATTACCCCAATGAGCCACCGCAAGCTTATCATCGGCACCATCAATCCAGGTTTCCTAAATTTAAAAGGACCTCTTACCTCAAATGCTTTCCGCAAAACTTGCAACCAACATACGGCCTTGTGTCATCTAGAATCTAACCACCTGCGTGAATACAAAGCAGCAGCAGCAGCAGCAGCAAGAGGTTGAAAGTGAACGCCCGTGTTCATATCTACACCTTATCAGTAAAGGACTAGAGACTGGGATCTAGCGAGGAAAATTAAGGATGTATTAATCATGATAACGATCCTCACCTCCACCACTCCACATCTCCAAATAGAGCCACTTACTCGAATCACAAGTCAGATCCACCAATCGAACCCGAGGGAGCTAATCGCTACCAAAAATTTGTCACGATTTCCCCCGCTTCAATGCTAGAAGGATTTGTCGTCAAGGTCGATTGTCGTGCGGAGGAGCAGATATCGCGTTGGAAATATACAACAGCGGGATTGTCTCCTGAACGCATAGAGAAGGCAAGAACCGGGTGATGAGATATTTCGTCAAGAACGAAGTGGAAGGAAGAGTCTGTACAAAAATGAGGCTAAGCTATTTATGCGTAAGAGCTTAGGATAATAGAAAAGTATGGGAGACGCAAAGGCAGAACAATAATGCAAAAATGGTCTAGGACACTCTCAATCATGGAGACTTCGAGCACGGCGAAAGAAGCATCTTCCAGGTCACATCCAGTTCCAGTATCCGTCTCGTGATGCAGGTTACCGCCTATAGTGCAAGTCCCATCTCGTCTCTAGGTCCCGTCCCTCCTAATACTCTTACTTCGGGGCATTCGTCTCGATTCCCCCGTATTCCCCCGTCCTCTCCATCATCTTCCAAGGCGCAAAAGCATTTCCACTCTTCCTTAACGTCTCCCTCAACTCTGGAAAGTGCCTCCCAAGAATATCCTTCATACTCGTATCCTGAACCCACTTCATCCCCTCCCTAGAATATGTCTCATCATTCCACTGTCCAGCAATAAAGCGGTCGCTCTTCAACCGCCTACTCGCCATCAAGATAAAGATTCGGAACGCGGTATCACTGAAACCAAATCCTTCGGGCAGTTTCTCGGAGTGAGATCCAATGAGGGTATCCACAGCTTCGATGTCGCCGTCATAGGCGTCGGAGAGTTGTTTGGCAAGAGCTTTGTCACCACCGGTTAATTCTACGAAAGTTCTGGGTGCTTTCATGTGCAGGAGACGGCGGAAGGCGCAGTACCGAGGGACGCCACGCTCGCGGTCACGAAGGATATCGACGGTGCCCATGTCGCGGATCTGGCCATCTGGCGTTGGGAGATTCTGAAGGAAAGCCGGATAATTAAAGTTCGTAATAGCGCCGGGAAAGTTGACGCCGAAAGAGTAAAGGGCGTCTGCAAAAGACAGACCGCCATCTAAGAGATCCTGAGATTTATTAAAGAGCGTCGAATCGACAGGAATGGTATACTTGTGCTCCCCATCTCTAGCATTGAAGAAGGCAATGGTGTCGGGGATGAGTGCATGCATGCGATAGACACTTTGACTATCAGTAAAGGCCTTTGCCATGGGATATTGGATTGATATTCTCACCTGACAAACTCTTCAGTAAGAGAATAGGGTACGCCAAACTGATCAACACCGCTGCCAGGAATACCAGATATACCTTCACTCTTCGAGATTCTGCCAGCGACTTTGTTCAAGGTTTCACCTGCCAGACCCCACCAGTTCGCATCCATACTAATCTGGAGGGCAGGATGGCCTAGAATAGCTGGTGTCCACTCAATTGTATGAATCTTGGCTGACAGAGCACAATTGACAAGCCGGGCCTTATCAAAGATCTGGTCACTATCCTAAATATTAGTTGCTGGTCTCAAGCTCTTTCGGGAATCCGTTACCCGCTCATCTCCGGATAATGACTCTTCATCATATCGCAGATTGAATTATGCTCTAGGGCAAACACGGTCGTCAAAATCTCCAAGCCCATCCACCAGTTGTCACTAAATCCGGTAAGGACAACGCCGTATGCGTCGCGAGGAAGAAATCGCTGTTTGCCGTCCTCAGTCAGTAACAACTTTCCATCGCCACTGGTAGTCCGAAGACTTTGCGTGATCGCCTCGCTGGAACCGTAAATTTGAGACAAGTCCCACCACGCCGTATTTTGGTTTTTGTAGCCAGGACACTTCACGTCGCTTGGATGTAGGATATCGTCGGGTTTCGTTTGCAGCAGCTTCATCTTACCATGTGGCCATTTATCACCTTTAGGAAGAGGTATATCATACATTTCATCGCTCTGCGAATGGTTAATGGCGGTTTGCAGCATTAGAAAGGGGAGGCGCAACATCCTCATGAACAAACCAGTCGTGTGTCTGAAACTGTATCCAAGCAGCAGCAAGCAAATTCAAAGTTGTCGCGGGTATGAACGCTTTCCGCGTCATGAAAATTTCTGATAGCTTTCGCGGGTTCGGTGTCATCATCTCCGCCTCAGTTGGCTTTGAAGTGTATTCTCGTGGAAAATTTCTTCCGAAACGCGTGCCCGCGTAGCCCATCAGAGGCATTGCTACTGAGTTGAACTTGCCATCGGAGTTGCGGTGATTTGTGAAGCGCTCATGGGTCAAGGGGTGGTCAATCGCATTGCCGTGGACGACACCAGAAGCGTAGCTATCGTGAAGGTTGTTCTGCCGCAGCTCTATGCGCAGAGCATCCAAGTTGAGCACGCCAATGAAGCTGGGGAGTTTGTGCCAGGGAATGAAAAAGTTGACGATTTTGAATGTTCGAACGAGGATTCGTTCCAACAGACTGAGTTTATAGGTCGGATTAAACCCGAGCGGCTTGTTGTCCATGGCGTCGTATGCTGCTTTGCAATTTCAGAAATTTAGATATGCTAAACTTTACCGCCTGATGGTCTCTGCCAGCTTTAAATGATTTCGCTTGCTGGATGGACAAAGGTGTGCAGCAGTCTGCCGAGATCAGCCTGAAGCCAGTCAGCCTGTGCTGAGACTGTGCGACGACGGTCTTGAGGATTACTGGTGGATCGGGACTTGAGATGGAGACGAAGGAGAGAGGCCACCAATAAGGTAAGGTGTTGTTTTTCGTTGTTCAGCTCGCATGCAAGGTGTCAGACGGCGCGTCCAGTCGCTACTGGGAGCCACCACCTACTGCTGGAGCTACAACCTACATTCTGAGCTGCAGTTGATGCGTCTAGTCGACGACGAACACTGCAAGCAACTCGCAGTTTCCTCGTCCATCCAGCACAAGGCCTCAAATGGCCCCAGGTTCCCATCAGAGGCCGTAGGTTACCAGCTGCGTTAGAAGTCATGTCATGCTTTCTTTGTTAGACATGGTGCAACACGAGGTGACTACGCATGTGAAAGAAGTCGCCATGGTGCAACTTCTCTGGCCGCTTTCAGAGTTCTTCGCATCGACGAAGAGCTGCTGGCTGCAATCCTCCCAAAGCTTCACCAGTACCTGCCATTTCGCTACCTCGCCCAGATCTATTCCTACGTAGACTCGTATCCCGTTGCAGTACGCCTAAAGGCTACCCCTTCATCATGTACCTTACCTTGACGAACATGATCAAGACGACCGTAGGTGGTGGTCATGCACCCCAGACCACGGATCTGCTTCACGAACAGGACGCGGACCATACCTACATCCGAGGCGACATAACAAATAGATCACCGTGCCCTGGACTGAACTCGCTTGCAAACCAAGGCTACTTGCAAGTTGAATAATCACCCAAACCATAACCATGGCTAACTTTCGTTCAGGCCACGGGATGGAAAGAACTTGACCATGCCGCAAGTCCAAGCCGCGCTCATGACAGCACTACACATGTCGGAAATTGCATCCGCATCTTTGACCAAAGCTCTCAAGCCGCTGGTTCGCAAAGACGGCACATTCGATCTGATTGACACGCGAAAGCACAACGTCATCGAACACGACTCCTCGTTCACCCGTTTCGACTTCCGTGAGGGCGACAACTATACCTTTCAACCGCATATGCTGCAGGCGATGCTGGATGATGCAGACGGGCAGACAGTAACTCTCCGTAGTCTTGCGAGGACTTTCATCCGACGTGGAAAGGAAAGCAAGGCAGCAGGTGCTCCTAATCTACCCATCAACCTTTGGTTTGTGCGGATGTTGCAGGCAGTGGGAGTGCGGAACTCTTGCCAGGTGGGAGACCTATCCAAGGAGGTTTTGGAAGCCGTGTTTGTCGAGGAAAGATTCCCAGATGAGGTGTTGCAGAATACGAAGCCGAGGACGGTATTCACGCTCTTAGGCAATGCTCTTGGTATGATGTTCTGGGTGGTTTTTTTCTCTTTCGTTGGAGAAGAGACTCGTGTTCCTTTAAATGTGAATTAGAATAGAGCACTGACTAATATTATTGTATTGGGATCATGTTTGATTCCTGCACGATGAGGTTGTCCATCTTAATAATGGCGATCTGAGGCTCTTTCGTGCGGTTGGACCTGGATGCCAGTGAGGCACTGAGGGTGAAATGAATTTCTGCCCTGAAATCCTTTACTGCTATCGCCGTGCTAGTTACAGGCACGCAGGCGGCGCCAAATTTCTCCTAGAAACGCCGGAAGCGTAAGGGATCTTTAGACAGAAGAGGTTTGTAGGGAGGCATATGGTGATAACTGAATAATGGTGGATGTGGTGTTTGGTACATAGGTAGTTACTGGGTAGAGTCTGAGAGAACGCACTGGCACGTTCAGGTTGGAGAAGAGTCCGTCGCTCAGCCATCTGCGGCACAAAACATCACCATTGTCAATCTATAAATGTCCTGCAGGAATTCCTGGTGAATGGAATCATCCGCGAATAGAAATTCTCTGCAATTTATCCAGACTTTCGGTATCAAATCACGTGTCTTCCTCCTGTCATTTTTGGCCCTCCACACTCTACGAACATCACCAACTTCGGTGCCCCTCTTCACTCCTTCACAGCAATCATGGGCCTCGCATTCGATGACACGCCTGAGCGGCCGGACTACATCGAAGCCATTCTCAATGGGCTCGACCGCTACAACCCCGAAACCACCGAAGTCTTCTCCAAATATGTTATGGAACAGTGCGAAAATCGGACTTACGACTGCTACGCCAACCTGGCTCTACTGAAGCTGTATGTGCACCCTCTCAATTTTTCCTTTGCGCGATTCTGTTACCGGCTTGGGCTTCTGTATCATGACGAACCAATTTTTTTACGTTTCCTATTACCCGAGAGTCCAATGGCTCTTTGACGTTACCATTATTCGAACTCTGAATACACACCTAATCTCACTCTCTTATTGCATTTCCCTCAAAATTCACTTGCGACTAGTTTACTGACATCCGCTCTCTTCGCGCCTTAGTTACCAATTCAACCCCACACTCTCCAAGGACGAAACGATAACCAACATTCTCGTCAAAGCCCTCACAGTCTTCCCCTCCCCAGACTTCTCGCTATGCCTCTCGCTCCTCCCACCACACACACTCCTCCCGTCATCTTCAAAGGCATCGAACCCTGCCGCCGGCGACGCCCCACTTCCTGAGGCAGTCCAGAAACTCAACATCCTAAACAACCTCCTCTCAAGCGCCGATTACGGAAACTTTTGGACGACACTAGACTCAGATGATCTATACGCCGACTTGGTGGCCGATGTGGTCGGATTTGAGGAGCTGATGCGCGTACAGATCGCAGTAGAGATCAGCAAAGGTTTCAGGGAAGTGCAGAAGTCGGTTCTGGAAGATTGGCTCAGCCTGAAGGGCTCAGATCTGAATGATTTTCTCAAGAACATTTGCGGCTGGGATATCAAGGATGACACGGTCGTTGTGCCACCGAACAGTGATAACAAGGCCGAGGGAACTGTTGTGCGGGAGAACGTAAAATTCGAGCAATTCTCGAGATTAATCAGGAGGGCGTATGAGCAGCCTGCTTAGATATCCCATACCTCCGTTTACTCATGCTCGAAGAGGTCATTTGGGCATGGATGGCGTTATGGCGGCTGATACTACGATGCTATGGATTCACAAAAGTGGCATGATGGACATGCGTGCATAGATGAGGCCGGTGTCCGCCTCAATGATGGAAAATCAATGTGACATGATTTCAGACCCTTCATCACTTTTCTCCTTCGTCGTCTCGTAAACGCTAAACACTTAGGTCAAGCGACCGCTCGAGATATCCATTCTGTACTTGCCAATTTATACCCGCAATTTCTTTCAAACTAAGTAAGAAATGGTCTCTCACGTTCTTAACCGTGAGTAAGCACAACCCATTTTCCCTTTTCAAACAAAATGGATTCACTCTTTCATTTTTGCCGAGGAATATTCGCAAGCATGCTCTAACAACATCAGCTTCTGTTGAATGGAACCTAGTGGATAATCTTTGTTCCTACTTCCTAATTCCTTGAGAGAGTAGTCTCTACATGCTCTATTAGAACGAAAGAAAAGGGACTTTTTGAGTCTGACATGCATTCATGGGGTTAGGTGTGAGATGAGGTTTGAACCTATGGAATTTGAGAAGGACTCGTCACGTCTAGTTGATAAATTCCACGCCATTATTTTTCCAACCTTCGTTATTAGAGAAATTTTGACGCATGATTTATTTCTCAGGCTCCTTCATGAAATAGCTGCGTGCCTCGATGACCTGTACTTCGTGTCTAGATCATCACTCCATATCTAGTCGTGATATCGGCAATTTTACTACCTCCTCTTCTGTAGTTCTTCCCACTGTACACCCACCCATTCCTCGAGATATCCCACTTTGCCGTCTTCCGCGTTTCTCGGCGAACAGTCCTTTGAGCAGACACCCATGATGATGGTACCCCAATCCATCCCCTCCAGACTCAATTCCTCTTCCTCAAGAACGGTAATGGCGTGCGGTGTGAGCTGTACCTCAAATGTTCTATCAGCACCACAATTCGTGCACCTAGGTATCCTCGATGCTCCACCGGTCGTCGTTGTCACTTTCCCGCTTCCAGAAGGCGGTGATAACAATTTTCCTACTGCGTCTGTGGAGGAGTATAGTAGAGGTGTCCCAGCTAGCTCATACCGCAGGACCTGCTCTGGGTTCTGACTCAATCGGTCTGCGAATTTCTGAAATGTCTTATCCATACTGCTCTCGAATAATTTCTCCATGCCTGCTCCCGTGCCACTCATTTCGGTGTCTTCAATGCCTGGACCTATTATTGGAACAGAAGGTGTTGAGGGTGCGTCTAGCTCCTCATAGCCAGCATCTAGGTGGTACGAGGGGTATGGTTTTGGTAGGTCCTTTTCTGAGGGCCATGGTTGGTGTGGTATTGGCTCAGGGATAGAGGGTTTGAAGGAAAGATCGCTGGAAGGAGAGGAATCTGATATACGTGCTTTTGAGGCAAAGGTTTCTGGGAGGGAAGCTATTGAGGAGTCTGGTGTTTGAGCAGGTCTGGCTGCGAGGGATGAGGCGCTGGCGAAGGGATTGGAGGTTGCGAAGGGGTTCGATGCGCCCGAAGAGGAGAATGGGTTCGTAGGGCCAGTAGATACAAAGGGATTTGTTGTGCCATTGCTGGATGCTGGACCACCACCAAATAACTGAGCTCCGATATTCTGCGGTGGTGGTGCTGGCTCCGGTTCTTTCGCAGGAGGAGCTTGCGCCGATGATTTCGCATGAGACTTTGTGACCCTGTTGCTTCGAATCCCTCGTATACTCCCTTCCTTTCTCCTACATGTCTTCCGTCTGCATGCGAATAAGTATAGCCGTCTTTCGTGGCCGGGAAACTTTTGGAGGTTGTTGGCGTCGAGTTGGAGGAGGAGAGTGAGGTAGTCGTTGCAAACTTTGCATTTTCCGAGACTACCTGAGGGTGAAGTAGTATCATCTAGCCATGTCTATGGATTCTGTTAGAAAGGCGCAATTGTGTACAGAATTCTTATATTCACAGGATACCCTCCCAGTTGACTAATGGGATCTTCGGTGGGTTCTTTCTCGGCATATCCAAGTAGGGTAGATGTCTTTGTATAGTCGCCTTCTTCCCCATCGGACGAGTCTGAATCATATGTAGCCATCATATAGATATGTGTGTTGATGATGAGGGGCGTTTTGTTGTCGCATCATAAAAAGGTTGAGCATATCGATAAGACTTACTATACGTTTTGAGCAGCATCCATGCGAGTAGAATACCTCCCTGGTGCCTGATAACCCCCCTCCCCCCTATGACTTATCTTCTTCTTTTCACAATGTCTCTCTTTCACTCCCTACATCTCTTCTCTCATTACTATGACCGAGTCTCAATCATTACGAGTCCTCCCAGAGGCAGCGATTCTCACCACTGCCCGTCAGAAGCTGATCTCTGAACTGCCGGATCAGGGACTCGGAGACGATGCAGCCATTGATCACATATCGAAAGAGATTGCTCCTGGATTGAACGCATCCAGCCAGTCTGCAAATTACTATGGCTTCGTGACTGGAGGTGCCACTCCTGCTGCAAAACGAGCGGACAATATCGTCACAGAATATGATCAGAACGTTTCAGTCCATCTCCCGAACGAGACCATTGCAACCGATGTCGAGATCAAAGCGTTGGATTTGCTGTGCCAGCTACTCGACTTTACTCAACACACCATCCTTCTCTATGATGGCGAGACTGAAGCCAAGCCACACTGGACTCATCGAACATTTACGACTGGAGCAACTGCCAGTAATGTGCTCGGTCTTGCAGTCGCCCGTCAAAAAATTCTCGAGAGGCTGGCTACCAAATCGATACGAAAGACCGGCGGCGTGATTACTCTGGACATGTTTAAGAAGGTCGATGTGGCACAAGTTGGTCTCTTCACAGCAATGAAGAATGCTTCAATCAGGGGCATTCGAATTCTGACTACCACTCCCCACTCGTCTCTCGTGAAGGCCGCATCGATCATTGGACTCGGTCGTGATTCTGTTCATGTTATCGGCCAAGCCGCACATCCCCATAGATTTGACATGAAAAAGCTCGAGAAGGCACTTGCCGACCAGAGCTACGCGTCTATTGTGGCTATTTCTTGCTCCGAAGTGAACGCCGGTATCTTCGCTACGAACGGAGAAGAAATGAGAAAAATCCGGTTATTATGTGATCAATATGGATCCTGGATTCATGTTGATGGAGCTTTCGGTCTAATGGCTCGACTTCTGGCCCATTCAGAGCACTCGAAACAATTCTCCAAGATCCTAGAGGGCGTCGAGAATATAGAATTGGCCGACTCAATCACTGGAGATTGCCACAAACTTCTCAACGTCCCCTAC
The DNA here is from genome assembly GCA_000738655.1 of Venturia pyrina ICMP 11032. Classification (NCBI taxonomy): domain Eukaryota; kingdom Fungi; phylum Ascomycota; class Dothideomycetes; order Venturiales; family Venturiaceae; genus Venturia; species Venturia pyrina. Next base: position 201,397 of record JEMP01000193.1, on the reverse strand, counting down.
GATTGCGGTTTCTTCTTCAGCAGGGATATCTACACTGGTCAGGCTGTTTTCCAGAATCAGGCAGCTTATCTGGGTGGCAAGGTCGACAGCGATAACCTCTCCCCTCTTCACTTAGGTATCGAGAACTCGCGCCGCTTTCGAGCTTTGCCTGTCTATGCTTCACTCCTCGCCCTCGGTCGAAAAGGCTATCGGGAAATGCTCGAAAGACAAATCCTCCTCGCTCGACGGATAGCTGCGTTTCTCTGGGACCATGAAGGCTACGAGGTCCTACCGGAAAGATACTCGAATAAGGAAGAAATGTTGGAGAACATCTACATGGTCGTTATGTTCCGTGCCAAGGACGCCGCTTTCAACGAGATCCTGGTTCAGACAGTGAAAGACACAGGAAAGATATATATCTCTCCATCAGCACTTGAAGGAAAACCAGCAAGCCGAATCGCAATTTCGAATTGGCAAGTCGATGTGGATAAGGATTTCGAGCTAGTCAGAGAGGTTCTGGGTCAGGTTTATCAAGTGTCAAGCAAAGACGCTTGATTGAGAGAACGAAAGGAGCGTTGAACAACTGGATTCTTGGCTATATCTTCCACTTTCTTCCTACTCACCGTCATGCACCATGATGGTTGATGCGGTTGACGACGAGTTCTCCCGCCTATGACGTGTTGATCAGTATGTTCAGCATCTAGTATACATGTCACCGAGAAGGTACTCAGAGCTGATCCCCTTCCAATACAAGAGTCGCACACTCTTTGGTCAATCAGTGCGAAGACTCCTGCGTTACTATCTAGCCTCTTCCCAGTTGTCGTTCCAGAATCCGCCTCAAACGTCGTCCGACTGTGTGATCATAGACACTCTCAACATCGGTAGAAATCATCTCCAATCTTCACCCATCTCCCAATCATCCCCGGTTAAATCAATAGTATCCTCCATCTTTATCTTAGCCTTCTTTCTCTCGGCTGTCAAATCGATCGGTTCGATACTGCGCTTGAATGGACTTGGACGGGTTCCGAAGGTTGAGAATCCACGCTTGCAACGACTAGCAGGGCCGTCGAAAGGCTCGGGTGAGAAGTCGAGATGGTTTTCTCGTCCCACCTCCTCACTCTTAACGTGTTCCTTCTTCTTGATAAGTCGACCAGTCTCATCGATCAATCCAGAGTCAAACTTTTCCAGCGTATCCACGATGGATCTTATGTACACCGCCCACACTTGCGGTGGGATAGCATTTCCAATTTGCTTTTTAACCTGAGTGATCCCGGTACCGCCGCCACCTACAAACTTGTACGACTCAGGAAATCCTTGGAGATTAGCCATCTCACGCGGTGTGAAAGGACGTAGACCAGAAGGATGTATACCACCACTTCGAGTGATACATTTTGCCATTGCAGTACGTGCATCGTAGGCAGGTTTGGGGTTTAGGTAGGGGCGTTGATAATCATTATGCCATGAAGCGGATTCTGGAATCTTGCTTATAGCATCATGAATAGTACGGTAGCGTTTGAGACCAGAGCCTGGTGGGCCATGGGAGGCTTTCGGGAATTCCGGGATGGGCACACCGATCCTATCTTCTGTGTTAGCGGCAGCGATAATATTCCAGTGTGGTCGTGCATGTTACCTGGCGGCGATGATTACCACTCGTTTGCGGGACTGCGCAAGGCCGTGTTCCGAAAATTGGTCAACTTTCCACCGGATATTATACCCTGCTCGCACAATCTCTTGTAAAAGAATGCCAAAGTATTCCGGGTGGTGCGAGTCTAGACCAAATGTGTTCTCTTGGGTATGAATCCTAGGCTTCGCAGACATGAGCTTTTCGTAGGTATAGAAAATAGCACGGATATTAGCTTCATCGTTCTTCCCTGCAATGGTATGGTTTGGGCTGAAGTAGTCGCACGGCCAGCTGAGGTGAAGGTGATCACAGCTATCGTCTTCGCCTGGTGGTGGATAATCTGCTGCTTCTAGACAGTGGATTTTTGCTGATGCGTGATTCAAGCGAAAACTTTCGCAAGCTGCCTCGTCCATATCCCACCCGTACTTGACGGTTGCCCCGCCTAGGACAGCTCCCTGGCAGTCGCCGCCTGCGCCGCAGCAGCCGCTCCCATATGTTATCTTCCGTTTCTTGACTGCTGTTCTGACGCGGCGGGATGGTCCCGACTGTTGGTCGTCCTGGCGGCGAGATTGATCTTGTTCGGACCGAGAGGTAGGGAACTCCGACTCAGTCATGAAAATCCTACGGAGACAAGCTTCTCGAGATCTCCGTTTAGATGCTTGTCGATGATGAGCGTCTTCGTAGTACTCTAAGAAGGCATATCGGCAGACCAAAATTCCTGTCTCCTTCACACTCTGCTTGAGAATCTCGTGATGGGGATCCTGACGGTTTAAGGTTATCGTTTCTCGAAAGCTTCTCCGCGGGAACAATTCATGCGTGAAGATAACTCGACGTACACACAGAACTTCAGACAGTGATACTGTGACTTGTGACTGTTCCTCTGGAGGCCGGGGATCGTCTTTATCGACATCGAACAGAAGCGCCAGCTCGTTGAGGTCACGTTTCATTTTTCCGCCAACTCCTGAAATCCCTCCAACATATTTTGCACGCCGAAGGAGCTGCCCACGTAAGGAAATGTTGTCGTGGTCTTTGGAACTATCCATGATAATTTCCTGTATGCGCATACAATCGCCGTCTTTGCCACCTTGACCTTTCAGCTCCACACTCGTCCCAGGTTGAAGGTCGGGCTCAGGCCAATGGTCTAGGACTTCGTATGGGTGCAAGATAGGCCCATTGCGCAACTCTTGCTTCATTCTGGATTTCTTCGACGGCGGTCTGATATCCTGTTGCTGGTAGGTATGTTTCGTATCTTCGTTCTTGACGTTCTCGATCTTTGGGCTATCGGAGTCATAGTCGGAGTCGATGACAACAGCCTCACTCTCGTTATCTGAGTCTATTGTGAGATCGAAAAATTGGTTAATGAAAGAGGTATCGCGCTCGTTTGAGTCGTCGCTATCATCATGATCATCTAAGTTGTGTTAGCTAATAATCGATATGGTACCCGTAGCGCAAGGACGAAATTTATGATATCCGTAACGCAAGGACGAAATTGCTTACCCGTAAGGTCCACCGCTGGTGAACGAAGGCCGTAAGACATGGTAGCGAGACAAGTAGGCAAGTGCTATGCCCGGGCGGTGATTGAGAAGACCGTTGAGCAGAGTGAGGTGGACGAAGCGATCCTCAAACGCGAATGTGAAGCTGTTACCGAGCGGGCGATGGAACTAGAGATTGAAGTTGATATTGATCTTTAGTAAGACTGAGTCAGATCTGAGCAGATCTGGCACGTTTGAGTAAATAAGATCTGGGAACAAAGAGAGTGCGGGATTCAAAGATTGTAACCATTGTTGACATTGGAGGTCTGACCGTAGCAATAACAGCTCTTCTTTAGTAGATATCGATCTACCGGATGATATCTTCTAGCCAGCGCTCTGCGGCATGAACTACAGGCCGGTTGCTAAGCCCGATGCCTCAAAGTCCTGCAGGTGGGTGGGAGGCCATTGTGAGTTTTCACGCTTGAGCTATTCGTTGCTCCACGCCTCCGTCCCAAGATGATCAAGGGCTCCCACAGTCCGTTTCTTTACGAGAGTCATGCATACAGCATCCAACATGTCAGACTTGTCGAGATGAGGACGTATTCGTCGGAGATGTACCACATATTCTCGGTGTAGGGAATACGCGTCTAACGCGATCTCCCAAGGAAGCTGAGTCCCCTATGCCCTTCATGAGCAGTTGAACTCTCCATCTGCTGTCGAATGAGGATGCGTTGATAAGTCTTGGTGATGATGTTGGTGATGGACATTTTCGTCTGAAGTCGTGAAGTCGAGGTTTTGCAGGTCACGATTTGTCGCGTCTTCGGTGGCAAAGCGCGGTCCATCAGCAACAACAACATCTTTTGGAGATACTCGTAGCGCCTCCAACAGGTACTCCCAAGCACCCATATTATTCACTGGGAGGGGGATAGCAGACCTCAACACCGCAATGTCACGATCCAATGTCTTTCGACACCAGGTATATATCTCCAATATCCAACAACGCCTTCGCAGCTGATAACATGGCCAGCAATAATCTCAACCTGCACCTGTCTTGGCTCTTGAGAGAGAAGCCCTTTGTACCTCTTGCTCCACCTCCGAGAACTCCTCCTGTTCCTTCCAATACCCAGCGAACCCTTCCTTCAAGCTCGAATATTGTTCGAACACCGAGTTTCGAAGCACCCGTGCCACCAAGGCCGGAGGATGCTCTTCCCGCCTCTGTGAGTGTACGACCAAACAGGACGAGAGGTCCACGAGCTAGCGCGTCAGTGCAAAGTACAGGCGTTCAGGAAAATACAAGATTACAATCACAGTCCCCGACATCTTCGCCGGCAGCAATCCGAGAAAAAGTTCGGACGGAAGACATGGCACGCTTGCGAGCTGCACCAAGCTCCACCTCGAAGCCACAACTTTTGAGTCAAGTGTTTGCTCAAAATGGAAGAACACTAGATAATATCGACTCTTCGCCCTCGGAAACACCCAGAAGGAAGAACATAGTAACTGCTGAGAGCAGCACGGCAAGATCGTATGCACATGTGGATACTGTTGATTTGACTGGGGGTACGAGTCCTTCCAATAAGTTGAAGCTCAGTCGCAAAAGAAAGAGCTCGGAAATGCAAGGCAGTCCTTCTCCAGTCCGCCGACAACGATCACCCAAACAAACCAGACTTTCACCACAGCCTGATATGGCAGGATTTCAATCAATCGATGACTATCCAACAGAGCCTCCTCCGCCTTACGCGACCGCATTGATTCGATCGTCTCCCGAGGCATCGCGGCCTATCGCACAGTCTCCCACTCGCCGTTCTCCTGTACGAAGACCTCCGCTCCCCTTGAACCATCAACGAGTCGTCCCACCGCCTCCTGTTTTGACTACGAGTGTCTCCTGTCCCGCTCCTGATGACGAGTACGATGAAGAGGTCACTTTGACAGAGATGAACATTCGAACCGAAACCACAAGAAAACGGAAGTCGCTTACCCGCACTGCTTCGGAAGTATCACAAACCAACGAAAGACCTCGTCAGAAACGTGTTGGACGTATCGTGGCAGATTCTGATGACGAGGAAGACGAGGAGGATGTCTTGACCACCCAGACTCCTGTAACGATGCCTGCAACGAATTTCGGGCCTCGGGAGCAAACGGCTATCGACAAGTTCCTGGAATGGGGGGAAACGGGCAATGAGGTTTATAAACAGCGTCTGACGGAAGAACGGCTACGATTCAGTAATGAGGCGTATCGATACCTTGATGAGCACGGCGTCAGATCCGTTGAGCTGGACGAACAGTTGGAAGTGAACAAGGAGAAAAAGGAAGCGTTCGAAAGACTTTGCAAGATTGCGACCGCTTACAAGAAATGCGTGGAACAAAAAAATCAGCTCAGAATTATGTTCATAGACTCGTTCAATGAAGGCTTTGGTCTTCCACAGACGAAAATGGACGAAAACAAGGAAGTCACAGCCTCGCTGAAGCAGCTCGAAATAGAGCTCGCACAACTGCTTCGCCAGGCTGGAATTTTCGACGCTTCCTCAAAATCAGGCGGGCCAACTTCCCGGGCAGGCTCAGTCGTCGTGAAGTCTACTCAAGTTACACCCGTCCAAGAAAAGCCTCAGGAACTTGTGGTCCCAGAATCAAGCATAGTCCCGAACACTCAGCACGTCAAACAAACGCAGTACACCAAACCCATCAGCCCGAAGAAAGCTCAGACGCAAGCTCGGGTCGCACCGAGCGAGGCTCTCTATTTCGATCAAAATATACCCAATTCGCTTGCAATGCCCAGCACTGTATATCAATCGACAACGCACAAAAACACCCTCGAATTGCAGCCTTCCAACTTCAAGGCTCGTTTCGAGGCAAATCCTTTCCAGAAAAACCCAAGACCGGTATCGCCAAAGCCCTCCAACATAGAATACGGTTTTGATGAGAATGACTTTGATGAGAACGATTTGGACGATGACAACGACGCCATTGAGGCGATGTACGAAACCAATATGGGTGGTCCGCCACCTCCAACCTCTTTGTTCGACGCAGCAGATGATGAATTTGGGCTTGATGACGAAGAGATGCTGCTCATGGCAGAAAACCTTGAGAACCTCCCAAGGACCGGCACGATTGACTGGCAGGGCGCCCCACGAACTGTATTTGGCGAGGCATCAGGCAACATCCCAAGCAAGCCGAAACAGAGTCTCCACAAACCTACAGCACCAACCAAAAAGCCGTCTGCTGCTCAGACTGCCCCCGGCATGCAGTTTCCATGGTCTCAAGATGTCAAAGCTGTATTGCGAGACGTCTTTGGTCTGCGAGGATTCCGGCCCAATCAACTCGAAGCAATTAACGCAACCTTATCTGGGAAGGACACCTTTGTTTTAATGCCTACCGGAGGCGGAAAGTCTTTATGTTATCAACTGCCAGCCATTTTGAAGTCTGGGAAGACTCGTGGCGTCACCATCGTCATTTCCCCACTACTCAGTCTTATGGAAGATCAAGTCTCGCATTTGCGAGAGCTCGATGTGCAAGCCCTTCTGATCAACAGTGAGAGCTCGCAACAGGAGAAAACCTTGATTTTCGATGCTTTGAAAGAAGATCGGGTTGAGCAGTTCATCCACCTGCTTTATGTCACACCTGAAATGCTCAATAAAAGCCCAACTCTCATCAACGCTCTTGAATCTCTTCACGCCCGTAATCGACTGGCTCGCCTCGTCATCGATGAAGCCCACTGTGTCAGCCAATGGGGCCATGACTTCAGACCAGATTACAAGCAGTTGGGCGAAGTCAGGAAACGTTTTCCCGGTGTCCCTGTAATGGCGCTCACGGCCACTGCCACAGAAAATGTCAAAGTTGACGTTATCCACAATATGGGCATGAGAGGATGTGAAGAGTATAAGCAGAGCTTCAATCGACCCAATCTGTCATACGACGTCCGTCCAAGGAAGAAGGGGAATGTTGACGACGTTGCGGAGCTGATCAAGACATCGTACAGTCGAAAATGCGGGATTATTTACTGCATGTCCAGGAAACAGTGCGAGACCCTTGCAAAGCAACTTTCGGAAAGGAGCATTATCGCTGCTCATTACCATGCAGCAATGGATCCAGCAGAAAAAAGAAAAGTCCAGTCAGAATGGCAACAAGGCAAGACCCACATCATCGTGGCCACGATTGCCTTCGGCATGGGCATCGATAAGCCCAATGTACGCTTCGTCATTCATACCAGCGTGCCAAAGAGTCTCGAGGGCTACTATCAGGAAACCGGTCGAGCTGGTAGAGACGGACTCAAGTCTGGCTGCTATCTCTACTGGAGCTACCAAGATACGACAATTCTCAAGAAAATGATAGACGAAAGTGAAGGTAGCTGGCAGCAAAAAGAACGGCAAAAGACCATGCTACAGACTGTCATTCAGTATTGCGACAACAAGAGCGACTGCAGGAGGGTCCAGGTGCTTAGCTACTTTAGTGAACGCTTCTCCGCTGCTGATTGCAAGAAAACCTGTGACAATTGCAACTCCAGCAGTACATTTGCGACCAAGGACTTCTCTCAACATGCCATCTCTGCGGTCCAGCTTGTCAAGAACCTGGTGGACAATAAAAAGAAAGTGACGCTTCTCTACTGTGTCGAGATCTTCCGCGGCGTTAAGACGAAAAAGATCAAGGAAGCTGGCCACGACCAATTGAATGAGCATGGCGCAGGGTCGGATCTTGATAGAGAAGACGCTGAAAGACTTTTTCAACTTTTGGTGGCCGAGGATGCTCTCGAAGAACAGAATGAAGTCAACAAAGCTGGTTTTGCCTCTTCATATATTAAAGTAAGTGGTATCCTCTTGTATGCAATTGTGTAACTAACAGACGACAGCCTGGCCGCAATGCTGACCGATTCATGGAAGGACGACGGCCTGTCCAGATGGCTGTCAGGACGTCTCCTAAGAAAACGTCCGCCAGCGCACCTGCGAAACCTAAACGCAAGACCAAGACTTCTGGCACCAACCAAAGTGGCGTCGTAGCAGCGCGGACTCTACCGTTCTCGACCAACGTATCGTCTCCTATCCAGGCTGTGTCGAGGCTGCGCAAGAACGCATCATTTGTGAACGATGAGGCCGAAGACGAGGAAGACGCTTTCGACAAATTCCCGCGATATGCCAATGGTTACGCTCGCGATTCTTTCATCGTCCCAGACGATGAGGACGATGATTTTGTCCCGGTACGAGAGACTGGCAGGGTCAAGCAGAAAAAGAGTCGTGAAGTTGGCCCACCAATTACACACGATAACGTCATGGACAAGCTGTCAGAGTCGCATCGCGAACTAGTGGAAATGTTTGTCTTCAATGCCCACGACCAAGCCAAGAAGATACAACAAGTTCAACAATTACGGCAAAGACCCTTCTCGGACACCATCCTGCGACAGATGGCCATCAATTTGTCCACGAACAAACAGGACTTGCTTTCCATTCCGGGAATCAAATCAGACATGGTTGATCGTCATGGCCATGTTTTCACTACGATGCTCAGGAATCTCAAAGAGGCTAAGGGATTTCCTCAAGACAACAGCGAGGATGATGAATATGACGATGATGAGGACCAGCGACCCGTAGATCCCAACCACCAAAATGTCATTGATCTGATCAGTGACGAGGAAGAAGATGAGTATGGTGACGACGCATTTGAAGACGACGATGATGACGAAGACGACGGGCCGAGCCCGCATTTCCAGATGCCCGCAAAGCCGTCGAGTGTGGAAAAATTCAATAGGGACTTCGGTGTGGCACAAGCGACAGCCGGCAAGAAAGTTGTTGTGCCTAAGAATGGAGGCGCCGGAAAGAAGAGTGGTTACAAGAAGAATTCGAGAGGCAGTGGTGTTGGCGGTGGTGGGTTCAAGAAGAAGTGGAAGAATAACAAAGGCGGAGGGGCTAAGAGAGCAAGTGGAGGAGGTGGTGGAGGAGGGAGCACGTTTAGGGGCGGTATCGGTATGATGCCGGTCTGAACGTCTCAACGTTTCGAACTCCCCATATCTGATCAACTACTCTTCGCCGTTCTTTGAGCGAGTGGTGCTCCGTTTTTGGCACACTATCTTAGACTTGATATATGACCTTGAATGATTTTGTCATTATTTGGTCCTACCTATTACTCCTTCTCCATTCCTGCTTGCCTGCTGCTTTCGTGCTTGAGAATCTCTCATTGTATTCCTCGCTGATTACCATACTAGCGGTACTCACTCTTTTAGCACCTCCATCCATCTTTGATAATTCATAGTCGTTGAAATCTTGGAAGATTGGCTACCTATTGAGAATTTCACAATTACATTATGAGGAAATCACCAATATTGATCTAAGGTTGTTTGGTAGGTATCTTTCATCTCCGATCACGGGTAGCTCCGTCCCACATTCCCCTTGTCGCCACTTCCATAGGTATCATCACCTCCCCCATTCCTCTCCCATCTTGCCCCCCTCCATCTCCCCATCTCACTTCGCATCCCCACTAACAGCAAATTTACTCCTCGCCCTCAACTTCGCCCCGTGGAAATAAAGATAGTACATCCCTATCCACCCTAGCACACTCAATCCACCCAGTAGTGAGACGCCCTTGCCGATCCCCAGATTAATGTACATGCTGCGTGAGAACATGACGGAGCCGAAGGCGAAGAAGGAGCGGACGAAGTCGTTGCCGGCGAAGAGGGAGGCGGCGTATTGGGGGTAGGAGAGAGGGATGTAGGCGAAGATGGCTTGGAAGACTATGAATACTGAGATCTGGGAGGGGTTGTTGGTGTTAGGGGGTGTTGTATTGGTATTGGTATTGGTGTTGTGTTGGTATTGGTATTGGTATTGGTATTGGGGGCAAGGGGAGGACTTACGGGATAGATTGTTAGGAAGACGGTTGGGGCCATCCAGTGGATACTTTCTCGGCTTGTCCATGCGAATAGGAATAGGGATAGTGTTGGGCCGAAGACGAAGATGAGAGCGGGTTTCAGGACGCCTTCTTGGGGACCCATGCCGTTCTTGAGGATTTCTGGGATGACGACTTTGAGGATGAGGAGGTCGTAGAGGAGCATGCCGATGGCGGCACCGATGGCGATGCAGATGAATACGAGACCGATTTCGCCGATGTTGAAATGGTAGATGCCGCCGTAGACGAGGGGGAAGACTTCGAAGAACGAGTAGTAGGTTCCGTAGATGATGCCGGAATAGATACTCGTGAACAAGATAGCGGGATCCTTGATGTTGATCTCGACGGGTTTGACAAAGGCGTTCTTGGCGATTTGAGCGGCAGTCATGTTCTTCTGGTTCAACTCAGATTGGCTGACGTATTTGTTATCGCCGGTGAGTTTCCGAAGTCTTTTGGCGCGACGAAGGAGGATGTTATCTTCGAGTGTTTCGGGCATACTTATGAACCAGAGGATGAATACCGGACCGGACATCCAAAGGATCTCCCATAGGGACCATCGCCAGCCTTTGGCCATGACAGCAAAGCCGGACAGGAGGGGACCAATTGCTGGGGCACTGAAACCTGCTGATACCCAGAAAGCGACGGCGATGGGGACGTATAGCATGGAGTAGATATCTTGCATGGTCGCGGGACCAGTGGCTAGACATGGCGATCCGAAGAAGCCTTGTAGGAAACGAAGGAACAAAAGGCCGCCGAGGTCATCAACAAGCGCTGTTGGTACAGAAAGAATGACGAAGAGGGCGAATGTGACGATGTACGGTACATTGCGGCCGATGATGGGGATCTCCGACATGGGAGAGAAAATGAGAGGCCCGATACCGTATCCGAGCACGAAGAGCGCCAGTCCGAGAGATGCTTTGAATTCTTGGACACCGAAATGTTCCATGACACCGAGCTCACTGGAAACGTAGATGGCTGAGCTGGCATACACAGAGAATGTGTAGATCCTATATTTGTTAGCTATTGCAAAGAGATATTTGAAGACTGATAGATAGGGTGTACTCACCAGATGAGAAATGAGACCCAGGACTTCTTCTTCTGTGACCAATTCTGAGGATTGTCCTGGTCATCGGTAGTGTACCACGTCACCAATATCTGTCCACTCGATGTGATCACAGGCTGAATAGGTAGACTTAGGGTTCGTTCTGCCGCAAGCTGTTGGTCTACCTCGAATCTTTCTCTTGTGAAGGGTATCGTCTGTGTTCTCGATAAACTCTTGACGGACTGCACTTTATCAAGATCTGGTAGCGAGCCTTGCGCGCCAGTCTTCTCGATATCGAAATCTTCGCCCTTATCTTCTTGGGTCAGGACATGATCGATGTTCTCGTACTCTTCGCTGACCGGTGTAACTTCATCCTGCTTGTCAGAGTCGGCGTCCTCGTTGATTCGGGCAAGTTTTTCTTTGTGTTTCATGCGTTCGAATGGGATTTGAAAGCCTTCGACCTCCTCGGGATACTTAAGCAGGCGGTTTCGCGAGACAAATCGGATAATCTGCCCCAGGGCGGCTTCTCGGATGAGCTCCTTCATGATGAGTTCGACGATTAGGTCTGGCTAAAGTGGTGAAGGAAAGAAGCTGACTTAAACTCCTCGATGGTGCGAGCACCAAGACAATATATCGTCTTCAGAACAAGGCGTTATGCAAGGTCGCTTACAATACCAAAGACATGTGTTTCGTAGCTACGATGTTCACCAGGGCTGAATAGTGATCCGATGGCGTCAAGCCTACATAGAACTTCTAAGCACCGAAAACAAATTCTATGGACTACCAGGAAAGCTTCTGTCAGCATGTAAGCAGGCAGTGGTCAAACGTGGAGATTATTTTGACTCACGCGAGTGCAGTGCGCTCTCTTGAATGTGATTGGGTCTAGATAAACATACTTGCTGAGACTTCACCGGTATATCCCATCCTGAAGATTACATCTTCTTCGCGAAAAGGACGTTCAATTCCTTTACAGCGAATCACGATACGATGCGCTGATTTGGATTTAGCTCGTAATTCTTAACGCAAGAATGGCAGACCCACAGATTGGAAAATTCTTGGCGGTCCCTAAGATTTTCAGCCTTGCATCGCGGCGACCGCTGGTCTTTCTGTATGAGGGCAGAGGTGCTGCATGATCACTAATCATACGCATGAGCCAATCTTTCCGCGGCGATGGCTGAAAGACATTCTAACCAATCACGAAGGACAGGGCAATAGGTTTGTAATTCTACGCCGCATAAGTCATCCACCAGGATTGACTTCCAAAAGAGGATATTCGCGATCTTTCGAAGGTTCGTGTTCCACATGGCGTTAATCGCTTACATTCTCGTGGCTTCTGTCAGAATTGTTACAGAGCGAAAGCCCGCTTGTTGAGGCGTCTCTTGTTTCTCGACCGCCTGGAGATAGGACATACTGACAGAGTCTGTTCCGGATCGAATTGGTAAACCAGAATGAGCACCCTTCCAAGAAATTCAAAGAGTGAGCTTGTAGCAAGGCGAAGCGACCCAAATATAGTTCTAGGCTCTTCCGCCGTTTTCATAGTCTCAAAGCTTCGGGCTGGGTGGATGAACTATCGGCGATCAGTGGTGCCTCGAATCGAACTACGGATGCATCGGAAGGTCGCGTGAATGTTCAGAGCTGCAGAACCTGCCTGGTGAAAACCGACTGGGCATGGTGTCCGGGGAGACTAGCCAATAAGGAATGGGACAGGAACTGTACGGATGGACTTCCACAATCGATCTACTGTGTAGGGATGCTCCTGATGACTTGTCGCAATCGTATCGATACAACCGTAATCGTAGCGAATCATCGAACACACTTGAATGATTGGGATACCAAGACACGTATCTGAATCGAATCGAGCAGCACACTGCCATGAATAGTCGCGTCGTGAGGAATGTCGATTGCGTATCCCAACAGTGACGCCAGGAAGTCAGGAAAGGTACAGGTTACTATACAAGTGTTGTAGAGACAATGGCGATAACCGTATCTCTTTATTCATGATTTTGGATGATTTTGGAGTTGATGGTTGTTGATGTGGTTCACGAAGGGTGAAAATCGACAGCCGCGTCACCCAAAATTCATTCTCGTGATTGGCAGCACCAACATCTCGTTTACCCTCATGTGGGGATGAGTCCAATAATTCATAGATATCAACTTTCTCCAATAGTAGACATGGTCTAGAGACGATTGTAAGTATATATCCAAGTCACGTGACCTGTCCCAAAGTGGAATTGGTAGTGTGATTTCACTACTGGAGATACTAGTAATACCGAATATTACATCGGTGCAAATGTACGCTTTAATGATTCAAACAGAGTTGTGACAATGATCGTCTTATTTATTAAGACGGAAAAATTGTCTCTCGTCCATAGAAGTAAGGAAATTTCGCAACGAGCCAGATCAAGTCACAGATTATATTGGCATGACTTGTTTTTGAAATTGTCAGTGTATGTTCAGAAGGGAGAATAAATCATTATGTTCGTCTAAGGGAAGTTCTATCGTCTTTCCTCTGTCGGTGACGCCATCGATTCATCGTCCATCGGTGGAGCCATGGATTCACCGACCCATCCGCCCTTTCCTTTCAGAGTTCCCTTGGCCTTGGGCTTGGGCTTTGGAGCATCGTCCCCTCCGGCTTCGGGAGCTTCAGCAGGGGCGCTTGCTGACGAGCTTGCAGACGACTTCCCACCACCACTCCCAGCAGCCTTGATCTTTTCTGCGAGAAAGGTGTATCCTTCTTTCTGACTCGTTCCAGTAAGATATGAAAAGTGACCGGCGTTGACTTGAAGCATACCGCCGCAAACTCCGTCTGAAGGTGGACAAAAAACTTTGACCCTGTCGGCTGGGTAGTTGGGAATGAGTCCCTTGTTTTGTTTATTGTGTGTATATCCGTAGAGCGAGACAGCGAGCACTCTTTGCTTGACGTCTTCGGGAAGAGTGCCCACAGCATTGAAAATGACCGCTGTTCCTTGACTACGCAGACTATATTAGAGTTTGGATGATTTATTATGGTCAGGCTAGAGCATACCTGAAACCGCCAGACACTATGCTAGTCTGTGGGCATTTGGAAGCGGCGTTCTTGAAGTGTTTCTGAGCCTCAGCGATAGCAGAGGCGGTTGTACCTTTTGGCGTGACATTGTCCATAAGACCAGCTGAGTATGCTGGACCACTAACACCCTGGCATGCGACATCGTTGTTGAACAGCTTTTTCAGCCCGCTGCATAGACCTGGACCGACACTGTTGGTAGTTCCCTATAGGAAGTCAGCGATAGTCCTAAAAGACTCTTCGAAGCCTCGCGTACCATGTTTCCCACTTCCGTGGACGCTCTGGCGTAGACCAAAGTAACCTTCTTGCAACCCCCATTCACCAAATCGTTCGATGTCATACCTTGAGGAGTTGGTGCGGCGGCGGTGGCGACGATGAACCCCGCGAGGGCAGTGAATGAGACCTTCATCTTCTTTTGATTGAGTTGATGAGCGACAAGTGAGTGACTATGTTGAAGGACGCCAGTACTCCGAGTGACAAGTTGGGTTTCGGCAATGAAGAGGGTGGATTGAGTCGGACAATGCGACTTGCTGATATAACATGGCTTCGCAAATGGATACCTACCAGAACAGCGGGTACAGCAGCTCCGATCGCAGTTCTGGAGGTTGGCCTAATCAAGATGATACCAGCCTTGGGACGGGTTCTGTTAGCGAATTTGAGTATCATGCCAGGAAATACGATCCATTGTGGTCAGTAGATACCCGGCATTCTACTAGAAGCTAGGACCTGTTGCAAGCAGGATAACCCCACAATCGAGGGTCTTGATAGCCACGAGGATCGTCTCCGGGCTGAAACAGGCCAGCGATCCGGGGTTACATTCGACCGTGCGGCTGTCTCTCCGTACCGTGGAGGGTAATAGTTGTAGATTGATTTGGGCAGTGAGGCTCGGACAATAGGCGCTTAGCCCATGAGGCATTAAGGGCTACCCCTTCAAAATCGCGAAAGCCACGAAGAAGGCTTGATACACGTGTTGGGCCCTAATCGCGATTCCCAGATCGAACAGTCTGTTTCTGCATGCCACACAGCCAATGAGGGCGCTGCTCAAATGTTCTCGAAACAAGGTTGGCCCGATTGTTGATCTGTAGGTTATATGTCAGCCGTTAATGCGTACCACAGTAGAAGGCGATATTGGCCGTCTCGCATGCCAGACCGGAAAATGAAAAACGCATTCGGCGAGAATGATAAGCTCATACGCGAGCACTTCAATGGTGACCAACCTTTCCCTGTGCTTGTTGCACATCAGTAAATGAATTCGCGACTGGAGTGCCGTGGTCTTTCAATCACGCCTCTGTGGCAATTGACTTGAAAAATGACAGGACAGATGACGGCAAAGAAGGCGCCAATTGCGAGTCGAAGATGGTCGTTAGTGTGGGAACGTGGAAGAGATCCGACCTCGAGAAGACCCGGAACATCCGCGATTGAGTGCAGGTGGGGGAGAGTTGGATGGCTGCAATTTACTGTGTTCTGAGTCTTGCTCAAGCCACACGATGACTTGAGCCATAGTAGTGAAGTTGTTGTTGTTGGTGTCCAAGGGTTTTCCTCCTCGCTTCGAGTCCAAGAGCAAAGATCGCCATCGTGCCCTACGCTTCCCGTGATCGTCCAACTTGTCTTTCATGCTTTTTCCCTTGAACTCTCTTTTCCATCGTCAGCATTGCATCTTCCTTCATAAAGTGTGCAGCCTCCTTCATCTTCTGTTTCAACCAACACCGTTGCGCTTCTCAACAGAGACATTGCCACCTTCACTGACCGGTCCCAGGTAATCACTCCAGAATCCGCGAATGGGAGTGCTGCACCAACATGAAACCATCAAAAGTATACTTGCGGGTAGGTATCAGTGCTGAATGCGCGGGTAGAGGACCCAGGACACTAGACGCAATGACCTCCGTTGCTTGATCTTTATACGCCGTCTATACCTCTGGATCAACCTCCACATATAGGGACTGCGCAATCTGCAACTCAATTGCTCTTGCGTTGGGAGTCTGGGGAAAACCTCAGTACCGTGATGAGACATACGGTACCAACGTCTTTACCTACCTTGAGATCGAAAACGGATCCGCTATCAGAGCTGCTCCCCTGGCTGTTTGGAAGTCTCGTATTGCTTGAGTACTAGTATGTTTGGCGAGAGCTGAGGATCCAAGGACGTCGTGACGATGAATGAAACCGTACGCGCAGACAACTCTTGGTGACGCAAAAAGAAAGATCAAAGAACACAGCCCAAATTTCTCGTGGTAGAGCGTCATCAAAAGCTTGTTGGCAGCTTCATGCCGAAATCAGAGTGTCGTCTCATGAAATGGTAGTCTCAACATAAAACTCAGTCTTACCAGGAACACGGCTGTCATGCTCTGAGTGGCTCGATCTCGTTTGCGAGAGATTGACGCTTGAAAAAAGAAATGAGTTATACGCATGTTTCCCACTCATGACCTCCTGAAATGTTGGACTCTGTGTCTCTACTCTAAGAAGAACTCATGATTGTTGTACCCGTAAGGCCAGGGTTCAGCTGTTCCTTATCTGTGACTTTGACGAACTTAGACCAATTGGGCGCATGTCAGAGTGAGTCTCCAAGGATGTAGACAACTGAAAATATACCTGATGTTCGGACAAGCAACTCTGAGATCGACTTGAGTAATAAGAAAATGGCAAAAGTCCAATTTGTTCCAGTTAGTAGCGCTGACATATCCACAAGGATTTCGGGAGACTCACTACTGCTGCGAATAACGGAGATGCTGTCAGCTATGCATTGGTTCTTTTGAAAATCCAGAAAAAAGTGAAACACTTCAGTTGCTTATCTTATAAGTTAATGAGTCGGAC
The DNA here is from genome assembly GCA_000738655.1 of Venturia pyrina ICMP 11032. NCBI lineage: Eukaryota > Fungi > Ascomycota > Dothideomycetes > Venturiales > Venturiaceae > Venturia > Venturia pyrina. Next base: position 184,568 of record JEMP01000193.1, on the reverse strand, counting down.
CCTCTGTTTCCGGCTTTTCTCGTGGTGTGGCTCCGCTGTGGCTCAGCCGTGACAGTGATAACTCCCAGACTCTACTTTACACAGCACTATTATAATTATGGATCTCAATATTCAGCTCGGTAATCTATACTCATATAGTTCGAAAGACAGTCAACGAGTCGATTGTCGCATCTATCTTCAATGACTTATTGAGAAATGGAGTGTTTCACGTGACTCTCGGAATCATCGGTTCCGATCGCTTATTTTCTGGTCGAACGATCTCTTCCCATCAACGAAAACACCACACATCGTGTTTCTTTCCACCTTGTTCCCTAAAAGGGCTCATCCATATTGACAGAACCCCTCATATCGATGGAGGCCGCAGACTCTCCATCATTTTATCCGGCATCCAAACTGAGACGCCTCAACATCACGCATTACCACAATGCTTGGTCACGTCTTTCGGTATCAGCACCATTGAACCATCTTCTCGATGGAATCTCTTGATGATGATGCTTTCCCATACGAGCCGCTGGATACGTCAAAGTCCATGATACGGCTGCTCAACGTCTCAAGTTTGGGTGGAATGATTTTCGCTTCTCTCCAGAACTGGTCCTTGGATTCTCCGGATCGCCCACCTTTCAGTACAGTCTCGTATACATGGGGACCGCAGAGTCACTCCAACTTCATTGAGATCGAGGGACGCAAGTTTCCTGTCCTAGATCAACTCTACCCTTTTCTCCGCCTGGTATGTGATGGTCATCACAGTTTATCCACCGAATTTTGGTGGTGGATCGACTCAATATGCATCAACCAAAGGGACCATATCGAGCGCAGCCAACAAGTTCAGCTAATGAAAAGAGTCTATAGTGGGGCGACAAGAACGATAGTATGGCTTGGCGAACAGTCTACAAGTTCCGCTGAAGCCATAGAGTTCCTTCGTACTTTATGCGAACGTACTCGGAATCATCAGATCACCAAACAGGACATACAAAGGCTCCGAGAATCAGCTTTCCGCGGAAAATGGTCTGCAGTCGAAAGCCTGTTCCAAAGACCATGGTGGACAAGGGTATGGACTCTTCAGGAGTTTGTCATTCCGCAACGCTTGCGATTTTACTGTGGTAGCCAATCGTTTTCGCGCAACACTTTACGGGACATGCTTGTGGGTATTTGGCTGTGCGAACACACTGGTCGAGTGGCAGATATGGTGCTGCTCTCTTATTACTCTGCCTGGAACCGTAGACGACTGTTGGAATGGTTTCTGTTCAGGAATAAGACTGTTGCCGACGAAAGGACCAGTCTTCGTCTTGTCGCGATCATGGCTTACTTGGGCGACTGCGATGCAACAGACCCCAGAGACCATGTTTACTCAGTCCTCGGTCTTGCTGACGATCACACCATGGTCGGCCCACCAGATTACAAACGCAGCGTGAGAGATGTTTACACGTGCTTGGTGATATCATTTCTGGACTTTTACAAGAGCTTGGACATCATCTGTTTCGCGCATCTATTTCATCGCCAAGCCTGCGACTCCAAGACCGATTTCAACTTACCATCATGGGTTCCTGATTGGACTGTCAAAGTAAGACCCGAAGTTGTCCCTTTGCTTGTTAGTCAAAGTGCTGGACGCCACATATCCAATTTTCGACCCCACCACTCACTCGGATGGACCGTCTCCTATATGGCTTGCGGCGAAAATCCTCCTTCTGTCGAGTTCCCTGCTGACAGCTCTGCCATGACATGCTCTGGGATCATGGTGGACGAAATTGATGGTCTGTGCATGCTCCTGGACGAGTTTGCTGCCCGCGCAGGAAGTTCTGGGTGCCCATTTATTCATTCAACTTCTCAAGCAAACTTCCGCCAACGCAGCCAAACTTGGAGCCCCAAAATGTGGGACACAGCCTCATTCAACTCTAACCCTCCAGAGGGCGATTCCTCTTCGCCCGCGACTGCTCAGCCCACATTTGCAGACAGTGACCCATCAGATATTGATTTCTCAGATGACGACATAGATTTATCACAGATCGGATGGGCTGAGCTTGAAACACTCGTAATCGCGAACGGAACCCCTAGTCCGAGAGATTCCAGTGATTCTGACATGAAGATAATTGTGGAAGCGATATCGCAATCATTAGTTCTTGGTCGGACAGACAAATATTTGCGCAATGCCGCACCTGTCACAGAGGACCTACACACATTTCTGAATCTCTGTCGTGCTGTGCAAGAGGGCAATGACACTGTCAATCCGATATTTCGCCAATGGTATGAACACAATAAATTCTTGTCCATAGACGGCTACACGATCGAGGGTCTCACAACTCGGACCACTGATCGCGGCCCCACGGCTGCTCTGGTGGACCTCGAGGACGGCACCGAAGCAACCAGTTTTCTTGCCAGATTTCATAATTCCACCAGGACTTTGGAAAGAAGACTTGCCGTTACTGCTCAGGGCCACGTTGGAATGGCTCCTTCGAGAGCACAGAAACATGATCTTATTTGTGTGCTCTTTGGTTGTAGTGTGCCCGTCGTTCTTCGGCCTCGGGACGATGGGCTTTCGTACCAGTTCGTGGGTGAGATGTATCTTCACGGTTTCATGAATGGAGAGGCAGTTGATCAGGCACGTCAGGAAAAGCTTGATATTCAGAAATTCACGCTTTTCTGACTCAATCATTGTGCTATTTGATCGGGATAACTGGAGGGTTGCCTGGTTTGAGAACTGATACAATAATGTCTTCAAATTTTGCGCTGATCTTCTACGAAGGCTTACTGATGTTCGACCGAATTTGCGCAGCCGTATAGGCTTTGCTCTGACTTCATTGTGCTTTTGCTGGTCATCTCATGGATGTTATCGAAAGTCTCCATTGATCTGATATAGAGAGTTGTTGGCTCAAGTTTGACAGGTTTGTTGGAATGCACGATCTAAAAGGAATGGGAGACATTCGCTTGTGCGCGGGAGGGCCGGATTCATTCACACTTACTCGTAAGGAAATGAGTATCGAATAGTATTAGCAGTTTATAACTTTCTCTATTACCTCAGGACCACCATGACTTTCATCTTCATCATGACCGTGCAGTACGGGATAACATTGTCTTGTTGGGTAAGGATAGATCAACACATAATATCATGTTTGTAAGTTGGCTAAACTAGCATAACCCAGCTAAAAACATTCTTCGTGCCCAAGAGACCTGCAAACCCGCCAATCCAATTGTTAACTCACCAAAACAATTAAGAGCCTGCCTTCCAATTATCAAACCATGCTTGGTACCAATTCCGACTGTTCAGACACCCGATCAAGAACCAGGTGATCTGGCTACAATGGCGAAAATCAGATGATATACTAGATCCCACTTGAACCAATTTTCAATGTCATCTTCAGTTGCAGCAGAATCCGTACTGACTATATCACACCTTTCGATATAGTACTAAATACCAATGCGTCACCCCGCTTTCTCCTTCCTGTAATAGATACTAGAGCCCCTCTCGCGCGCCTGTAGACAGGATCTCTATATTTCGTCAATCCTTATCGTCTCCGCGAAAGTATACGCCATCTCTATCGATAATCCCGAATCTTCCAACCCCGAACCTTCCATCCGGTTGCTCGGAAGAGGCAATAATCCCCAAACTATTTTCGAAGGATAATTGGCAAGCGATTCGCTCAGCGTAGCCGGGAAGAAATGCATATCCTCCTCTGCAATTTTGAGACCTTTTCCCAGGAGATGGGGAGTGATGAAATTGAGAGACTTCGTCTATGCTGGAAACGAAGGACTTCTCGTTAGATTCGGAAATAGCGCTCTCGGTTGGCCGTTTCTTCGATTTCGCAGATGCGTTTCCTATTGCTCTAGGTTCTGCTGGATGTTTGAGCGCGTTAGAGCTGGACAAGTTATCAAGGCTGTGTAATTGAACTATCAACAAGATAAAAAGGGGTAAGGCTCTCCACCTTATAAAAATAGATGACAACTCAAATTTACCCGGGTAAATAATGCCTTCATTCAGTTGATGTATAGTTTCTACCTATAAAAATCGTAATACTATATATAATTTTATCATAGTCTTCGTCGCAAGCTCTCGCCTACTTCTTCACATGTTTGATTTTACGCGAGTCGAACTTTTGACTTTCCTCAACCTCTGAGGTAGGGTGCGTCATATCACCTCCGGAGGGGGGTGCGTCATACGACCCCACCAAAACTTGATAGGGTGCTCTTTAGCCTGATCTCACCTCCGTAGCATCAAAATCGATTAAATCCCCCCTATCACAACGAAGAAATGCGAAATCGCCGCCACGTCTCGCAACTTCACCATCTGCGCTCGTTGCACAGCTGCGTCCGTGAGGAGCTTGCTAAAGAAATCTCCCGGAGAAATCAGCGTATATAACAGGCCAAACTCTGTAAAAGAAATTGTTTCTTGTCCAAAAATGAACTCGGCGCAGCACACCTTCCAGGCAAGTGATTGTTATTTGGGCTAAAAATGCTAGTGTAACCGCGAAGCATCAAAGTGGGTTGCACTTTGTCCCGGAAAGAGGATCAGGGTATGGCAAATCTTCGCTTTCCTCTTCAATCGATGATATGCTGGTCCTCCGGCATGTGTTCTTTTGTGCACTTTTCAGTTCAGCGCAATCATACTTCTTGCCGGGTAAGTGCGGTTGATGATAATTCGAAATAGAGAGGTCAGGTCATGTTAGGTAGCACAGCTACTGGCGTGACTTAGGCGTTGGCTTGAGGCTAGGTTCGAATCGGATCTAAGAGGCTTCTATCAGTAGCTATCTATCCAAGTTACGAACTTTTCACAAGTGACACATGTCATAGATCTTATCCCCGCTACTGAGCTTCAAGCTACTGTAAGTGTCCAGATTACACCAAGAAGCGCCTGCTAGCTAATCAGTTCATATCTAGGTAGAGTGCGGAGGCTATGCTGGCTATTCTGCGACCCTCTTCGGTAACGCGATGCGCAAAGCTGGCGGCAGGTCTACCACAGCCTGGAGCACAATCCGGAGTTCGAAGCTGTGGCTCTGGCTCTTATTAACCTAGCGAGGCTATCCGACAACGTTAAGGTGATGGTAGGAGCCAGCAAAGCTTCTAATGAGCGACTACACGCCGCGGGCGAGTTGCCAAAGATCGATCTTTTGTTTCTGAAGCACCACAAGCCCGCCTATGGTCCTGACTTGAAATCGAGCGGAAGCCTTGGTTTGGTCGTAGTCGTAGTTGGTTCTGCCATTGCTGCGGACAATGTCATCAGTCCGGAGAACCCAGCATATCCTTCTTATGTGAGATACTCGGTCGAGAAGAAACACGAAGCCGCAGCTATGGCAAGAGTGCAGCAGGGAAGCGGGCATTCGAATAGCGATGCAGGATCTTCCACGACGGAGAGACGGAGTCGATCCTAAATAAGAAGCGGGTGGTAGCAGAGGACTTCGAATACAGCATCGGCAACCCGAATCTAATCTATTCCAGCGAAATGCTCCAGGGCCTCGAGCCGACTGGCGAGTGGATAGGTCTTTCCTTCCCTGACTCCTAGTGCGACGGCGCGGACGAGCACAGGATGGGACTGAAATCACAACAGATATTGGTGTTGCGGATTATTAATTTCGAAATAGGTACGCAGAAGATGTGGAATTGCCGAGGAAGAAGAGGGAAGGGGGTTATAGGGGAGACGGTCACGTGATAATCTTGGCATAGACTAAAGCCTGAGGCAATCAAAGTCTCGGCGGGAACTCCATTGACACTTTCTTCTCAACTTTCATCAAACCTTCACCATCTCACATCCCGAACATCATATCTTGATCTCTGGACATTTCGGCTTATCCTTCATTCAACAGGCCTATGACTCTAAAGCCCCCGCCATAGCTCTCAAACTTGGATGCAATAAATCTACAGAGGGTTTCGCAAATAACCTTATATCCGAACCGTATCCGAGAGACAAGATCTTTTCTACTAACGCAGAAACCAACAATTCTGAAAGTAAAAATAAAATCTCTAATTGTGCTAATGAATTATAAAACTCCTAGCAAGATTTCCTCTCAATGTATCTAGGAGTCAAGCGCTATCGGACTAGGGTCAGGTATGTAGTACTTATCAACGCCCTCTGTACCTTCTCAGGTCTGTATCTTATATCTGTCTAAGGAAGTACAAACACACCTCTATCAAGACAGTTCTTGTACTTAATCGTATTCTTGCTTTTCCACGTCCATTTCTTGTGTTCTCAGTGCCTTCGTTATTGGTATATCGACTCTTCCAACTTCCCTCGAATTTCCTCTCACATATCAACACAAACCGCGAGCAAAAAAACCCAACAGCCGGGTTCGAACCACCCACCCTCCCATCAGAAAACCAGGAAGGCAAAAGGGAAACTTCGCTTTGACAATCACCACTTTCTAGGGACGCGGGCCGTGTCCGGGGCGATCTGTAACCTTCATGGTAGTGACTGGTAAGCTAGGTTTTTGACCATGTTCGTGAGTGATCAATCTAACGATTGGGCCACTGTTGAACTGGAAGAATGTTCCCAACCTTTTGTATATATACCTGCAGAATTACTACACTATTAATGTTCCACGACGTACAACTTACAAATCACAGTGCACGCACGCACTTGCGAATCATGAGTAACTTGACAACTCCAGCCAGTACAGTATGCAATGGTTCAGCAACTAACATGCCCAACGTTCTCGCTTTGGGTGCTTCCTAAGTTGCGAGAGGTCCCGATTTCGAGTACCGGTCCGGCCCTAAATGTTATTGTTTTTTCCCGATCAAGGTACAGGTTGGTTCGAATAGTAATCTTCATTTTTCGTATTTCCATTTTCGGGTCGTGGTGAGCTGGCTGTATCGATTACTCATTTTTGCCGTGCAATGTTTACTAACCAAGCTCTTCCTGTTTTCTAGGCTTCAGAGGCAGAAGATGATGCATACTAATCACAGTCGCGAGTCTATTGTTAAGAGAAGGGCTGTCCAAGGATCCTGATCATCCGGAACGAGAATATAAAAAGCTGAGCCTATTCCGATCGTCAACGCTCTACCAGCACACTGTCAGTTATTCGGAGAAGACAAAGCTAGCAGCTACCACACGAGTTTGCTCATCCATCACCTAAGAAGTACTCCAAAATGGCAACACAAGAAACAGCACAAACACGGTTCATCACTGCCGATGACATCAAATTCGCCTACCGACTTATCGGCTCACCTGTCAAAGACAAAGCGCCTCTTCTCATGCTCAACCACTTCCGCTCCAACATCGACCTTTGGGACCCGCTCTTGATCAACAGCCTCGTCGCAACAGGCCGCCAACTCATCACCTACGACTACGCCGGCATGGGCCACAGCAACGGCGAAGTCGAACCAAGCATAAAAGCCTTTTCCAAAAACGTCATCGCATTCCTGCACGTCCTCCTGCCCACACTCCAGACCTCGCAAGTCGATGTTCTCGGTTTCTCCTTGGGTGGTTATGTAGCACAGCAATTGGCACTTGATGCACCGACCTTGGTGCGAAACTTGGTTCTTGCAGGGACGGGACCGAGTCTTGGACCTGGCCTTGAGAAACCAATGGCTGAGGTCCAGAGTGCGATTATGGCTGAACCACCGGATGGGAATTCCATAGCTGATACTTTCTTCCCCTCTTTCGTTGCGAGAGAGGCAGGGGCAGCATGGCTTACCCGCATACTTGGTGCTCGTCAATCCATCGCTGGCAAAGAAGGCGAACCGGATTTTGCATTCTTCCTCGGCGGCAATGGCCTAACTAAACTCATTGAAACCTATTTGAAATGGGATGCCGACCCGATCCCTTATGCGTTGTTGCAGACGATACAGAAGGATGTGCTCGTCACAGCTGGGAAGAATGATTTAATCGTTCCGACGCAGAATTCATTTGTCCTTTCGAGACAGCTGCCCAGGGCGAACTTTGTGGTATATCCGGGAAGTGGGCATGGACATTTGTTTCAGTTTGCGGAGATTTATGCTAGGCATGTTGGAAGCTTTTTGGATGGAGAGTGGCCGATTCCGCCGGTTTCTTTTGGTGCTATTCCTGCGCAGTAGATTTTGGGCGACGTTGATGGACAATGTTGATGGTTCGACGTAGGGTAAGTATGTGGGTCAAACTTGCGGCATTTTCGATGCTTAATACGATACGATATTGATCGTACATACTCTGTTATAATATTGCAGTTATCAATCTGTTTTTAAGGGCCAGTTTCAGTATCCGACTTTTTCTCCATTTTTTGTCTCTCGTCAGTGAGCCGTCAGTGATCGGGACCCGTCTTCCATTTCCTTATCGTTCCCAAATTATTGCCATGCCTTCCGGACATCGGCGAAGAATCACGATTATTCCCGCCCTCAGCTTCTCGGATCTGCTTCTAGTAGTAACAATATGTCTACCACAGTAAGAAATCCATGGGAAATGCAAATCCACCTCCACCAAACATCAAAAGCAAAAACAATCAAATACCAAAAATACCACAGCCATCGAGAGTCATGACGTAGACCCCAAGATCTTGCAAAACAACGACTTCTCAAATCCAATCCCGTTACCATCCTCGCAGCTATCGCAATAAATACAAATGACAAGTAGCAAGGCTGGCTATAAAACACTGTGGAGGTGGTAAGTACCAGTGTTCCAAAACCCAAGCGCAGTCGGTGAAAATGCATTGCGACATTTCTCGTGTCTCGGAGGCATTATCACGTTTGGGAACAGGGTATATTATTCGCTACATCGGTTTGGTCGAGTTTACATGCCTGGCAGGATGTACACAGGGTAGTGCAAGGCTTAGCTTCGATAGGAGGGGAGGGGACGGATGTGGTTCCCCTCGATTGGCCTAGCGCAAGGCTGGGCACGTGCTGGGGTCTATGCGATGTGGGTTCTGGGATTTGATTTGATGTACGGATACACGGTATGTGGGGGAGGGGTAGGTGGGGCTGCATTTTCTTGATAATGGGATATGAGGAGGTCGACTCCAACAACATGGGGAGATTGATGAAAGAATCTAATAAGAGTGATGGTGTCAATATGCTGGTAGTTTGCAACATTATTGAAGTACCAGAATCATCTACGTGCAGAAATTCTAGGCTCCATGTATGGCCAATGGGACCTGTTTCGATGCTCCACAGCAATTTAGCAAGAAGGTTACGATTATTGTTTGGCTCTCATGCTGGTGTTCGCAATAGAGCCACGGAAGAGCCATCATATGAGATCGGGTGGAAAACACAGTTTCGGGCTCAAAAGATACAGAGTTGCATGGATGTCTCTCAGGGCTATCCCCTCAGGTTACGTAGGCTATTCTACAGTGCAAAATAGCAAAGAATGAGTGTTTTCACTAGGAGTGAGCGATCCGATGTCTCAACAATCAAAGTTACATATCTCGCACATGACCCAAACCACACATGGTCCAATCCATATTCTTACACATCGCGTCTCTGTTCGGATTCAGAGAACAATAACAACAACAACAACAGAAAAAGTGGCCGAGCTTCAGCCTTACAAGCCACCTGCACAGGACACTCTGCTGAGTCATGCATGCACCAGAACGCGCAAGGCTGTACTCAATGCGAACAAAATCGCGATCTATAAATAGTAAAAATCACATCACGCCAAAGGTTGTCATTGGCGTACTACTGCGGAGGCGGAGATCGGAGATCGGAGAGCAGATATTGGGTGGTGTAGATCAACCCCATCTACGAAACATTTGTGGAGATGGCGGAGAGCAGTGGACAACCCATCTGAGTCAGTGAAGGGAACTTTTGATTGATTGAATCCCAATACTGGTGTGATTTGGAAGGTTTTGGAAGTTCTAAATGGTGTACAGTATTAATTATCCACAATAGCTATATGTGGAGAATATTTTTGTTCAGGGCTCTCCACAACTCGGCGACCTTCCATACTCATACCAGGTCGGCGTTTAACATCTTGGTGGGGTTCAGAGCGAAACAAGGGTTCAATTGATCACTTAGGCTGCACAGGTTGTCTCAAAATGTGACATTGAATATGATATATACCTCACTTTAGTGGATATACAAAAGAAGTATAGTACTTCCTGCCAAGGACTAGCAGGTAACACCCGTCATTTCATCTAACACTTCTTCTTGTTTGGGGGAAGGAGAACGCTATAGTAATGTAAGCCACAGCGAGAAGAAAAAACATGGGAGGGATGACATACGAATCAATGACATGTACGATACCGCCCTTGAAGGCGACATCCGCCTTGACGACGCTGGCGTTGTTGATCTTGGCCGCCTTTCCGATAAGGCTGACGGTGATTGGAGCGCCGTTGAGAGTCACGACGGAAGCCTTGTCCTTCAAGTCGGTGGACTTAATAACCTTCTGAACGACGTGGTATTTGAGGACAGCACCGAGAGCTTCCTTGCTGAGACCAGCAGTGGTGGTAGCAACCTTGGCGAAAGCTTCGTTCGTGGGCGCAAAGATGGTGATATCTTTGAGTCCGTCAACGGTGGTTGCAAGGCCGGCTTTTGTGAGGGCAGCGACAAGGCTGGTGAGACCGGCAGCAGTAGCGGTAGCGGAAGCAGACTTCAGCTCTGGCTTGTTGTCCTTGTGATCGTCTTCATCTGGGCCGTGGGCATAGGGAGAAGCCTGAGAATTGTTAGCAGTGTTTACCAACTAACCAAAGGTAGACCGTACCAAAGCCGAGACGGCAAAGAAAACGGATCCAATGATTGAGGCCTTCATAATGTTGCTTGTGTGGAGGGTTTGGGTAGATGTGATTGAGATCTTGTTGTGAGGATGGCTTGATGTTCGACTCTGCAGCTTCCACAGAGAGGTTCTTATAGGAGCCAGACTTGTTTTCCTACAACCCTGTTTGGCGACACATCGGCGCACGCTATCCTAATCTCCATAGTCTAGTCACGAAGCGAGAGGAGAAAGACGCGAACAGCCAGGTTCCCGCTCCGTTTCAAGACCGATGTCATCTGGCAAATCAGCCGTGATTAAAGGTCAAATGAGAGTGGTGGACGACTTGGGTCCTGCATCAGATATTTGGAGAGATCGCGAGATGTTCGTCGAGTTTCGGTCCAAGAGCGGATTGTAATATATCAAATGCATGGTTGTGATAAAAATATGGTATGACGATTAGAACCTATCCCTCGCGTTCCTGGATAAGTGGAGAGGAGTTCAGCGAATTAGAGGTGCAACACACCTCTGATGGGCATTCTAAAACATGTCATAGTAGCTGGGCATTGCGACATCCCGGAATTCTGGCGAGCACAATTAATGTCTACAGATTGAACATCCCTGTTATATATGCCAGAAGCGGAAAAAGGGCTATGGCCATAGGGATGAGGACTCTGAGTTCGCGCTTTCGAGATTATGCCGTTGCCAGCGAAACGATATTGGTAATCAGCACTCTATCGATTATACTCTTGAGGCCTGACACGGGTCGTCGAGGGTGTGCCATACACATGACCATTTCGAAATCACCGATTCGTGAAATGACTTTTTTTGTTGTCGAGACTTTGAAAGTATCACAAAATCATCCTTCACTGTCACAATACGGCTGATCTCCAACGTCGAAATCCTCGAGGGCGGCGTCATTGATCATATCTTCTCGGAGGCGGGCCGGATTCACATGGATGTGGACAGTAATAACAGCTGGAGAGGTCCTGTGCAGATCGAAGTTGCACTTTACGTCCACGTTTCTCAGCCTCGTGAAAGCAAGTCAAGCTGTGTTTTCTTCGTTGCTAGCTAGCCATCTCTTTCGTACAATCCGGCGGGGTGTATGAACGGGTCTGATGAGCTGGAGTCAATTGGCGCCGAAAAGTCTCGGTAGTGACAGGGGGGTTTCTTGGGTATACTTGGATGGATGAATGGATGGATGGATGGATGGATACTGTGATGGATGGATGCTCTGATGGATGGATGCAAGGACTGCAGACGGACGAGGTGGCCAGAGGAGGTGGAGGTTGATGATGTTGTTGTTGTTGCCTCGTATTGTCTGTTCGGCGCTGAGACATCCACTCTCTTGGCTCTTGGCTCTTGGCGCTTCTGTTAGTGCGGGCGGAGCGTCCCGGGAGTTTTCTCCATCCACCCGACGATACTTGAGTCTCTCCCTCTCACCTCAACCCAGCATCCGGGCATGGCTCTACTACTGGGGACCACATTCCATTGCTAATCAACTACGACACCACACTGTGTACTCATCTATCACTCGCATGTACCAGCTGACTGCGACAAGCCTCCTAGGACTTTTATCATCTCCTTTCCAGCAGTGAAGCACTCGCTGTAGTCTTCACACTTTACAATCCGAGTCTTGTATTATAGCACGACACTCTTACCAGGACAATCTCAGGTCAACAGACATCCTTCGATATGCTGGAAAGTCCTGCAATACCCCAGACTGCCGATTTTGAGGATCTACTGTGTATATGATGCCAACACGACACCCTCGCAACTTAATCGAGATTTTGACAAGGAGCAATTCAGGCCCGAGATTGTGGACTACCAGCACGCAGAATTAACGGTCGGAAAAAAGTAGAACTTGGATTGATCCAGAACTGTCGACAGGTACTAGCAGGGTCTAAGTCAGCCTGACAGTAATGAAACTAGAATGCCCCGGACGTCTATCCTTCAAATCTACGCTCTTGCCTCGATATACACCCTCGGCAGCACTAGAATTTACTTCATCCACAAGTATCACCGAATTGGCACAAATGCCTGTCCGCCATGTCATTTGCCTGTTCAGGTCTCTTCTACAATGGTACAAGTGAAAGAGGAAAACCCGAATTTCATCCGCGTATAATTTTAAACCGCGTGTTATCAGAGGATACCGTAAAAACGGAGGCACCTTAAGCCTGAAACACCTTCCTCCTCTAGTCGACTGGAGACCTATTCGCCGAACAGAGTCCAAGGGGTACGTAACCATAGCTAAAAATAGAGTCACGATAACTTGTACGAGAACGAAGCGGAGAATCTTACTTGGGTCCGGCTTCTTGGTTTTCCTCCGCCTACGCGCGCCTCTCTCTTTCCCTCGAAGTTGGAACAGAAGTCGGAAGTACGTCTCTACCTGGTTTCTTTTCCCAATCAATCACCTCCCCTACAATCCGTCGTTCCTACTATGGTAGAAGCCCAAAAGAACGTTAATTGTGATCCTTGTCCGGGTCAGTGCGCGAGGTCGTCTTTCTTTTGTATCTTCGCGAGACCTGAATATTTTTTCTCCGGATCTTTTATATCTTCTTCGCCTCTTCTTTCTCTTTCGAAAGAACCTATTTTTTGTATACTTGTAGCTTGTTGGGTGTGGTTTGACGAGGGAGGCGACAAGGGGTCCCGGATTAACGTTCTTTAGGGCGGATACCATAGTACACCCCACCCAGGCTTCGAAAATCCTGCGGTTGAAGTATGGATTAGCAGGGATAACGTCATCCCATCCCTCAACGTCTTTTATTTCTATATTTCTCTCCTTCTTTTCTCTTTCTCCCTCAATCATCGCTCAACCTGTTGACAAGCAGAAGCATGGATATCAATAAACCCTCCCACAAGGCCTCCAAACTCGATCACAGTTCCGGTCTCTTGCCGAGGCTCACTTTGGAATCTACTGGCAACCGCTGCTAAGTGCTTCGACTTGGCTTGTTCAACTTCGAGGTAATGCATTCCATGTGTTTCTTCTGTTCTTTACTGATTCTCCTCCTTCCCCGCGACGTTTCTCTCCCTCTTTCACACCTCTCCTTTCCATAGTCCACTTACTTATGACAACTCTTCTCCACCCTCTCTCTTACCTATTTCACAAAATCTAAAACCTCAAAAGAATTGCGCCGACTCTGCTAAGCTTTTAGCATTCTAAAAAAACTCGATAATAGAAAGCGCGAAATTATCCATCTACACATTGAAAGAAGACGTGTCAAAGCCGAACATCCATCTGAACGTTGAACGAAGACGTGTGAGAGCCGAGACACAAAATCGTCAGTGGTGTGAAACCTCAAAGAAACCTTCTTTCTTCACTACTCCAGATAGTGTCAACTGTTAGTGTTCATGTGAACCACTATGTGGTCGCCCTTGGCCGTACATTGCAAATTTCATGCTTGTTATCATACATCGTGTCTCGTAAGCCCACTCCATTCTGTCTCCCCCATTCATGAGACGGCTCCTCGAACCGAAAAGAAAAGACCCCGAACACCTCATCAGGAATTGGTCTGCCAACGAACCATGTCTTGCCGAAGAGCGAAATCCGAGAAAGAATATCCCCATCTCGAGATCAACATCGCGACATTCCCGGAGCCTCAAATCCCACAAATCTACAGGATAGTTTCGATATCGACCTAGAAGTAAGCAGATCTCAACGACTTGGCTGTTGCATTGATATCCCCTTTAGCCTTTAAAAATCACCACACCATTTCCCTTGCTCTTAGTGCCATACCTCCTCAACAATCCACCATGGAATCGCTCCAACTCCTCGAGACAGACAGCAGCAGCCACGTAGGCAAAACTCTTGAGCTCAACTGTCTTACCACCCCACGTCCTCTTCAAACCAGGGTATTTGACAGCGACACTCAAACAAGCGATACTCCTCGGTAGCGCCTCGTCAACGTTCCCGTCATCGTCGGTGCGAATTGCATGACGCGTATGCGCAACGTCTTGATTGAATTGTTCTCGCATCGAAGAAATGGATTCTTTGAGGCGTCGATTGAAAACGGAGCCTAGCGCACAGCCTGTGACGACTTCGACTTCGTGTAATGGATGGCCTGGGTGTAGTGAGTAGTCGTAGGAGATATTGTCGAGGTTTGTTTCGTAATCTGATCGGATATCCTCGGCAAGATCCACGTATTGAGTGAAAATGATTCCCTCGGAGGCCGTGAGGACGTACTCCAAGACACGCTCGAGGACAGAGGCTTGTGGACCCGCGTCTGCACGGGTATTAGCGCGTAGCTGGTCATAGAAGCCTTTCTCATCGATCATGCGGTAGAGAAGGCCGAGAACTTTGTCGCTTTTGTAGTAGACGAGTTTGCGTTGGTCGGGATCAAGCGTGGCGACGGGATCATGTGGGTTCTTCTCGTCCTGTTCGACAAACAGGAGGCTAGCCTTCAGTGAGTCGATATTCACATGCGGTCCTGGGGCCATGAAGTCTGGCTTGATACGGCGATCGAACTTGGGTAACTTATTCATGTCAGGCTACGATAAGATTAGCAAAGTTGCTCCAAGACAGGGTACCTACTCCAAGATCGATGTCGCCAACTTTCTGGCTAAACCAACTTCGAGATTTGCCAGAAAATTACCGATGTCGCTCTCGAACTAAGTGCGCCAAAACTCTGTAACCTACCTTGATTCCTGTCTTTGCAAAATCCAGAGCGTTGCTGATCAATTCGGCGATTGCAATGCAATCATTGTCCCGAGTACCAGACTCTCGCCGATCGGCCAAAGTCATGAGGTGATTGGACAGAAGTCCAATGTTGTCGCTCTTCATGAAGTCGACGAAGTGGGTGGTGATGTCTTTGACGGTAACAGTGCGACCAATATCAATTGCTGGTAGTCTAGGGTAGTCGGCGGGATCGCATCGCCCAGGAGGCATCAAGAGCGGCTCCCAAAAGATGTCGTACAAATCTCCATCAAGGTCCCCTCCACCAAGTTGGCTAGGAAGATCTCTCTCACCGTATTCACTGAATAACACTAGATTGTTCAACTCACGGAGGGGCGAGTTTATGGGGACATCAACCGAATGAGCGAATTGAATGTCTCCAGGATGATTCGTTGGTGATCGAGTGACGGCGACCTTGCCAAGATGGACCTGCCGACAACCGTTCACATCTATCCATGGGCAGTAGACTTCGTTGTGTTTGAGAGTGCCAGTATGATCCATGGCACCCATTAGTTTCATGCCGTTCTTAATAGGTATTCGACCCTTGTACTTAAGCTCGCGCAGTCGAACAATGGCTGCAAGTTCCACCACAGCTTGAAGGAAGCGATCATCTGCAAAAGGTATCTGGATGTCATCGAGATGCTGGATGAGTCTGGGGAATCCAGCTGCACATGCGATCTTCTCAGACTCGAGGAAATTGGCAATGTTGATCGGCGAATCTATATGTCTGAGAAGGTCTTTCATAGTTTTGTCGGCCAATGTGAAAATGTTCTGGACAGGAACTCCAAGATCTTCGAGTATCTTGATGAGAGACCGATTCAGGAACAAAGGGAGAGGCTTGTCGGCTATGCCGCAAATCTCAAGATGGTTGGGCTCATCGCAGTCAAATTTCTTCATGGAAGGCCGGACGTAGAGCTGTTCCCCAACTAAATCCGGAGCTCTTGACAGCACTCCTTTACAACCTGTTCACTTGAGTAAGCCTTCATTGCAGATACATAAACATGGCCAGATATCTCCACATGGTTGTTGAGTCTTCTAGCGTCTCGCCAATCCAAAACTTATCGTCCTGGATCCGGATTTGACGAACATGTCAGACGTCTAGCACACGATGGGGAGGAGCGTAGCACCTACCGAGATATCTGATCTGAAATGCGTTGACTTGCGGTCTGCCTTTCAGACCAGGGTACCGTTGCATAACCTTGTCGGCCAGTTCGGACGAGATCAGTCCGCATCCATCGCTGAAGCATCGGCCATTCCTTTCTACATCCGGGAGATTGTACTGATGTCCAGTGCTTTCCAGCACAACATGAACATTCGTATCGGTGAAGGCCTGTCCAATACGTGCCGCACATTTCGCAGGCGAGCGGAAACTGTCAAATTCGCCAATGTTTCTGATGATATCAAGTGGAAAGATGCAATCCTGAGTCTTGGGATCGACAAATTGGGCCATGAACCATGCTGTGTGCGATTTCATGGAAGACTGTGAGAATCCAAGAAAAGTAAAATCTCTCCCGCAGATTCTAAGAACACCATTGAGCATCGCATGGATACGATTCCAGATGCCGTCGTTGTTGGTGCTATACTGGACCTCCAAGCGGCCACCGTCTTCGTCACTGAATGTGACCCGAACAAAAGAATCTTTGTTATCGGGATGGTGACGAAGCACACGATTTGTCACCTAGCTTCCAGTCAGCCGTGAACTACATTCAAAACGATCCTATCATTTCCAGCCAAAAATCGATATCGAGGATCTCCTGGCAAACTTTCGAAAATTGTTTGCAAGAAAATCATCAATGTCCATTCCTGTTTGGCAGTGATCCATTTGGAACCGTCATCGATCATTTTCTGGCACATCACTCTGGGAGATTGCTAGAACATCATTTATATCGATCCAGATTACAATGGCCATGTTCGGAACTGCTACAATGAAAGGAGATACATACCTCAGGCAACGGACCTTCCATGTATATACCGCAAGGCGTGATGCGTACATGGTGTATCAAAGCGAGATGAGAGTTTTCCTTGACAGTGCGATAGTTCGAACTATCCTTGAGCGATCCTGAGGCTGCATCTCGCAATCTGCGAATCAAAGACTCCTTGGAGTAGTCACCAGCTGGAAGAGCAGGATGTGGTGAGCCCATGCCATCTCGAAGGTGTCGTACAGCGTCTGCACAAGTCTGTTCCGGTATTCCTTTGGATCCCAATTTCACCAGCTCTGGGATCAGTGCCGTCATAGAATCTGGAGATAGTCGTCCTTCGCGGACGATCTTCAGTGCTTGGAAGCGGACAGTAAATGGCAGTGTTCCGTGCCAGTCATGGCTCAAGGCATTCCTGAGGCCCTCCATTTGAGCATCGTAGGATCTTGTAGGCTTGACACTGTGAATGTCCATGCGTGATGTGGATGGCATTTCCGGTCCGCCTCTTAGCAATTCGCTTAAGCTGGATAGTGCCAGATCGTCCCCTAGTATCACTTCGTATACGAAACATGTGCCAGCAACCTTGGCGTGGCCATCGTTCAATGACGGCACTCTGACCTTCTTCGGTGGGGCTGCTCGATTCCGATTCGTGGTGAGGTTCAAGTTCTGTAATTCTGGAAAGGGGTTGTCTTCTGCACTGTAGACCTTGGGAGCGACAGAAACTGTGATGAACGCGCTGGAAATATTTCCACGAGAGATCACGATCTCAGAGATGTCCTTGAACGACATATCTAAGCGATGCTGCCATTTTCCGCGTATGTACGGATGATCGATTAGGATAACAAGAGACTTGTTACCCACGAGAAGTCTTCCTATGCCTAGAGTCACGCGAATTAGATTGGCGTACAAAATTAGGTCTTTCGATTCGATACAAGTTGAAGGAGTAGGTTCAGTTATGCAAGAAGTGCTGAGCGAGAGATTGATATCGACGAATTTGCGGTGCCTGCAGGAAACTCAATGATTTCAATACAGGGTTGTGCATGTGAGTCGGCAAGCCAAAGGACGTCAAACTTGCCTGCAAGTGTGAAATACGGGACGAATACGGGATCCAAGCCTCGATATTCCCAAGCGCCACATGACAACGTTGTCGTCGGAAAGATGTGTTGTTTCAAAGACGCCTTTGCAAGAGCGTGCACCGGCACCGCTGCATGTTGTCAGTGACAGAGTTGAATGAGGATGGGTTCATTGTCACGAAGACGCAGCTTATGATCAACATAGATACCTTTCTGGCAACAGTGACTCGAAATGTCGCCAGAAAATTCTCAATATCGATGTTCGATTCGACTGTCCATTTCACGTACGTTGCTTTGAAGCCTCTACCTGCGCCATCTTCTGCTTCACGAACCTGCCATCCTTGGTATTCGGGTCATTAGATCGTTTGAAGTTCAGAGTGAATTTATTATGGAGTCGGAGGCTGTTCTGCTTTTGCATGACATTTAGAAAAGCCTGGCCTCGGGCGAAGTCGTGGATGAATATAGAGGCATATCCCTTGTTTTTGCCTTTCGTGATCTCATAGTGGACGATGCCTTGTCGAATGAGGTGTGGATGCAACAGGTCTCGCACGCGACTCTCTTGTACAGGGCCTGGGATTCCGCTGACGAAGATGTCGAAGCCTTGAGACACAGTCATGCTTGAGACTGAAGAGTGAGTACCTATCGCAGAGTCAATGTGCGTTGCTCAGTTGCGTGTGTTGAGAGCTCCTTTACCTTGCCTTATCGGGCCGAACTCCGCGAAGGACGCAATGCTTTCCGGCGCAACTTCGTATTGACGCCAGACCAAAGGAGCCAAATGAACTTAGATGATTTCAGTGTATTGTTGGTGTATTGTGCTGTTTGTGTTGTTGAAGGGAGCCTGCCATGAGGTTGTGTAACCCGCCGTGCCCGCCCTCTCACGTGACTTGGTCAGCTCTTTGCAAGTACGCTCCGATCAACACTTCAATTGCCATTAAAATGGATTTTCTATAGCTTACTTGTCAATTGACATCCCTGGTTCTTGATTTTCGGAAACTCGCCGGAAATTTTGCCATTTCCATCTAGACCTCGGAACGATATCCTGTTTTGGTCAAATGGAGCCGGTACTTACCTACTCAGTATAGGCATCAGCCTCGGCACCCCAAGTGGCGAACCTTAACTCGAGCTGATACATCGGCAAGTAGTGACACAGGAATCAAAATCGGATTTCAAGCCGTCTGCTTACGTGTCTGTCGTTACCTTGTGTTAACATCGACCTTGACAGACCCCACTGCAGCATCTGCGTTTGAAAACGGTCCTAGTCAAAGAACTCTAGACGAGTGATTCATACCTACCGTATCAATCGGCCGTGGTGCTGCCCTACTATTCCCAGTCCATGCATGCACGCGTTCAATCATCCATCTCAACCACATCAATCATAATAGCGTTCCCATCGCATAACGCCGCCGCCATGAACTACCTCACCACAAAAATCCGCTCACATCTTATTCTCAATCTCCCTCGAATCCCTCAACTTGCACAACTTCTCCAACGCAACATCCAAGGCAACCACCTCTTCCCGCTTCTGTTTAGACTGATCATCTCGATTCCTGATGTTCACAGAGCGTGATTCCTTCTCGGTATCCCCGAGTACAAAAGTGAAGTTGTATCCAGCCATCTGCGCGTTGAGAATCTTCTTGGGCATGGTGTTGGGACCAAGATCAATATCGACATTGAGCTTTTGTGCTCGGAACAGTCTCTGGACCTCCTTTACGTAGTCGTCGACGGATGGCCTAACGGGGATAATCATGACCTGACGAGGAGAGAGCCAGAATGGCCACTAAAGAATGATTTAGTGTGCACATTGACATTTATCACCGCACAGAAAACATACCTTGCCACCAAAATGCTCGCATAGAATACCGATGAAGCGCTCGAATGAGCCCATGATGGCACGATGGATCATGACTGGCCGAGCATATCCGGGCTTAGGTGGCGCTACTACTCGAGTGACTGGTGCCGGCTCGTCCTTTGCATTGACTGGATCCTTTGCGACAACGTCTTTCGCAGCTTCTTTTTGTGCTTCTTCCTTCGGTGGTTCCTCTTTCGGTGCCTCCTCGGACTTGATGGGCTTCTTTTCGGCGGTCTGATACTCGAGTCCGAATTGCTGTGGTAGCTGGAAGTCTAGCTGAATAGTGGCGCATTGGAAGTCACGCTTCAGGGCATCCGAGATGGTGATATCGATCTTGGGACCGTAGAAGGCTCCATCACCTGGATTAAGCTCCCATGCGGCGCCTCCTGACGCGTGGAATTCGTCCAACGCTCTGCTGAGCTTGGCCTCAGCAATGTCCCACTCCTCTATCTTGCCGAGGAAGTTATCTGGTCTGGTGGATAGCTTCATCTTGAAAGCAAAGCCGAACTTGCCGTACACGGCACGCAGGAAATCAAAAAGACCAGTGACCTCTTCCTCAATCTGATCTTGGGTGCAGAAAATGTGAGTATCATCTTGTTGGAATCGACGGACTCTGGTGAGACCGGTGAGGGCGCCGGAGGCTTCATTCCGGTGCAGGACACCAAAGTCGGCATACCGTAGTGGCAGCTCACGGTAGCTGTGATCCATGTGCTTAAACATTCTGCAATGACTCGGGCAATTCATTGGCTTCAATGCCCAATCTTCCTTCTCCACCTTGAATGTAAACATGTCTTCTTGGTAATGCTGCCAATGACCAGAGGTTTTCCACAAATCTGCCTTGAACATGTTTGGAGTCATAACCTCATCGTAGCCACGCTTCCAGTATTCCTCCTCCAAAAATGCCATAAGCTTCTTGTAGATGACAGTGCCGTGCGGTAGCCAAAAAGCCGAACCTGGTGAGCTCTCGTCAAAAAAGAAAAGCTCTTGTTGGGTACCGATTTTCCTGTGATCTCGCTTGGCAGCTTCTTCGAGGTAATGCAAGTGCTCGTCCATCAACTTCTTGTCTGGGAAGCTTATGCCGTAAATTCGCTGGAGTGAGTCATTGGCCGCATCTCCTAGGAAATATGATGCCGAGTTCTTCATGACCCTCCATGACTTTATTCTGCCCGTGTGTGGAATGTGAGGACCTCTGCAAAGATCGATGAAGGGGCCGTTTCGGTAGATGGTGGTGGAGGTTCCGTCTGGGATTTTGTCCTTGATGATGTGTTGTTTGTATGGATTCGACTTGAACATCTCCAGCAGATTCTCCTTCGACAAGACCAACCGCTGGAAAACCTGTTTTTCTTTGATAGCTTTGTTGGCAATGTTCTCGAGCGGTTTGTAGTCGGCCTCGAGAACTGCCGCGGACTCTGGCAGTCTCATCTCGTAGTAGAAACCGCCCTCTTTCAGTGGTGGTCCAATGCACAAGTCACAGCCCCATCTCTTCTCGGCGCACTCTCCCAGAACGTGGGCAGAGGAATGCCAGTACACCATTTTCGCATCATCGTCCTCGAAATCCAAAAGTGCCAATTGACAGCTCTTCTCCAGTGGCCGCTCCAGATCCCATACCTCACCGTCCACCTTTGCAATGAAAACCCTCTCGGACAGTGACTTAGCAATTCCCCGTGCAATATCTCCTGGAGTGGTCTCCCATGATTTGCCGACTTTGTTGGATCCATCTGGAAGCGTGATTATGATGTCTTCGCGTGGTTTCGCAGCAATTTCAGCGTCGTATGCGAGTTTCAGCTCGTCGAAAATTTTCAATCTGTGGTCGATATATGCCGGGGGAGTGGCCAACTCGTCAGGACCATTTGCACTGGCAGCCTTCGCCTTCTTGACTTTCTTTGGCTGTTGTTGTTGGAGCTTCTTCTTCTCTTCTTTGTCCTCGGCGCTCAAATTTTTGATTCCCTCTTTGACATCCTTGACAGCATCCTTGATTGCTTCGGCCATGTTGTGCGAATTGTTCGAGGAAAGGAAACAAATTGACTCGATCGTTCCCCTTATACTCCGTATTCCGATTTCCCCCAGCTGTGACTGTCCATTTCACGATGTGAGTCGAGGTGTGCCAAGGCGCTAGTCTCTATCAGAATAGCGCGATTCGGGGAAGCGAGGGACTTGGAAAAGTTCAAGAAAACTTCTTGGAGCTTGCAACACCACCAACCACCACACTTACCCTGCCCAATCGATAATGTCTTTCAGAGGCGGTGACCGAGGCGGTCGCGGCGGCGGACGTGGAGGCTATGCGCCACGAGGAGGAGATCGTGGTGGTGAGAAATACTGGACCTCGAATTTTGCGACTGGGAGCTAATGTGAAGCAGGACGCGGAGGATATCAATCAAATTCCTACGGCCCACCAGCTACTCAAGTTGGTATGCTTCTCTAAGCTCTGCTAATTCGGGATCACACTAACAATGCTAGAACTCGGAGTCTTCCAGCACCCAGTTGAAGGCGAAATGCTCTGCGAGTCAAATAATATCAAAATCCCGTACTTCAACGCACCAATCTACCTTGAGAATAAGGTACTTCACACCTCTCACCCGCGACATGAACAACCTAACATCAGCAGACCCAAGTCGGCAAAGTCGACGAAATCCTCGGACCGTTAAACCAGGTCTTCTTCACCGTGAAGCCACAAGACGGCATAGTAGCCACATCATTTAAACCGGGCGACAAATTCTTCATCGGAACTGACAAACTATTACCCGTCGATCGATTCCTCCCCAAGCCAAAACCTCCACCAGGATCAAAGCCAAAGCGCGCCGGCGGTGCATCAAGAGGTGGACCCATGCGCGGTGGTCGCGGAGGCGGTAGAGGAGCCCCGAGAGGAAGAGGTGGATTCGGCGGAGGTCGTGGCGCACCAAGAGGCGGAGCAAGAGGTGGAGGATTTGGAGCACGAGGTGGTGGAGGCGGATTTGGCAGAGGCGCACCCAGGGGAGGTGGATTTGGTGCCGGACGTGGTGGCTTCAGCAATCGTGGAAGAGGTTGAGCTATCGTCTCTACATTGTTGCACAGTTTCATGGAGGCGTTTGGGTTCCTGGACATGGCGTTATGGGCATGCTTGTTTTCGACTTGGACAACGAGCTGGACCTGGACGACTTCCAGTGTGTATGAAAAACGCTACGTAGTATCCAAGCTTATGGGCGATGATGCCATGCTCTTTACAGATCCTTCAGCAGCTCGCTCCGTCTCAAAAATCTGCATATTCAGATAAGTATCGACAATTTCCAGGTCTTCGTTTTCGCTAATCGCTGACAACTCTTAGAAAGGAGGTGGCTACTGTTGTACCCTCAAGGACAAGAGTCGGAGGAAGAGTCTTGGTGCTTTCAGAGCGCCGAGCAGTGTTAAGGACAAGACGGCAAGGAAATGCCGAACGAACAAGGTAGAGAAGACGCACAGGTACATCACATATATTTCTTGGATCAACAACATCACACTTCGCGGAGCATACCAAACCGAGTTTGTTAAGAACAAGGAACTCTATGTTGATTGGATAAGAGATGGCGGATCAGCTGCTCACCATTGCAAGCAAGCTCGATCGCTGCTTTGCTATTGATTATCAGTTACTCATGGGTCGTCACAGCGGCATTTGGCCTATTAAATAACTGGTCTTCCTCACCCATTACTAGAGTGAGAATGAATATAGGAGGAGGCATATACACAACCTGTCTTATAATATTATCTATCCATCTATAGCAACAAGCCCATCTCACATCTGCTAACCCCGATCATCAAGTTAATACCCACCGTACTTTCAATCCCTTTTGAATGGGGTAGTGATGGGTCACTACCGAATCGTGAATAAGTCTCGCATCTACACCCTGCTCAACTCATCTCCTCTTCGTAAACACTGTTCCTTTCAATTACTCTCTATTTCTCTACCAGGTGAAAGAGATGAGTCAAGGCTTTTATCATTACACCCTTGCTTCTCAGCCAAATAAACAGACCATCGTTTTTCTATTTAAGAAGTACATTCCAGGAGTACACATCCTCCCCTACCCCACTAGTCTTCCAAAAATCTAAACACCCATCCCACCCGTTCATGAAGAAACCGGGTGGGGTATGCGGTTCAGTTTGAATATCCTACTACCGATCTTGAATATCCAGTTTTCTAGAGGAAGGAAAGAGGATGTACATATCGTAGCTATAAGAGCGGAATCGAATACGAATACGAGTACAAGGACGAGAATATAGTAATCAACAGAGCGAAATTATATACCAACCATACTTATCCACCTTCCAACTCTCGGCACGAAGGGACGACGAACTAAAACACTAGATAATCATTACCAGCCAATGTATTTTGAAATTTCGGGGTTCTTGACTTTGGGTTTCGAGGTAGCGAAATCGATGGGGCAACTTACTGCCTCCACAATACAGAGAATGAATTGCCTGAGGTAGAGGTGAGCTGAAGGTGGATATGGGAATAATATCTCTGTTCATTATTCAATGCATGTGTTGTAAAGCATTAGTTAACGACATGCACACCTGCCGCCACAGCCACGCAAGAAAGGTGGTGTCCGTTTGCGGTAGGTATCATAACAAATCCATCATTTCATGCCGACCGACGAGATAACAGGATTATGAAGGGGATTATTGTTCAGAGAGGGAGTGGTACTTGGAAAGGTGACATTTATAGAACAACAGCATGAGAAAGTGGCATTGCTAATTTTGATCCTGCCTGTTCTACCACAACCCAATATACAAATATGGATTTCGACTCAAAATCTCAGCCAGCGGTCAGTTCTGAAGTTAAAGAGGCTGCGCGTTGCAAGATAATGGAGGTTGTTGATGAGATCAAGCAAAGGTTGGAGAATTTTAAACGTCATCACGTCCCTCTGAATTATCAGATTACGCATCAGATTGAACATTTGCTATCAGTGGGTTTGCCCTTTTCTTCTTCCCAATTCCCACGGTTTGGGACCGGAATGTACCAATTTAACGTCCTTCTCAGTTGTACGAGCACTACACATACATACATGCCGGCTTGCAAGGAATACGTTGCCCCATGATCCCGAAAGAACAGACCGAGCTTGATTTTAGGGGGGAGGAAATTGACGAGGCGATAGCTGAGGTTGTAGAAGCGATTGATCGGCATCGAGAGTTGTATGGGGCGGTAGGTAAACAAAACTTGTCGCTGGTTGAGGAAATGATTCGGTCGCCAACGTTAGAGCTGCTGATGATGTTGCTATTTGGTGTCCGCATGGGAGTCCAGGGAGAGAAAACGGTAGGAGGCCCCGGATCTGAGGGCAATCAGTGATGTCGTCTCAGACCCCCCTTGCCTCGCGTGTCTGTTGTGTACGCCTCTCTTATATGTTGGCCACTCGCTGTTAGAGGAAGATCAAAATGGGTCCATCGCGGGAAGCTTGTAGTTCTAAGGATCGGAGGCTGGAATGAGAGCGCACAGCAATTTGTCATAGCAGAGCGTCTGATTAGTTTATACACGCATAACTCAATTTTGTACAGCGACCATGAAGAATGCACCTACGTCAAAGTCCTTAAAGTCCTGCTCCCAGTCGTCA
Source organism: Venturia pyrina ICMP 11032 (assembly GCA_000738655.1). Taxonomy (NCBI): domain Eukaryota; kingdom Fungi; phylum Ascomycota; class Dothideomycetes; order Venturiales; family Venturiaceae; genus Venturia; species Venturia pyrina. Next base: position 158,921 of record JEMP01000193.1, on the reverse strand, counting down.
AACATCCTCACCGTCTCGATCTTGTAATTCCGAGACTCTACATCTGTCGGATACAACCGCATCAATTCGACCACCCAAACAGCATTGCATGACCGGGAATCGAAGCTTTTATTTCTTTCGAATCGAACTTCCAACTCCTGTAATGGAGCAAACGCATGCGACTCCATATATAAGTTGAAAAAATCGATCACACTGTGTTGATGCACGGTGCTCACATCCTACTGCAATCTTCAGGACGGTATCTTTTTATTTTCCAAGAAACGCCGTTCTATGGGAATAGTGACCTGGATGCGACATAGGCGTGGGAGACGGGAAATGACGTTCATTGCACGTGAAGGCTTTGAAAATTGAGTAGAAATGTCACGGAAGATAACTATGCCTCTGAGTGCTACGGAGAGGTGTGCAAGATCTTCAAAACGTTGTCATAACCCGCGGTTTGACGGGCGTGCCTATTGACCTGCACACGCTGTATCAGGGGAAATGAAATACTTGCTTACCCAAACATGGCGGCCTGCCGCGTTAGCATCAAATCGTGTCCAAGGCACTTGCAAAATCAACTCTGCCAACTGCTGGGTGGCTGAAAGCAGTGGCTCGATAAAATCGGTAAGCCAGTCTGCGACACTCGAATATATCGGTCCGATGGTGACCTTTCGTAAGGAACGACCATGCTGATTCAATATGGAATTCCAATGGCAACGTATCGTTGCTCTCTCTAGTGAATTCTCTGTTTCTTCGCCATTGTCCTCTTCTGGTTCGGCGACATAAAAAGCTATCTTCTCGAGTCCATGGATCGCTGTCACAAACCCGGCAAATGCAGTTGTGTCGCTGGACTGTTCGTGAACAGTAAGATGTTTTATGTTGAATGCTGCTCCAGTGATCTTTGTGAAAAATCTGGTGAGATCGCAAACTTCCATGGTCTCATAACGGCGGTAGTCTTGGATGATTAGATGACGAATATTGTTCCAGTTCGTGATGATTGAACATGGCTCGGAGCATTTTTCATCCTGAGCGACTTCCTTCAAGTGGTCAAAGATAGTATAGCTCTCCAGTGTTGGAATCCGCATCACGTAGTTTCTCGGAATATCAGAGCATTGGCATCCAAAGTCCTAGATGTGCAAAGACTTCAATGTCTTGGACTTAGCAATTGTTTCTGTGAAAAGTCGGCAAACGTCGCGAATGGAGCGAATGGAGTTGCGGGGCGGCGAACATATCCATGTCCATGATGGAAGCATCATGAACAAACTCAGGCTTATGAGCGATATGGACATGAAGTCGAGCACGAGGCCATTTGAACTTGAAAGTCGTTAGGACACGAAACGGAATGTAACAACAGGCATGCCAGCTGAAGTCCTCGAGGTTGGTGAGCACATTGAGTATGGCAATTATATCATCGTATGAAAGGCCAAGATCTGGCACTGGACTCAAGCCTTGGTGAGAATAATAGGGACGCGGGCGGTTAGCCGTGAAACGACCATGATTGAAGGGTCCGATCTGGAGATGTCGGACGTACCTCCTCAAGAGGCATCGAGGATCTAAGATTCGTGCCATGATTGGAATGTGAGAAGCGTAGAATCCGTTCCTCTGTCCTACTATTGACTTTTGTAATCGAGGCTCGAATCTCGATCTCGAGTCATGATTATGGCAATTTCGCAATTGCAAATGGCGGTAGAAAAGAGGGTCAGCTGCTTGTTGAAAATACCTGGACGTGCATCGCAGAGTGGCTAGGAAGGCTGCATCAATGTCGTATAGCTATAGGCTGAAGCATTAGGAATGGCATGTCACATTCAGGTAGGCCAGTGCTGGCAGGAGGTTGGAGTCTTTTATGGCAAGTCGTTCATGAACTTATGGCTCAGATGGATACTTATACCCAAGCCTGCGAATTCTAAGCCCAATGTTTAGGTATAAAAGTGTAGAAGCGTGAACCACGTACCTGCTCGAGAATCAACCTCAGTACCGCTACATTCTCAGCCAAAATGCCAGGATTTGCTGCTGGTGTCACAATGAAGCTGAGTTCTTGATGAGCAGCTCGCTTCTGGGACAGGGCCATTCTGGAATTGGAATTATATGTTCAGGAGGGCATGGGATCCCGATGGGCAATTGAAGATGAAGAGGAAGATGGGATCCTGATGAGCGATTGAAGATGGAGAGGGAGATGGGATCCTGATGGGCAATTAAAGAGGAAGAGGAAGATGTTGTTGCAAGGGATCCCTATGGGCATTTGAAGATGAAGAGGGAGATGTTGTTGAAGGATTCCCCATTCGAAGTCGCCAAGTTTTCTGTATGATCAGCTGACCTGGTGATAGTTCTAGCCACCACACCACCACTGCACTCCAACAAACTTACTTTCTCTTCTTGTCTTTTCCAATCACAAGCCGCAATGCCCCAAATCGAAGTCCTTCAAACAGCCCATACTGCCGCTCCAGGCTGGGCTTACGTTGTAGACACCGGCCACGACCCTTCCAAACTTGCCATCAACCCCTCTGGGACGCGAAAAGGACGCGCCCAACGCACCATTACCCAAAATACCACGGACGCGCCCGAGCTATCACGACGAGAAAATGTCGCCGTCGCAAAGCGTCTCGCTGACCTCGACAAGGAAGGCGGCAAAGAAATCGAGATACCATCCAAATACAAAGGCCCAGTTGCGTCGTGGAAAAGTGGCGGCACAGGTGGGAAGTTGACGACGAATGTGAGGAGGATACTACAGAGTGAGAAGACGTTCAAGCATCATTTGGACGATGAGGAGGCAAGGCTGGGGATGAGGAGTGGGACGAATGCACAAGTCCCTGCACCTGTTGTGGCGGGGAGGAGTCGAACGGCTGGGTTGAAGAGGGGGAGTACTTCTGGGATCATGGGTCCGCCTGCGTTGCCATCTCCTACTATGACGGAAGATGTGGCCATGACTGACGCGCCGCTGATCCCAAAAACGAAATTACTACCACCTTTGGTACAAACCAATCTGACAGATCGGGACGCGAATGAGCCTCTACTCCAAGTACACGTCCCATCTCTCCCGACTCCGGAAGAGCTCGAAGCTCTCGTCTCAGCGCCACCCCTATCGTATAATGCAGCCAGAGTAGCACCACCGCCTGCTTCTGCGCCTCCACAAAGAAAGTTCTGCGAGATGTGTGGATATTGGGGAAGAGTCAAGTGCTTGAAGTGTGGACAAAGAGTCTGTGGATTGGATTGCAAGGAAGCTCATGATTTGGATTGCAAGAGGAAGTATGCATAAAAGAGTCAACACCGAGCGGAACCAGGCGTTAGAATGCGATGATTTTTGATACCCAGGATAGAGCAATGCATTCGTACGTTTACAATTTCTCCCTTTCGATAGAAAATACTTCCACTCCAGCAGATCGTACGTCGCCAATCCCAGCACCTCAACAATAATCAGAACGCCCAAGAACTTCCCAACACCCAACGTAATCAAGCACACTTATTGCCCAAGTGCGAGAATCGGCATGACAGTGTGGGAGACTGGTGACGAGTTGGAAGGCATACCAGACCTCTTCAGCTGACGCGATGGCGCACGCGGGAGAAACCCGAACGAGTCTGAATGGAAGACCTCCAGAACGTGGATCTTGATGAAAGTATCATTGGTGACTCCTTGCTCATCAAATACCGTCCATGCACTGCGTTGCAATAGCTTGCTCAGCCATTGTTCTTCGTACTCCATTAGTACCGAGACAGATCTTGTTGACAATAATATCCCTTGCTACACCAGCCGATACAGCCACATAGCCTCCCTCAATCGCATGTCTCCAACTCGAAACATACAGAACAGTCAATCTTGAGTTGGCTGGCTCTGCGCAAGACGACATCCACTTGGTGTCCATGGGGTCGCCGTTGCGGAAAATGCATCTTCGTCACAGAGTTGGAGAAGTTTGTTCACACGGGTTCAGGCGTGAATGAAGTGCCGATGAATAGGTTCAGGGCGTGAGGCACTTTTCTTGGTTCTGGCTAACCTTGCGATGCTTGCGATGTTTTCGGTGTGTCAGAAGTTGGAGATTCGTAAGCGCTGACCGGCAACAGGCGTCGCTAAGATGAATATGGGGTAGAAGACGATCGTGGTGTCGCATGGCACGAAAGAATCGGATGAAGTCTTTGCAAGGTACGGTTTCGAGGACCGAGTCATGGGATATTTGAGGCCATGATCTTGGACATATCCTTTAATAGAGAGTAGAGAGAAGATGGGATGAAGGAAAGGAAATAGTGGGTATGCATGGTGAATAAAAGGTCAGATCTGGAGTTCCGTGCTTGTCACGGATTATCGATAGGGCGCGCTGTCAGAGAAAACTCGGTGAGAGCAACTAAGGGGACGGGAATGGTCAAGAAAGCCAGCTTCCGTAGGCTGAGTGTCGGCACTTGGAAGGTAAGATACATGCCGAGAATCTTTTGTTGGAAGTATTTGCAGAAGTATCTGCGACTTTCCAATGGCATCTCACATGGTTTGGAATGGAATGATTCTCCCGAAAGACATGGAAACGGTAAGATTTTTCAGATGCCTTGAACAAAGTACTGACATCTGAACGACGACTCATCAGGAACAACTGTTCCAGTCAGCACGAATCGATCGAAGACCTCAGAAGACGCTAACCAACCAAACCATTTTCGTAAGGCTCGTTCTTGCCATTGAGGCAAACGGCAGATTTTCCTGCTTCTCGTCGCACGGGCACAACAGTGCTTCCGGAGATGACCCTTTTGCAGCGACTAGCCATAGTCCCATCTAGTCCCATAGATTGTTGGACAACAACGCGATCGATGATGAAGACAAGTCACAACAAAAGAAGACAAAGGGTGTGAGGTGCGAGAAGATTGACAAAGTATTCCGAGACATCCAGAGAAATGAAGTCAAATGACGAGAGACGAGCGGGCAAGGTATGATTAGAGTGACTGAAAATCCAAAAACGAAGATCCATCTGGATACTCGGGGAACGTAGGAGTGCCTGCTGCAAGACCGAGGCCAAATGAAATATCTGTCCTCGAAAGAAAAGTTAACAGGAAGAAAAGGAGGGATAATTACCTGAATAAACTTTCAAATTTCCCTTTTGCAAGAATTGCCAATGGTCAAGTTTCTTATCTTGGCCACACTCATCTCAGAATCAATGTCCATCGCTACCTACTGCTCCAATAACCAATGACTCGCTGTACAAATCTACTTTTTCTCGAAGGGATCCACATTCAGCTGTCGAAGCATCTGCACACCAACAACAACGTCTCTCATCGCTGTCAACTCCTTGATATTCCGCTTATATCCCTCCACCAACGGCGCCACCCTCTCTCCCAACCCTTCTCGGTAAAGAGCCTCGGGCCCTTCGCATCCCAGTTGCAATATGGGGATCCCCTTCCACTCGGTAATAAAAAGCGTGGTCTGGTACTCGATGTTTTCCAAAACTGCGGTTTCGCACTATTTATTTGTTATCAGTAAGGGTGTTTTTTGGTCTCGAATTTTGGTATACATACCTTGAGTATCTTCTCCATTTCATGGACCAATACATTAACGGTCTGCTCGTTTTTTGGCGTGGTGGGTTCGTAGCTGCCCATCCAAGATTTGGTTGCTAGGACTCTCTTTGTCTTTTCGTTGTTGACTGTTGAGCGCTTGAGATTGTCTTCGATGAAGCTTGGGAAGCTTAGAGGTGTGACCATGAGTGGTGGCATGATGGTGTGTTGTTGGATATTTGTTTGGACTCGTAGTTGGAAGGAAGGAAGTTTGATTTCGGATGTTTATTTATCCTTTGTCAAGGAATCTGGCAGATATTAGAATGGAATGGGGAATTCGAACAGTTCCTTTGAAAGCCCGGAGATCAGGTGTGTGTGTTAGTCTCGAAGTATACTCACAGTTATAAGTATGAGTTGATGAACAGGTACTTTGATAGTCTACAAGTAAACAATCTACGAGGCTGTATCTCTTCTTATAATCAGCTAAATGCAACTCTTCTTTGTATACACAATGCTATCAATAATCTATTCGGAAATCACATAGCAATGCAACATCAAGTATCGATATATAAAAAATAACGCCCCAAGATAAAAAGAATTCCAGTATCCTACATCTTCCTATCCGTAAGTGTATAACACCATGTCGACACAAACAGATCAAAGCCCACAACCCAAGACTTCCCCCTTCAACATCGTCAAAGAAATGGAAGAAACCATCCAAGGATACCAAATCACAATCGGATACCTAAACTACATGAGCCACCATTGCGAAGTCACGCCCGTCCCTCCCCCATCCGAAACTCCCGAACTATTATCCCTCCGTGGCGAAGAAAAATTCCCCACTGATTCGATCAAGGTAAGTTTTCCATCTTGACTCTGTAATTACATCTGATAACCGAGCTCTAGACACACGATCTCGAGAAGGGTTTTTACGAGATGTGTTTGAGGGATTGGGAGGGGGCTGGGTTGAATGTGCCTACTCTTCCGGCTGAACGTTGGGGCTGCGATGGACCTTTGGAGTTGTTTTGTCGCAAGACGTTTCCGAAGGTGAGGGAGTTGTTGGATCAGATGGATGAGCAGGGTATTGTAATCAGAGCGGAGTCTTCGAGGTTGTTGGGTTTGCTTGCTGATTTGGAGGCGAAATGGCGAGGGCAATCGACTGCGTAGTGAAGTCTTTCGTCTGGGGGGTTATTTTGTAGGATTTTTAGATATAAATAAAAGATTACTTGAGGCGAAAATAAATTTCCTTGAATAATGAAGAACCTGGTTTAGTTGCAGAATCGCCTGAGTACAACCTGATAAGAACCAAGAAAATACTCGCCATGCGTCAATTTTTATAGCTGAGTGTTTTTACCCTTTAGAAGTTCGACTTTCAGTAAATCTTGAACGTTCCCTAGAATATAGAAATAACCTTCAACTCCTCCAGTACTCCGAACTCCCCTAATACACTTCCACTTTCAGCAATTCCCACTCAGATTATCGTTTCTTCTCGGGAGTCAACGCCATTGGTGTATCCACCCTTCCCTCTTCCCTCTCAATCTCCTCGACAATTCTTTCATCCAAAATCTTCTCAACTTCATCGCAAATGTCAGCTTTAGCACGTCTCAATTCAGCCAGCCGAGTCACCTGCTCCTTCAGCCGGCTCCGTGCTTTCTTCTGATCATCTATCCGCTGTAGTCTGCATCTCTCATCAAATTCGTCCCCACTATGTGGACGAATACAAGATTCTTCGAATCTATGGAGTAGATGCGTGGTCTGAACCTCCAATTCCTACGGATTTCTCGTGGTTAGCGCGTTCTTGATGGGTTTATGAGAAGCTCACTTGGGTGACACAATGCTCAAGCTTGACCAAAGTGGTCCAGTCCTCGGCGTTGATTTTCGAATCATTGTTTCTGTTCGCCAATAGCTGTTCGAAACGCTTGATTGAGCCTGAGAAATGTGTGATAGCGGTAGTGATAGTATCGATATTATCCTGCAACGATTTGGAACGCAGAACTTCTTGGGCGATTTCTAGGATTGCCGACATTGATGAAGAGTGGATCTATAGCGAAGTTGTTGTGGTTGTGTATTTTTTGTCGCTAGGTAAATTCCTGATGTGAAGAAGACATCCGGATTCGAGCTGCTGATATAACCATCTCTTCTTAACTGCGAGCAAAAGCGGGGATAAGCAAACAATTTCTTTCTTAGTCCCACAGCTTACAATCAACAATGTTGGTGATGGAGTACTGTGACATTGTTCAACATGAATTCTGACTTAAGAAATTTGCTGGCCCTCGAGTTCACAATACACATTCAAAGTCAACTAGTCGTTGCCAAACCGAATTCAAATCCAAACCGAATCCAAATCCAAACATGCCAAAGCCAATTCCCCTTTCGTTCTACACCACACCCGAATTCATGAAGATGCTCGAAGACCGAACCGAGACCTATCTTAAAAGTGTCGCAGACACCCAAAACGATCTTCGTTGCATAGAGCTCGCTGAGCGTCATCCCGAAAAATTCACAGTAGCCAATGTCATCGAAGCCCTGCAAGAATTGGAGCAGAAGATTCTTCAACACGTACGCCTACAAGGCTACCTCGGATTTGAACAGAACTGCCAGGCTCAAATCACGATCGGGAAGATGTTGAGGCAGATAGATTTTCTAGAGCAGATCCCTGATGGAATAGGTTCGATGGGATATCAAGAGCATGACTGCTTGTTCACTCCCAGTCTTTTGAAGGAGATCTATCAGAAAATGGTATTGTTTGGGGAGCAAGACCAGCTGTTGAAGTGGGCGTTGGACAAGGTGGTGGAAAAGCTAGAAGAAATGAAATCCATAGCGGAGGATTTGAAGTTCTGTCAGGATGTCAATGGTGAAGCGGACGCATTGGAAGCATTGAACAGGGCCGAAGTTGCAATAAGCAATCATGGCTCAGAGCTTGGCAGCGACCTGTGGAGGGGAGAATTCCAGATGGTGCGACCGGGAAATTTTCTCTTCGGTTCGACTTTATTGGTAAGCCATTGTGGTGGGAACTGGCCATCGTATGATGATTCAAGGACTACGCCTGAGTTGCAGGAGGGTTTTTGGAGAGGAACTGCAGCGCCGCCATCAGTGATCAAACGTCTTCGGCGGGAAATCGGAGAACTTACTGGAGATGATAGATCAGACTGTGGTCTAAGCACGGGCCGGTCAATAACTTGATAAGTGCCATGTAGCAAATCGTCTATACATGTCAGTCCGTCCACGATTCTATTCTGGTAAAGTATTGGCAGCTTTGATCGCCACGGTGCTAACAGACTCCTGGGGGTACATTGTTCTGCAAGAAGGTTGTCAACATGTTCTTTGGGTTCTAGTGAAGGTACATAGGCTCAGCTTGAGGCTGTATACTCGTTGCTAGAGCGAGCTAGGGATGGCTGATAGAACATGTGTTCTACATGGTATGCGAAGAGTTGATAAACGTGTCCCCTCGTTGTCGTATTTGCGGACGTTACCGAAAGGGGCTAGCTGTCCCGTGACCGAGTATAAGGATATTGTTAAATCCATACACACATGTAGCCTTTGCTCAGGAACGGTATCGATGAGAGATTGGAAGTCTCATTACCACGAATCTTGGTCATCCGGTAGCATCAAAATTCGCATCGAGATAATATCAGCATACGACGATCATGTCTAGGCAGCTCGTCACCATAGGAATGCATTGTGTAAATCATCGTATTCATTGAAAATCAATGGTCTACACCTCTGGTATGTCCTCTATCCCTTGAAAGGCTGAATGAATGAATGAAGTGCTGTAGAGATATCTAGCAAGGCTGAGGCTGAGATTACCAATCAAACGCATCCGATTGGCCAATTCATGCTCCCCTCGTCACCCTTCTGGCACGCTCGATGGCGCGTTCTCTCACCTGCTCGCGAATCTCCCAACTCGTAAACTCCCGAATCGCCCGAATCTCCCAACATCTTCGCAATAAGTCATCATTGTTGAATGTTTGCTCTCCCAGCCCTCCCTCACAAAAATAATCCTCATCGCTCCATGTGTGCAGTGCCGTGATCTGAAACTGTCTCCAGAATTTGGCGCGATCCTGAGCTATCTGCCACTCAGCTTCCTCATAGACTTCCTGCATCTTTTCCAGTCTATCCTCTTCCGATTGTCTGTTGCGCTCGATCTCTGAGAGCGCAAGGTAGGCCTCCGCTCTGTTCTCGTCGAACAACCCGCAATACTTTGACAATTCCAGCATTTGGTCTGCGGAACTCAAGAACTCGCAGGGACGTCCGTCGAGTCGTTCGTCATACAATGCTGTCGCCTCTTTGATGAGATATTCCTTGATCGCGCGACTGTGTTTGCTGAATTCCTATGGCAAGGAAATCGTTAGCTTGTTGTACTTTCGGAGCTTGCACCAGTACTTACAGATCTCGCTTTCTTCAGTCCTTGCATAATCAACTTGAGAATGGCCTGATGATATTTAGAAGAAGTCGGCATTCGCACCCAATGCGAGAATATGTCGTTGAGATATTGGCCCCGCCTCCTGACTTGCTTGTCCGCTCTTACATACCATGGCTCAGGTATTGGCCGTGGTGGTAGCAGTATCACACTTCGGCGTTGTGTGTCTGGTGCTTGTGGGGCCATGATAGCGATTGGAAGAAGAAAAATGTGAGGTTGTTTCCTTGATGCTCCTGAGTGACAGACGAAGGAGTTGAGTCCAGATACTTGATATAGAAGCAGGGACGAACGTGTATTGATATATTGGACAGAACAACTCACGACGCACTTTCCCGTTCAAGTGGACTGTTCCATCATCGATAGACCGACATGGCGATGCCAGAGCTTCACCGTGGCATTACCAGTTCTCTGCCATCCGATGGGACCCTGATAGAGTTGGACATGATCAATCAGGGATTGATGTCGTAAAGTCCTAGCAAACCTCAACTCGATAATTGCCGAGAATCGCATCTTCAATTTATTTCATCGCGGTCGTTGGTCCTTGTTTTTGTTTCTGCCGAGCTGGTGTTCGAATGGTTGACGATCTCATTTTCGCTAAGGTAGTGTTGTCAACGCTTGATTCACTCACTTCTAGTATATCTTCGAATATAAAAGATACGATAGTGGAATGGCTAATACAGCAGCGCCCAGGTGACGCCTACCTATGAAAGGGCTCGCGAGCATAATGGTAGTAATCAAGAATGACAAAAAGTAAACTTCATCGCCATCACAACTACTACTGTCAGGGATACGAGTCCGAAGATGGTATACATAACCTTCATGGCGGTAGTTGGGCTAGCTCGGAATACCTTAAAGTACAAATCTGGACTTAACAAGTCAAGCCATCTGAGAACTTGTCAGATTAGGCCACAACTTTCATATATATACCTGCAGGACACCCCATTGATAACTCATGACATCCAACTCGCAGTTCACATTGCATGCACTCACTTGCGACATGGGCATGGCAGACCTTGCTTCATGATTGATGGGAGCTGACTCTGCATCGATCGCTCTGAAACAACGACCATTTCACAAAGCTCCCTGGCACGAGCATATCACAACATTGACATTCCAGAACAACCTCAATCCGATCTACCGCACGCTTGAAAAGTTCCTTGTCATCATGACCCTGAGCAACACCAACAAAATTCCAGGAATGTGACTTGAAACCAGACAAAGAAGAAAGGGATGAAATAGCAAGCTTCCATGATACTTACACCGCAAACCGTCACAAACTTGATATTGTCGTGTCACTCTGTACTCACATCCTCAACCTCATTGTCCTCAAGTACTTTCCGCATACGTTTACAGATCGTTTCCCTACATTTCACATAAGTTCGCAATCATGGTATACAGAAGAAATCCCTTTCAACCCACCAAAGAAATTCTTCAACCTCTCCATTGCCACTCCATCACGACTCAATCCTCAAGATTAAGATCTTCCAGTTCTTCAACATCCTCGGGATCGTCTGAGTCATCCAAATCATCAACAAACATGTCCACCCTCCTCATCGAATCCTCAACATACCTCACCCAAAAACAACTGCTAGCCCGTCAAATCACATCCCTAACAGCCGATTTCTTCCTAGAAGTCGAGTCCATCAAACGAGATAAATACCAAACGCCGGAAAAGGTTTCGTACCTCACGCACGCCTCGGAGCATCTGTGTAATTTGAGGATTATTGCCGAATCGATGATGATTGCGGAACATGTATGTCCCCCTTCCACCAGCCCTCTATCCACCAACCTCCACTGTGGGCTTTTTACTCTGTTGATCTATTGCTGACGAGTCATAGCAATACAACCGACTCATCCTCGAACTCGATATCTTTCTAGCTCGATACGCAATGCCCCTAGACAAACCCCTAGGCGAAGCGGGCGCAACGAGTGAACTGAGTGGAACAATCGATAGTGATTCAGAATGCCTAGCAGCAATGGCAGAGATCAAGAATGGGTTGTCCGAGTCAATCGAGCTGCTGAAAGTGTTCATGGAAAATGCGACGAGGTATTGCCAGGAGCATGTTCGGAAGAACGAGGCTACGGATCGGATTTGTCCTTGTTGTTAGGATTCTTATGGGAGAATACTTTTGCGAAGCTTCTCAGGTGACTCGTGTACTGATGCTTCTCTGGGCTCTGAAGGATCAACCTCCGTAGCGGGTTTCAGCAACGATATTTTACCTACTGAATTTAGTTGGACGGATTGTGTTTGACATTCGAGGGCCTCTTCGTCTATCCGAGAGTCGAGCCGCTCTCCTAGTTCTAGAGCAGAAGAGGAGGACCGTGTTACATTATCCCCTTGCTGCGACATCCCGGACCATTCCTTTACTTCAATCGATTCCCGCTAGATACGAAGAATTCCATGTACTATATGCGTACCACATTCCACCCCGGTATTTTGCAGATAAACCATTGTCATAATCCATAACACTCCACTTCCCCATCGACACCTCCACCGCACACCAACCTACCTCAAGTCTTCATACAGCAATAAATCCACACGACCTACAACAAGCCACCCACTCAACTCCTCTCCCCAGCCCACTCCCACTAAATCCACACACCCCCAACAAAACTCCAAGCTCTTCCCAAATTCCATCTCAAGCCAAGTCCCAACCCCACCCTCAACCCCAAAAACCCTCCCCCCCAAAATCCCCACACTCAACCCCTCGCAAAAAATGAAATACCAAAATCCCACCCCTCCCTCACTCATCCCAGTCCCCCTCATAAACCCACCCCACCCCGCCTCACCACCGTCCAAACCCTTCCTCCTCCACTCATTCAAGACTCCAACCCATTCCACCATCCCATTCCACCATCCCCATCCCTCCAACCCTAACCCCCATCCCCATAAACACCACGTCCTCCCCACCACCCCGAACCTCAAAATCGAATATCCACTCTCCACCCCTATCCCAAAAACAAGAAGATGACAACTCAAGCCCTCCCTCCCAAACGGACAAACACACCAATGAAGACGCCTACAGAGCATGTACCAACTCTCCGCCCTCCAAAAAACCGGGAATGTAAAAGAAAAAAGGAAAAGAAAAAAAAAGAGCTTCATCGGAAAATTCAAGTCTGATAAATCCCTTCCACCATGAGGTCTTCCAAGCGTCAGAAATATCAAAATATCAATATCAATCAACGAAACTACATGTCAGCAGCCTCACCATGATCGAAAGTAGGCACATGGGATAGGTCAAGTCGTCTTGCCATTGAAACTATCTGTCTTTCCTCGTGCGTCACAAGGTACTCAAATACTCTCAACCGTGGAACCCATTTTTTAGAATAAATTTTCTTCCACCGTCCCTTCTACAAATAAGTTTCATCTCCACCAAAAGCCCAGCTGTTAGAGTTGCATTCAACGTCCGAGTTGCTGAGAAAAATGTGGATTAAGATTTGTAACAAAGTTCAGATCTGATCGGGCCTGTCTCGAGGAGAACATGTGATCAACGTTGGCTATGTGTTGTGCTGAGAATGCATTCGTGGATGAGAGAGCGAATGCAGAAATATCGTGGTTGATGATGGTGTCGTCGATGTTGTGAAGTGATGAAGTGGTGTCAATAGGGTAAATCGGATAAGGCCGTCGAAAGCATTGGGGACAGTTGGGAAGGTTATGTGTGCTCGTGAGGTCGTTGTCAGTCAGCGCTGTAAGAAGGGTATCGCAAGATGATGGAGGACATCAACACCATCCAATGAACCATACCAGAAGGGACTTTTTGAGGTTGAAGACGGAATTCCCATCGCAACGTGGTGAGAGTGGACCCGTGGCCAAAGGAACGAAAGAGAAACCGAGCAGGGATATAATACAAGAAAAGCGCCGGTGACAGCGCAGGTCGTTCCAGATCCAAGAGCCTGGAGAGAACCAAATGGCAAAGAAAATCCGGTCATGAGTAGAATCGAAAGTCTGTACAGGTAAATCGGACGTAGCCGTTCCATATCGATGGCGTCGTGGAGATCATCAAGCTCCATAGATGCGTCCATAGAATGCTCCGAAAACGCCGTGAAACCAAATGAAGTCCACCTAACCCTGGCAAGACGCCTCTAGATGCACGGAAACGATTACGACGACGGAGGAGGTCGTCCCCCTCGCTGACCGCCTTGCCCATTCTGTCGCCCTGGTTGTTGCTGCTGTGTATTGTTGCGCGGCTGCTGCTGCTGCTGTTGATTAGGATCGCGTGGACCTCCTCGGTTCTGTTGACCTTGGCCTTGGAACTGGCCACCTCCACGGCGGCCTCCGCGCTGGAATCCTCGGCCGTTGCCTTCATTTGGCTGGGTTGGTTGCTGTTGGGCGCCATTCTGTCCCTGAGCCGATCGTGGAGACGGATTGGTCGAAAGTGGTCGGGGAATGCTATCAGGGGTATCGTAGACGTAAAGCTTCTTTTCGATGATTTGTGGGATGGGCTGAATCTCGGTGCCAAGTTCCTGCTCGATCCTATACAGGTTGTAGCGATCTTCCCAATTGATCAAATTGATAGCAAGACCAAGATGTCCAAAACGACCAGAACGACCAATACGGTGCAAATAAGTCTCTGCGTTCTTTGGAAAATCGAAATTGATGACGACATTCACAGCCTGAATATCGATACCACGAGTGAGGAGATCTGAACAGACAAGATTGCGGCACACGCCACCGCGGAAGTCTGCGAATACTCGGTTGCGGTTGGCTTGCAACATGCGAGCGTGGGAGTAGAAGCAGGAGTACCCAAGCTCCGTGATCTTCTTCGCAAGAAGCTCCACTCGGTTGGTAGAATTGCAGAATATTATGGACTGGTTGATTTGCAGTTTAGTGAACAGCGTGTTCAAGCAGTGCACTTTCTGTTTCTCCTCGACAAAAGCGTAGTACTGGGTGATACCTCGGAGAGTGAGCTCGTCCATGAGGTTGATCTCGTAAGGATCGTTCATGTGCTTGTCCTTGAAGTCCTTGACGATGATTGGGAATGTTGCGCTAAAAAGCATGACCTGGCGATCTTTCGGATGGAATGCAAGCAGCTGTTCGATAACAGGGGTGAATTCAGGCGAGAGCAGCTTGTCAGCCTCGTCCATAACGAACGTCTGACATTCGGAAAGATCAGCGACACCTTTGCTAGCCAGATCAAGGATACGACCAGGTGTACCAACAACAATATGAACGGCCTCACTCAGACGAACAATATCTTCGCGAAGTCCAGTGCCGCCAGTGCTGACCATAACATTGACACCTAGATGCTTTCCAAGCATCTTGCAGACCTGGGAAGTTTGGAGAGCCAGTTCACGGGTTGGGACCAATATGAGAGCCTGGATGTTGCTCTTTTTTGTGTTTACGCGGTGAATGGTAGGAATAACGTAAGCAGCCGTTTTTCCAGTCCCATTCTTTGCACGAGCAAGAATATCCCGTCCAGTCAATGCCACAGGAATCGCCTCTTCCTGGATAGGCGAAGGTTTCTCGAAACCAGCCTCAAATATGCCCATCAACAAGTCCCTGTGCAAGTAAAAATCGTCCCAGTCGAGGCCTTTTGTGTTTGTGACATCTTCAGTCTGCGGTCGCGTGTCTCGTACGGGTGCTGTAGCACCAGGAAATTGGGACGTAGGTGGAGCGTTCTCGTTCAATGTGGCGCTTTTCAACCGGCTGCTTAAGTCGTCCGACATGGTGAATGAAGTGGTTGGAAGTTTGTAGGCGGTGGAATTGTCAACGCCTGCTGAAAAGGCGGGTAGTGGGAGGTTCAGTCGGTGGGAAAGCTGAGAATGCAGTCAGAGGTGCGGACTCTCGAGTTGTGTGGGCAATGGAGTTGCTCAAAGCGGGCAAAGCGAGCAAGGTGCAAAGAGTTTTGAGGACACAGTGAGGGTGTCAATGCTTATAAGTGTGTTTGTGATGATGAGATGGATAGGAGTGAGTCCGACACGAGTGTACCTAGAGCAGGCAACACTCAGTAGGCAGTGGTGCAGGTGTTGAGAGCAATCCCTTCGAGCTTGGTAGTTGGAGCGCGTGAATGTTTTTTGTTGTAGCTGTGAGGTCCTTTGGCGGAAGAAGCTGAGAGCAATTAAGTGGATGGTTTGGGTGTTTCTCTCGAGGAAAGGGGATTCTTTATAGTGGGGGGTTGCCGGTCTTCTCGTGGTGATTGAATTTGTTGTGTGAGGATGGAGAGCGCAGGTCGTGCAGCAGGTTGGAGAAGACAAGAAGCCTCGAGTCATGGCCACAGCTCAGGCTCAGGCTCAGGCTCAGGCTCAGGTCCCAGCCCCGTGATCTCGAAGGACTGTAGAATAACCTATCTTTAAGTTCTTACCTAGGTATTTATTCTATCTGGGAACACTCCATCTCTCATTCATTTCAATTGAATTGGCCTCGTTGCCAGTCTCTCCTTCTCTGGGATCCCCATACGATGTCGAAACTCATCAAGACGCTCCCAATCACATAACCACCTCACCATCCCTATCAACTTCACTCCACAGGACAATCATCTTTCCTCGTCCGCAAGTGCTACACCACGAACATGTCTCTTCGCCGCGCTTGCTCCGCAGCTCGTAGATTGCCCTTGTCAATGACCTTCAAGCTGTCGTCTCCATCACATCATCTTTTCAGAATAAATCAAACATCACATCAATCGCGTGCCTTCAACATCCCATTTGCCTTGGCAAAGCAGCAACATTCATCGAAACCTCCACGATATTTCCCCTCTACTACGGAGCAGAAAGAGAGACAGAGTCAGGAATCCATCCGTACTGAGGCACTACGTCGCCTGGAGGAAACGTCCAATCAACGAAGAAATCAAAAACAGGGGCTGATATACGCACTCTATGCTGCAAACACTGCTGTTTTTGTTGCGTGGATGTACGGCAAGATACAGGCGAACGATCCAACTTCGACACGGAAAGCTCGTCAATGGATGGATTTCATGGAGAACAATTTCATACGGAGCGAGGAGAACGTTCAAAAAGGGCGATGGTGGACCAATCTAACATGTGCAGTATCACACAAAGACCCAATTCACTTCGCTGTCAATATGTATACCATGAGGACTGCTGCAAGCTTTGTCGTTGTGGGAATGCCTCAAGTAGGCCTTCTTTCCTTCGCAGCACTCTGCGTCGGCTCGACTTTGGCAGCTTCTGCTGGCTCAAAATTGAGCAGTAAACTCACTCGCGACTCGAGACGTAGTTTGGGGGCGAGTGGCATGCTTTGTGGCATTCTTTCTGCCGCGACCTGCGCGTACCCAGCACAGTTAGGTTGGTCCACTGCCGCGTGGTTTGTATTCGATCTGGGCATGTTGTCGACCGGCGGTGCAGCCTTCAGCCCGCTCGGTCATGGTGCTCATCTCGGCGGCACAGTATTTGGAGTCCTGTTCTATCTCGCAGCTATTCGACGGGGCAGATTTCCTAGATTCACGTGAGAACTTGCTGGAGTTGATAGGTGGAACATATCAGGAGCATAGGTTGAAGATGGTGACATATCAGGAGCATAGGTTGAAGATGGTGGGAGAAATCAATTTATATGTAGATACGTGATGCTTCACCATGAGGCAGCTACTAGTACCGTAGACAATGATGAACCAAATGCCGTCTTCACCTCTCAATTGCAGTGCCCATGAACAGCAGTTTCGACTGCTTCGAGTTCAAGTTTCTCTAAACCCTGAGTTGCTGATTGCTAAAACCGGCTAGAACTATTTAACAATTACACCGTTTTCGGCGTAAATGACAGTGGACGAACTATTAAACCACTACCTGTCCAAATCAGCTTTACGAGTGCAACCCGCCACGAAACAAAGAAACACTTGCAGGAGCTGTCACCCGCCATAATCACACTCATGGAACTCTTCGTTTTCAATTAATCGCACCATCCAGCAAAGGTGCTCCTCCGATCAGCTACCGCCGCTTATCCACTCCCCCAGATGCCCATCAAGATGCCCGCCAGGCTCACGGCTTATGTTGCTGTACGTCTCATATAGCTTTCGATCTCTGGAACCGTCCAACTAACACTGATATAGGGTTCGGTGACTCTGGCAGCTGGCGTCATCTCCTACGCCGCATTCGAACGTCCCAACTTCTACTCAGCTGCTGTCTACCTTTCGCAAAGCAATGCCTGCCTTATGGTATATCCCTTCAGCCATGTCCGAAGCTACCCGATTGCGAAGTCTTACACAAGTTTCTAGATCCTCTGCAATCTCGCCCTCGTCGTCGCCGGAACCTTCATGTACCTCCTCCAGAACTTTCTCTATGGCCCCCTCCGCCCCAACGAAGTCGAACAACTATGGGAACGTGGCTGGTTCGCAGTCATGGAATGGATATTCGCCATGTCCACCTTCCGCGACGAGTTTGGAATCTGGTTCCTCGTAATGTTTTCATCCCTCTTCACCGGCAAGATCTGGGGATGGATCGCCGAAGGTCGCGTCGAACAACTGGACCAACAGGATCCCGGCCGTGTCTCTCTTTTCCATCCAAAACTCGTGGCCTCCCTCGTTATATATCTGGGCTTTGCGGTGGAGATGTTTTTGTACAGTTTGGATATTGTCATGTATGAGGCGAGACCCGGCATCACTGTCATGTTTGTCTTTGAGTTTGCGATACTTTGGATCTGTGCTATCAGCACTTGTGTTAGGTATGGCATTTGGGTTTATGAGCATTGGATTTGGAAGAAGCAGAAGATCGCTGCAATTGAGGCAAAGAAGGCTGAGATCCGACAAATGCATCAAGCTGCGGCGACGGCGGCAGCAACAGCTACTGCCAATGGAGAGGCCGCTCCTGGTGCTCCAGCTCTGCCGAATGAAAACGAGATTGACGAAGATGAAATTGAGGTTGATGGGTGGGAATCCAAGAAGAAATGGATATTTGCTCTTGACATCTTCACTGGTATGCAAGAACTCCCTCAGAAGGCCGACCTGTTCACTAATAATCTCTAGACTTCTTCAAACTCCTCGCCTACCTCGCATTCTTCACCATTCTTACCGTGTTTTACGGCATCCCGATTTACATCATTCGGGACCTATACATGACCATGCGCTCCTTCACCAAGCGCATCACGGATTACTACAAATACCAAGCCGCCACACGCGATATGCATACAAGATACCCAGACGCGACCGCGGAAGACTTGGCTTCAGATGGAGTATGCATTGTGTGCCGCGAGGATATGAAACCATGGGCTGGCAACATTCCAGCAGGCGGAGAAGTACCGCCAAACACCACGACAAACGAACGTCAACGACCGAAGAAACTTCCTTGTGGCCATATTTTACATTTCAGCTGTCTTCAGTCGTGGATGGAACGACAACAAGCTTGTCCAATCTGCCGACGTTCAGTCTTCGCGGTTCCGCCAACCCCAGCAGGTCAGGCGGCACAAAACGGACAGCCAGCTGTACCGGGTGCACCAAACGCAAATCCCGCAAACCCGAATGTTCCACCAGCTCGGGCGGCCAACCGAGATGGAGGGCGGGTCTTCAGATTTCGTTTTGGGCCACTACGTCTCCAGGTTGGCGGAGGTCGCGTCGTGAATCCCCAGCAGCAAGCCCAACAACAAGAACGCGAGCAAGTTGTCAACGAGCTGTTCGCTCGTCTCAGAGAACAACGAAATGCGACTGGTGCAAACAGAGCGGCAGCGCCTGCTTTAGCAACACTCGTAAACAATCCTGCCCACACTGCAGCACAAACCGGCAGTCTTACCGCTCGAGTTGCAGCACTCAACGCAGAGACTATCGCAACACATGCAGCTATCAATGAGCCTGCGGAACCTATGGATCCAGCTGTCAGATCTGCGGTGTCGCATATGCAACTTGATGTTTTGGAAGCACAGATTCGACAAGAGATTAGTTCTTTGTCATTGGCGAATTCGAGAATCACCGGGTTGAGGGTCATTTTGGAGCAGCTGGATAGAGTGAGGGCGCAGGATAGAGCGCAGAACGCTGTTCCTGGGTTGCAACAATTGCAACAGGTTCAACAATTGAGAGGCGGCGTTTTGGGACTGCCGACCTTGCCCACGAGGGCTGATGCACCTCAGCAAAATCTGGGCGGTGTTGTTCTGCCGCCTGGTTGGACGCTTGTACCACTCAATCCTGTACCTGATCCTGCAGCCGCGCCAGCGGCTGAAGCATCGACGACAGCAGAAGCTTCTACGGCGCTGGATCCGACACCGACCAATCCTGGCCCCTTGGCTTCCTCTTTCCCGATTTCCAGCTCTTTCAACATCGGCACACCTTCTTCTTCGACAATATCGAGTGCGATTCCCTCGCCTTCTTCTTCCGTTAGGGAATCGTCTAGACCAAGAACGGAGCATCCGTTGAATGAAGCTGTTCCGGAGGACGGAGCGACAACGGCACCGCTTGTTCCGACGCCGACGTGGGGCTTCAACCCAAATGCGGGGGCGATGGATGCGGCAAGTGCTGCGACTGCCGGGGAAGGCACTTCGAGTGGGACTGGGAGTATCAAAGAGGGAAAGAGACCTGTTACTGACACGACCGTAACGGTGCCGGAGACGATTGTGGAACCCCCTACGCCTGTTAGGGAGAGTGGGAGACAGCCTTTTGTGGAGGAGGGCGAGGAGGAGGCATAGCGGTCGGTAGATTATGAGGGATGAGGTTGTCTGTATGGTGGGGAGCTGTACATAGTAGTGATTTGCATAGCGTGGCGTTGTGCTTTCTTATACCTAGCTTGACTTTGCACGTTAGGCTTTTTTTGAAAGTGATTAAAGATGACGAGGAAGAAATGAATGTATCAGTTCACTCATTCCATTGCATTGATCGATAACGAGATTGATGGTTCATGGTTTTCGCTGGTTGTCAGACACAGCGATGGGCGGTATTTTCAAGATATTGTTATTGAGTAGGAGGGTATGTACACTATTGATTTTGGACTTGGAGCAAGAGTAAAGTTTTACATGAAGTCGAGGTCTGTAGTAATCTTGTGCTGCACCTTTCGTGCACTGTTGACATGTCCGTAGTATCCATACCTTCTGAACTTGTTGTAATCATCACCTAGTTGTCCACATTGCAGCCTCTTCCGACATGCATGTCCCTTTTCCGGTTTTCCCACACTTTTTTCTTATATTCACCCTCGGTATCCCAATTCTCCCCTGAAGCTGACGCGGGTTTCTTGAAACAGATGCTCAACCATGAGGATCAGTGACGTCGAGCTATTCTCTCCTATAAGCTCTACTCCGCCTGAGTGTGGCATGCATATATATTCTTCTCTATAATGTTAGCTCGTATCTTTGAACTTGCACTGTTTTGGAGAGGGAAATGTCTAGATAGACCTTAAGGTCCCAGAGTGTATGTATATCGTTGAACTTGAAAAACACAAGGACCAAACTTGGTATTTCCCGGGGGTGAAAGGTATATACAAAGTTACAAAGCCATGGAGCCTATTTTGAGCTCTGCTTTCGTTGATCGGATTATTCCTTGGGAGTATTCCTCTACTTGGAGTACGAAGATAGCATCTATTGAGCATGTTCCTAGATAGTTTGATATTTACTACTCGGTCTTTCCGGCGCTCTTATTATAGCTCGAGCATTCGACAATGTCTCTAGGAATTTTCGGTGGAGGACTGAAAGCTTGGAAGAACTTTCATATACGCCNCTGCCTGCCTGACTGACATACTGACTGACTGACTGACTGACTGACTGACTGACTTCAGAAGCCCACTGCATGCATCTTCTCCGAGCCAGGTCATGCATCCTCGCTACCATGTCTCCGTCGTATGGCCTTCTACGATGCCGTGGCCAAGTTGTATGTCTCTCTGCACGTTATTCCCACTTTCCCAGGTCTCCCTCTCCCTCTCCCTCCCCTTCGCTCGTCATCCCACCACCCAGATGATACTCGGTTCTGATAGAAATGTTGGCTCCGTGTCCTTGTGTCCACGGTGACGACTCTGAATAGTATTGACCAGCATTTGCAGGATTAATGCAGCATCTCGCGGCAAGACAGGGAGCCGGAAAATGTCAACAGGAGCAGGCCGAATCGGAGACTGTAAGCATGGGCCTGAGCGGGGCGTGTCCTTGGGATTCCAACTCGCTGACGCGTTCCGATTGGGACTAGGATCCGACTTCTAACCACGCACGCTGCATGCCTTCTGTGGCAGGTCCGCGGTACGCCCAAGAATTGACAAGTGACAGGCGAGGTCGAGTATCTGGTGTACGCTCCACCTGAATTTTGCTTTTCCCACGATGCTGGCTGGCTGCAACCATGTTGCTGCGGCGCATTGGCCGCCCAGTCGATACAGTGTGTGCGCCACGTTGTACCCAGGAATCTTTCTGGAATACTCAGTTTGTGCTGTCGTACGGACCCCACGACTCGTAAGTCGACGACTCATGGGTTTCGTGGAGTATATTCCGCCATGTTACCTTCACCGCATGCTTCGTACTCGTTTATGACTAGCCGGTTGCGCTGTCCACCGAACAATTCATGGCCTTGATTATTGTTTCCAAACGTGTTTCAGACTCTGTGCATCTCTCCGATGAGCGACAGCGTCTTGACTCTTGAGCCTTGAATCTTGACTCTTGAGCCTTGAATCCTGACTCTTGAGCCCCGAATCTCGACACACTCCCATCATCGAGTCAACGGTCTCAACTGCAGCATCTATCCGTACAGAAGCGCGAGAAGATAGGATGGAAATGAACGGCGCCGAGCACCTACCTAATCAAATCAGCAGATGAACCCTATCATCTGCACACATTCTTTTTCTTTTTCCATTATTGTTTGTCCATGTTCTGGGCTTAGCGTCGCTCAGCCACATGCTAGGTAGGTGGTTCTAGCTCTTCCCCTGAAGATGAGAAGATTGTTCTCTCAAGGCCGGCCGCAACTGACTAATCAAGCAGCCAGGATGATACCTAATGCCGCGGCCATATTTACAACAACTCTGCCTGAAAGCTTGCTTTGCACCTTTCCATGCAGATCCTCGTGGGAAATACAGGGATGCCTGCTCATGAACGGGTCTGCATATACGAGATGGACAGGCAAGTTGAGAATCAATAAACAAAGTTTCGATAGCCGACGCTTCCGAGTTGATGTCCTGCTCTGGAATTGATGCTGAGGTGTCGTGGAAGCGCATCTCCGCAGACACCTACACACTAACCAACATGAGCTTCGCGGCGATGATCCGGACTAGCCTTTCGGGCCGTTTGAGACGATTGCCAGCATCGGATTCGCACAATTCGATTCAAGGTTCTGATAGCGATCCTAGGGCAGATCGTGTCATTCGCATCATGTCGTCCTTGTTTTGGATGACGCCAAGCGCATGCATGTCCATAAGACGTCTGCATATAATCCGAGCATTATGTGACCCTCTGCCCATTGAATCCCTTTGCTTGCCCTTTGTCAGCTGCTGCAACGCTGAATCTTGGTACTGCGTAGGCCACCATGACGTTCCAGAGCCAGGAGTAGTCCAGCCTCCCTGTGAGTGTGAGTAGGAGAATCCGTAGTCCAGCCCCCCCAGAATGGCCAAATGCTACCACGACAACCGGTACCGGTGGTGACCGTGAAGCCCCATGAGAAACTCTTACCGCTGCAAGCCCCCTTCGCAGGTACGAGCAGCGAGCAACGAATGGGAACGTACATAATCACCGTCCACAGCCCACTGATCTCACATGTCACCTGCGTCAATCCATCCTCATGTACCAAACTTTGACAGCACTGTAGACCTAGACTCTGTGATTTGATATGATTCCGGACTCCGATACGGAATGATATCCGATCTCTCATGGGCTGCTGATCCTCCCAGGCCCACAGCCGACAAACATTAGGAGTTCGGATAATGGACAGAACAACAGCGAAATCCTCAAATACCTCCTAGACTTTCATACCGACCGTCAACGGCTTTTCAAGGACAAAACCTCAGTCAAGCCTTCAAGCCTTCAAGCCTTCAAGTAATACAGACTTGCCGAGACAGTCGTAGCCTCTTCACGTCGTCCCAATCGAGATGATAAAAGTAAACTTAGTCGATCAAAGCACTCCCAACTCCCACGACCCAGATTGTCGGATGTGTCGAGGTCCAACAATTGCAAGCCTCCTTTCCATTCCAATCTCACTACCACTCCATTCAGTAACCTTCCTGCAGCCACGCCTTGTTCTTCCTCCCTAGAACTAACCCCTACACGGCCCAGCTTCAAAGTCACAAGACCCAACACCCCAGCACCTACCTCCTAGTAGGTACATACCTACCTTCTTCCATCACTGGTGAGTGGTGAGTGGTGAATGGTGAGTGGTGACTGCAGAGTGGTGACTGGTGACTGGCAACTGGCCGCAGCTGCCGCCCCTCAAACAAGAAAACACGAATCTCCCACCGACAACGGGAACTACACCTAGATCCCGTAAATAGAACATTCTTAATCGTCCACAGTAAATCCTCACCGTAGCGTCTCTCCCCAGCCCGATGCTACCCTCTATCCCATCATCCATGCCACCCTCTAGCTACCACAGTACCCTCTATTCCATCATCCATGCCACCCTCTACACAGTCTCCCACCATCCATGCCACCCTCTACACAGTCTCCCACCATCCATGCCCCCCTCTACACAGTCTCCCACCATCCATGTCCCCCTCTGTCCCATCATCCATGCCAGGAGAGTAGGATTGACTCCCATCCCAGTCTCCCATCGGTATGCCGCAGCTCCCACTCATTCCTTTTTCTCCTGGCGCTGCAGTCTCACATCTACCTCACCGCGATGTGGCGACTCCCTATCGGTTGCGCCTCGGGAGTGGCTATCGGTCCTTCTTAACGAGATCTCCCCCCATCATTCTCCTTTGGCGGCACAGCACAGTCTCTCAACTTGTCTCTTTCGAAAGTCGATAACCATTCTCAGGTACCAACGACAAATCTCGGAGAAGCATTGTCCCCGCAACCGAGCCAGGGCCTAATCTTCGATTTCGAGTGGGTAATCACCGAACGAATGTCTCGGGGTGAGGTCTTCTCTCCTGAGTCTGGAATATCTTCTCCAAGGACGTTTGCGTGACTGACATCGCTATGCCCTGCTCTGCACATCATGTCTTGTGTAACATCCTGATCGCCTCCTGGGATGCAACGTGGGAAGGGCCATCTCACACCGCTATAATTGTGAAGAATCATCCCTTGAAAGGCTGAGGCGCAGAACTCTCAGACTCGAGATGTCCGCTCGTACCCATGCGGCTGCAATCATCCGCAGCTGACCAACGACCAGGTATCGAGGGTGTTCTCGGGATACCCGCTCAGCTTTACGAAGCGACGACATCAGCCGCGATGCTCAGCTTCCGAGGACTGGTTGAAAGCAATGTCCTTGGACATTATGGTGGGGAAGCGAAAATAATTCAATATTGGCCTCACTTTTCGAGGGGCTTTTTCTGTCTTGAGCACGCCATCCGTGGACGAAAAATCTGTTACTCAATGGAAAAGGGGGACTCGGGTGTTCCACTGGTTAAGGTACGATACACAATTGCTCCGTTCTTTTTATCTTCCGCACTTCATTTCCCTTTCAAACCCTCGAGAGCGGGATAATCTTTACGTCCCCTCCTACTCATCGATGGTCCGGATCAATTTCCCACCGTCAACCCGCAGGATGCATCTCGGAACGAATTCGAGACGGTACCAAACCCGGACAAAACCGACGGTTCACGAGACTGACCCACATGGACATCATAAAGTCGGACAACGGACCGTCCCGCAAACGCATCGTACGATGTCGAGTGAGTGTCACGAACAGTTGTCATGCTGTGCGCTTTTGCGTTGCCGTTTGCCAGGCTAGGAATCTAGCCTTTCTTGGTTGGAATTCAATCTATTTTCTTCAGCCTTGCGCTAAATTAGTTGTGTGCCCCATGTTTTGGGGTGGTACTTGGGGAATTATGTGGATAGAGCGGCGGAAATCGAAATCATTATTAGATTGGTAGATTTGATGTTTCACCTTGTGAGGTATTGGAATGGGATATATTTTCTTTTTTTGCTTGTACTGTTTTGTCATTTCGGTGCCCTTTGAAAATGGTTCAATTACGAACAAACGTTTTCAGTGAAAGATCACAGTCGGTAAATTTCTAGCGATCTTCAGATATTATGTTACTAGGTGTTTATATATATCGATCTCGAGTTTATATATCTCGAACCAAATGTTGATCTCGTCGTGCTTGCGCTTCGACAATTAATTCTGTCTTTAAATTATGTATTTCTTGGAGTAAATTTCTCCCAGTACTTCGTTCGTAGACTCGAAGAGTACTTACCATTCTCGTAGATAGTAAGGTATGAATAAGAACTTACTCGAATACATTTCTCTATTTGGTCTCTAGAGAGAACCAACTTCTTTTACTATGTTGGTGGTTACTTTCTAGTAGAATAGGAGAGACAAATATATTGTATATCGTCTCTCATTCAGTCTCTTCGCTTACTTCTTTTTATTATTTCTACGGTATAATGATAACAATCTATCAATTTCGATTTGGAGAAGAAGAAAAACGACTTGTGTATTCTAAATCAAAGGAGTTGAAAATCAAAATCAAACTTTGAGAAGAAGCTAACCCTACCTATATCCAAACCCTACGCGGTATAGTATAGACTTCCCCCCCCCACAGGAAGCTCAAAGGATAAAATAGATAGGATACAGCGAAAGAATACATAGTACAGAAAGCGCAACTCGCTAATTATAATTATCTCTCTAGAACTAACATCGAAGCGTTACCCTCCCTCTATATGTGTACTTCCGTCGAACTCTTACCCAGCGGGAAAGATAATAGAACCTACTCCTACTTTTTATATTCAATCATCATCCATCATCTCCAATCCTCATAACCATTCCACTCACAAAGAAACAAGTAATACATCCACCCAGCCCCAACTAGATCTCCAAAAACCCAAACGTAGCTATCGAAACTCTTACTCGCTTATTCTTTTCTTTAACTCAGTTCCTCCCTTTACCACCTCTATTTACTACCTTTCTTCGTCCTACTCATCCCCATCTTCCAAAACGCTTGGTAAAAAAGACCTTCTTTATAGAGAAAAAACCCCTTACTCTACTCCTCCTCCCCATCTCCAAAATCCAAAATCCAAAATCCAACACCAACCCATCAACCCAACCCATCATCCCAACAAAACAAAACAAAACAGTAAAAGACCCCTTTCAACAAATAAGACCCTATCCAAGATCCAGCCCCGCACCTCAAAAAGCCCAAACACCCCCAGTACAACGAGACAGAATAACAACCGGAACCCAGCTTTTTCTCCTCACCTTTCCCCCATCCAAACTCTGAACCTACTATCCCATTTAGTGGGGAACAGAACAGAGAGAAACGAAAAGAGGATTTGGCGGTTCAGTCGACAGGAGTATTAACATCAATGCGTGAGGGAGGTTGGTGAGAACGAAAGACACCTTCGTGGGTTCACCATGTGCGAGTGAAAACGAGTCTCTCACTGCGTCCAACTGCGGATGCACCGACAACTATGACGACACATTTCACCTCACTCACACGGACAAGTCCGACACTCAAAGAGACCCATCACACGAACATCAAGGTCATGATTATGTGTACCATTCTCTCATGCAAAGCCTGCACTATCAAGTAGCAAGCTGGTGCCTATTTCTCTCGCAGCATAAAGTACAAAAGGAGTCTATATGAGCTCTCGAAAAAAGGAAGATAATAACGACAACACCCAAACTGCAATCTGTTTCATCGTCTGATGTGGGTGAATGAACGAAGAAAACTCGCACCGCCACCAATCTTGAAATGCATACTTTTTGCCTACCATGAAAAGAAGACACGAGAAGAGTGCCAATTTCTGTTGGACACTGTGATGGTGCATCCAAGACAGACCTGCAAATCCTGATGGTGGGAAATGCTGGGCACCTTCTTGACTGCCGCAGTCATCTAAAATGCAGACGCCCGAACGCCGAATATCTAGGTATCATATCCCGCGCAAACTGTTGACTGTATTGACGTTGTGTTTGTTCAACGGTGGTAACCTGGAATGGATAAGCTGATGTGTTTACCAACGACTATTGCGAACTGGTGCAGTGTTGCCTCCAGAGTAGCCGCCTGCCGTCTAAGTCAGAGACTCGTCGATTGTCGGATTGTGCTGGATTGATGCTTACCTCCACGTCCTCCGCCACCGCGGCCACGTCCTCCTCCCCATCGGCCACCGCCTCCGCCGCCACCGTAGCGAGCCATCTCGGTAAGACGAGGATCGATCTGCTGCTTGGACTCAGTGAGTACGGAGACTAAGTCACGAGCCTGCTTGGAGTCTGTGGGACGTTAGTGAGAACGTTATTGGGTTGACAGCATGCGATGACTTACTCTCCATGGTAAACAAGGTAATGGCAGTTCCCTTGGTACCGGCACGAGCAGTACGGCCAATGCGATGAACGTAGTCCTCTGAGTTGTTTGGGTAGTCATAGTTGAACACGTGAGTGATGTTCTTGACATCTTGAAAAGAAAGTTAGTACAAACGGAAGGGAGGGTTTGAGCAGCGAGCATTGAGCAGTGAGCATTGAGCATTGAGCAGCGAGCGATAAAGATCGCGAGACCCTGCAGCATGTTGCATCTAGCACTCTGTTGCGCAGCAAAACAGGCATGGTCACCATGTCCAGGGAGGGCTATACGGGAGTCTTCGTGTCTGAAGGGGCCCTCGGATGATTTGAA
Organism: Venturia pyrina ICMP 11032; assembly: GCA_000738655.1. Taxonomy (NCBI): domain Eukaryota; kingdom Fungi; phylum Ascomycota; class Dothideomycetes; order Venturiales; family Venturiaceae; genus Venturia; species Venturia pyrina. The sequence continues at coordinate 130,474 of JEMP01000193.1, read as the reverse complement.
TGCAGGTTAAGAAATGCCACGGCCCACATCTGTATAAAAGCTACCCTATCGGTATAACACAGAGCGGACTGTCAGTATGCATTCTTCGTGCTGCGAACACCCAAGGATCCTAGAAGAATCGAGATTAAAAATAGTAGCCCTGGACAAGGTTATGGTAGCATGAATATGAGCGCGAGCGAGCGTTTGAGAGCATAACATCATTCAGATCACGCATATATGCACAAGCGAGGCGACAAAATAGAAGGAGACGGGGAAGAAGTGATGAGAACAGGCAGATGGAGGGGAGGGTGAGTGACGGGGTGTTTGCAATCATACCGATACCACGGGAAGCCACATCGGTGGCTACCATGATGGGGCTCTTTCCAGTCTTGAACTCGTTGAGAACCCAATCGCGCTCATTCTGTTGCTTGTCGCCGTGAATGGCTATTCAGAATTAGCAAAGTCTTGGGGAAGTTGAAGAAGGTGTACGTACACAATGCTGGCCATCCGTCCTGACGAAGGAATCGTGTAATCTCGTCAGCGACACGCTTAGTTCCGGTGAAGATCAGAATCTTGTTGCTCTTGTCATCCATGATGCGCTCGAGATGCTTGATCATACGATCACGCTTCTCCATCTCAGAGACAACCTCGACAATCTGTGTGATGCGGTGGTTGGCGGAAAGGTCCATGGATCCGATGTTGACCTGGATGAAGTCGTTCTGGTAGTCGTTGGCAAGCGCGCGGACTTCCTTTGGCCATGTAGCGGACCACATGCAGGTTTGTCGGTCAGGACGGATCTGTCCGATGATCTTGCGAATCTGTGGCTCGAAACCCATGTCAAGCATGCGATCGGCCTCGTCGAGAACAAGGTAGGTGACACGGCGTAGGTTGGTCTTTCCGGACTCCAACATGTCGATCAAACGACCTGGCGTGGCGATGCAGACTTCGACACCACGAGCGAGGTCGCGAATCTGCTGTCCCTTGGGAACACCTCCGTAGACACAGGTGTTTCGAATGCGAGAAGACTTTCCGAACTTGCTGATTTCCTGTTGAATCTGGACGGCCAACTCACGGGTAGGGGCGAGGATCAGGACAATGGGTCCGTCACCAGGTCCGAGGAGTGGCTGAGCATTGATGTGAACAATAGCGGGCAAGCAGTATGTCAATGTCTTTCCGGAACCAGTCTCAGCAATACCAACAACATCGCGACCAGACAAAGCCATGGGCCAGCCCTGGGATTGAATGGCAGTTGGTGCGGCAAAGCCTTGTGCCTTGACCTCGTTCATGACATATCCGGGGAAACCAGCCTCGTCGAATGTGGTGACTGGACTCGGGATGTTGGTGCCCTGAATGGCAATCTGATGGGTCTTGCGGAACTCGTCGACTTCAGCTTGCGATCGGGCGGTTACGGCAGGGTCTTCGACGTAGAATGACTTCTCGAACTTGGGGAGAGTGGCCATGTCTGTGATGATTAGTTTGGTGTTCTGGAAAAGATTGATTGATGAAACTCACCCCATGCTTGTTGCTTGAGACCGGCACCAAGCTGGGACATCTTGTCGCCGCCGCCGAAGCCTCCTCCACCGCCGCCGTATCCACCTCCTCCACCGCCGCCGTATCCGCCGCCGCCACCAGAGTAACCTCCTCCGCCGCCGCCGGAGTAACCTCCGCCAGCACCGCTGTGATAGCTGCAGTATTAGCATCGATTCTTTGAGTGAAGATGGTGACAGTGGTCGCTGAGCGCAGTCTGACAGCTTGCCGAAGTCGTGGTGGTCGATCTGATGTCAAATGCTGTTGAGGTGGCCAAAGCCAAGTCCTCAGCGCAAAACACGTATCCGACACACCAGTCGCGACGACTTCGCTGTACACAGTGCTGCAACGACCTTCGGGATGAGAGTTTACCTACCCATTGGAGTATCCGCTACCAGCAGTGCTGCCGTAGCCACGATCGCGATAGCCGCCGCCTGAGCCTCCGTAAGACATTGTCGTTAGGGAAAGAAGGGATTGGTCGCGTCGAGCGTGTTCGAGGAGACAAGGAGTGGGGAGAGAGATCAAGAGAGTGTCTGTTGTGAGAAAGGGAGATATGCTGCTCACTTGTCGAGGAGAAAGTGAGTCGAGGGATGAAATGAGGTTATGAGGTTGTTGTGATGTTCTGGAGGGAGAGTCGGAACAGAATGGATAAAGTTTTGAAAACTTTATTTTCAACTAGCGTATCAATCACGTGAGAGACCAGGCAACAATGAATGAACTCGTCGCTTTCAGGCTCTTCACACTCTTCCTTTGGCATTCTGATATGTATATTTGACTATATTCTTTGGTCTCTTCCGTTCCGTCTCCGGGTCACCCTGTCTCAACCACCCATCACTCTCCCAGAGAACCCATGTCCCAGAATCCTGTCTCCATCTTCGGCATCGTCAGCAAAAGAAATATGAGAGACGAGAAGAAACTTACATTAGTTGCATGGATGAAAATCTTCGCGAGTTCTTCAATTCGACTCGGCGACTGCTTCACAGCATGTTCCTCAATCAGTTCCGACCCAAGTTTGACAGCATGGACATAATCGTCAGCTACATAGTTTGAAATCCATGCCCAGTATGGATTGTTCTCCTTCACTGTAGCTGGGTCTTCGGACAGCCTTTTTGCAATGACATAATATCCGAGGAGGCAAGGGAAGAGGGCGACTTGTAGAGCAAACCAGTCTTCGCTATTTCCGATGTCGAGAACGTATCTTTAGGATCAGCTGGCCGTGCTCATCTCTGCATCCAAGATGTCTTACCTAGTGTATGCGGTGCAGGCTGAGAACATCAGCATTCTCCCATTCTAGATTTTAGAGAGACCGACATACCTTGCTTCTCTTCATATCCCAACATGTCAGCCTCACTAATGCCCCAGCCTGCACAGTAGTTAATATGCAACTTCACTTCTTCGTAAATATGTTGCACAATGTCTGCGGACTAGGTCATGATCAGATTTTTTTTGGCTTGGCGGACAGGAGTAAACCCACTCTTCGCATATCCGCAGGCAACTTAGCTTTGTATCTGGAATCGATTAGTGAAATTTCTCGATCGACTACTACCAAAACTCACGATGCAAGCGCATGTGCCCGTGCATATTGTATCTGCCCTGCCAATTAGAAACTGTCCCTAATTTTGATCCATGAAAGGAAAGGTCTTCACAAACCAAATACAAATAATCCTGAATCAAGTACATCTTGAACTTATTCACAGGCAAAGTCCCATCACCAATTTGTCGGACAAAGTCATGCTCAGTATGCTCTTTCCAAGGACCTACCACATCTCTTCTTTCCAGCAGATACTCGATGAATTTCCCACTGCGATCAATTAGTAACCTGCAGGTCAGCGCCATGGTTGGCTTTCTTACGGTGCAAATGGTAAAGAGTATATCGAGTGAAAATGGTTGATCGGTCCATTTCCCTTGCCCATTGAAACACTGGTTCTGATCCCACCTTCGACGTACCGACTTCCAGCTTTAACGGCTGTCTCGACTGTCATGCCGCTGGCGAGGTTGGAGGCTATAGCAGCTATCCCTGGGTTCAGCAGAGGAGAGACTCATATATCGGATCAGGACAGCTTACAAGCAAGCGAGCATCCAGTCCCATGCGTGTTCTTCGAGTTCAAGTACTCGCTCTCCAGCGTATTGACTCCATCCTTTCCCGCCAATACATCATAGACGATATGATAATCAGCTTCATCCTTCGTGATCTTCTTGTCTTTTGTTAAAGGGATGTGGCCTCCCTTCAGCAGCACGTATCTAGGTCCAAGATTTTGTAAATCTTTAGCCATTTGTACTAAGTCGTCGCATGACTGTGGTTCTGGATATGTTCCAAGTACTTTCTCAAGGAGGAGTTTGGCTTCCGGCAAGTTTGGTGTGAGGACTGTGGTTATGGGGAGCAGTTTCTTGATCAGGGTGTCTATCGCATTCTCGGGAAGTAGGACTGCACCACTTGTGGATACCATTACCTCTGGATCGTTAGCTTGATGAAATCCAAACATGTGAAATTACAGAGCTGAATTACCGGGTCAATGACTGAGACAGCGATATTGTATTTCTCAATCGCATCCGCCACAACACTAATCGTTTCCTTCGAGGCAAGCATTCCTTTCAAGCATCAATAGTCTGTCTTCAATGTCGATGACTGATTGTTGAAATTTTTTACCAGTTTTGATCACATCGACCCCAATGTCCTCGATGCAGGCATGAATTTGCTTCCTCACAAAATCTGGTGGGACTTGATGAATATCGAATACGCCCTTGGTATTCTGAGCCGTCAGGGCTGTCGTGGCCGTCATGGCATAGCATCCATGTGCTGCAATCACTTTCTGGTCAGCCTCCAGTCCTCTGCATCCCGAATTAGAGATTTCATGCGTGTTTCTAGGAAGAGGAGGTTGCCTTACGCCCCACCAGACGAGTCTGACCCGGCGACAACGAGAATACGTTTCAATGACATTGTTTGGTCGTGAAAATTTGTGGTTATAAATGAATTGGTTGGGTGCAGTACTTTAACGCTTCCGTCCAACGGCGGAGGTGAGTGACGGAAACCCTAGCGAAGATCGCGCCTAGATAATCCCTGTATATTGCCATACCAAGTGCCGCGCTAACTTTGCAAAGCTCAATCAATCTTTGAAAATAAGGATGCAAGTAATTTCAACCAAACTCATTGCAGAGAGAGGTGAGGAGCAGGTTTTTCCAATGCTGAACCCAGCTGCGAAATGTCAGCCGCAGCGTTTTTGCGGCGGCCGCTGCCAGAGATCCATCCAACAGTACCTCAATCAGACTCTCCTTCAAATTCTGACATATTGGGATCTGGAAGAATTAGCATAAGTTGGTCTTAATCAGTCAGGGTAGGGACACACCTCTCAAGAAAATAAATTCAAAGCGGCCGTCAACAGCTTCAATCAAGGCATTCCTCACAAATGTTTGCTCTTCCTCTGAAAGTCCATCATCTGGGTTTGCATTGTCCACTGTAAGCACAAGACCTTTGTTCCCAGGGCCCAGCTGTCCGATTAGTTCCAAGAAGCCATCCATCGTGAAATTCGTTAGACCAGAAAATGAGACACTCTGTAAGTTCTTGAGATTTGCCATACTTTCGAGACTGACGTCCCGAAGACCCAGCCCACCAATATAAAGATGCTCAAGATTCACAAGCTGCTTTGCAATGGCGGTGATGTGCTGATCACTGAACTTGTTCGATACCCAGACCAATTTCAGGCTTCGTAATTGTTTGAGCTGTTCAATGGAATGAACGAAAATGGCCAAGCTGTCGAAAGTTTGAACCTCTTCACCATCAAGCAAAAGACGTTGCAGACTAGTTTGGTTGAGCAAGGCGCGGTGGAAGGAATCCTGGTCAGATTCCGGATAGCTGTCGACCTCCAACTCTTCCAGTCGAATCTTGTCACTCAGCAAGACGGGTGTGGCAAGTACAGCCCCTGATGTGAAGTTATGTAATGTGAGTGTATGCAGACCATGACAGGAGAGAAGCCATGACACGATCTCTGCTACTGCGCCCTGATTGGTTTTCAAGTCAATGCCTCCGCCAGCGTCAGTCAGCTTGATTGATTCTAGAGCAGTACAGTCTTTCAGCACTCCAAGCTGAGGGACTACTTCGTTCTCTAATTGGAGCTCGAGGACTTTCAATGAATCCCCGTGATTGTTCAGAGCAAGACAAGTCTCGGAACCGAATTGGGTGCGGCTGAAAGTGGCGAAGCTTGTAAGTGTGTTGCCTGGTAAAGCAGATAATATGGCAGCAAGATTCTGGTCGCACTTTGTGCCTATCCTGTGAGTACATTGCGCTGTCAGTAGAGCCCTTCGAAACAGAACGAAGACAATGCCATTCTTCTGCTAATGGAAAAGAGGCTCACCACATGAAAATGCTAAGAGACTCAAGTTTAGGACAATTGTCCCGAATCAGGCTGGGGATTTGGCTGTCTCCGAGGACATTGCCATCGAAAATCTTGAGATGTTGCAGTTTTGACAGGCTTGGTAGCCACCGCACGAAAGCAGGTCCTGTCACTGAGAGATGTTAGAAGCAGACATGGGAACTTGGAGCATCAAATTTGAACGGAAATCCAATTCAACAAGCACAAGTTCTTCTCCCTGATGGTGGAGTTGAACGTCCCCTTTCTTCATTCAAGTTTTGTGTTTATTTTCATGATAAGTAAACGATGGAGGATTTCTTACATCCACGTGGACCATCGATACGTTCCAGATTTGGTGCCTTTGGTATGATTTCTGTACATGGGTCAATTTCTGAAGTGACAGTGTGAGGGTACCGATTGTCATACCATCGCCTATTGCTTCAAAGATGGCAGAAAAGTTCAAACGAGGGGGCCTCGGTTTCCCACTGCGCGTTTTGGTGAATGGACCGGTTGCTATTGGGATGTTGAATCGTGCGAGGTGGCCAGAAAAGAAGTAGCTATGTTGTGTCAATCAATGCCCATAGAGGGCCATGAGTCTTGTTGTTCATACTTGAAAATGGCGCCCCCTGGCTGGAAGCGGCCTTCCTCAAATAACATTTCCAGATCACCGAGATCCAGCACTCGCAGGTATTGGCAGTATGGAAGTAAAGTCTTATCCAAAGCGGACAATATGATACTTCGCCATTGGATGGACCATCTTTGAACGATCAATTCTTGCTCAGCGAGCGACGCGTTCAGATCGCTGTCTCGTGCTTTGATAGAAGAAAGATGCTGGCCTCGATACAAGCCTGCCAAAGCTGGCACAGCGAGACTTTTTGAGACACAGCAGCAACTGAAGAGGGTTCCAAAATCTCGCTGGAGGACCAATTCCTCGCAGAGCAAGTGGAGAATGTCATCGGGTAGTCTGGGCTTCATCGTGATCAGCAATCAACAGGAGTAGATGGTTTCTGGTGGTGATTCCGCATCAGAAGAAGTCGTTGTTGTTAGAATACGATAATGATGACGGGCGGGGCCTGACCGGTGATTGTTTGGGAGAGGAAGCGCGCATTTCCCACGCGTCGACCAGCTATTCTACCGTATCTCCAGTACAATACCGGGTGCAGCACTCTCCAGCTCTAGCACAACACCAGGTGCAGCTCTCTCCAGCACCAGTACAACACCAGGTGCAGCTCTCTCCAGCACCAGTACAACACCAGGTGCAGCACTCTCCAGCTCTAGCACAACACCAGGTGCAGCTCTCTCCAGCACCAGTACAACACCAGGTGCAGCTCTCTCTAGTACCTACCAGCACAATACCAGGTGCAGCTCTCTCCAGCACCAGTACAACACCAGGTGCAGCTCTCTCCAGCACAACCCGACACAGCCTGACGAGCTGATGCCAACGAGTCGATCCCCGACAGAACCCAACTGATATTCATAACTTCAGATTGCTACTGCCAGAGGATGCATAGCCGAAGATGAGACCACACGAACCCAACGCGAACTCACGAGTCCAACTCACAACAGCCATCTGACAACTCTGCCCTCATCCTGGTCCCTTCTCTCTACCTAGTTGTCGCAATGGTCCTTCTCAGATTCACTCTGACGCCAGAAGCGTCGTCGAGACTTCACGATATCCTGACCTGCCTCGCCAAATTCAGCGACACGGTCTCAATAGAAGCGCAAAAGGAAAGCCTAATCCTGAGCTCTCTGAACTCATCAAAGTCTGGTTATGCATCCTTTACGCTCGATCCCTCATATTTCTCTGCCTTCGAATATGCACCAGACAAAAGAGGTGATGGCCGTTTCACCTGCTCCATACCGAACAAAGCCCTCATCTCAGTCTTCAAAGCACGAATAACCGATGCGCGTGGAAGAGAAACTGCCATTGATCGCTGTGAGGTCAACGTCCAGGATCAACCAGATGAGACGCAATGCAGGTTCATCATTCGCATGATATGCTTTCATGGTGTCACAAAAACCTACAAGTTGACATACGAATCAACCGAGGTCATGCATGCCTTGTTCGACAAGACCATGGCTAACAATCGCTGGAGCATGCGATCTCCTTTTCTCAAAGAGTTTTCGGATTACTTTGGACCAAAAGCCGAGCAGTTGGATGTCTACTATGAAGAAGGCAAAGTGACATTTCTCAGCTTCACGGACAAGGTTATCAGCAGCAAGAATGGTGATTCAATATCCCCTACTTCACGTCCAGCAAGGCTGACAAGTTTCCTAGAGATACTAAAGCACCCACTCAGAACAGCCGTGTCCGTCAATAAATCTGACTTTGAGCATTTTGATGCTCAAGAAAAGCTCCACATCATCATAAGCGTCAAAGACTTCAAGTCCATCGTGAACCATGCCGACACTCTCCAAAACACAGCCATCGACGCTTATTATTCAAATCCTGGTCGGCCGTTCCAGTTCAGCTACTCAAAAGAGGGCATCCACTGTCAATTTACTCTCATGACTACAGGCGAATACAATGGCACGCCAACCCCTTCAGCAGCACCAATCAATGCACCAAGTGCAGCCCCTCCGTCAATTTCTCGGGCCCAATCAACCACAAGTATGGCCTCTGAAAGCAGGCGATCGGCCACAGAAGGAATGCCGCCACCAGCCAAGCCAGCACCTCGACGACCACTCCGAAAACTAGGACAGAATGAAAACGGTCCATCGTCCCAATTTCGACAGCAAATAGAAGAGGACCCGGATAGTCTGTTTGTCCCAGCAGCCGAAGAAGACCGGAGGTGGGAACCAATGGAGTTTGATAACGATAATGATGAGGAGGCTATGGTATGGGATGCTAGTGCTAGCAATGAAAACAGTTTTCATCCCACGATCCGGGATACCAGTACACCGATAGCGAGGTCGAATACAACGGAGTCGAGTCGGCCAGCTGGACTGCCGGCAACACAGAGGATATCTCAGGTATGTGGCCATGAGTACGACGTTGGGCACGTGGCTAACTTGAGGCAGCTTCAAGAAAACTTTGCACTGTGGTGAACGCTCACAATGGCACTATGAAGAGGGCAGAAAAGTTCCCTATTTTTTTGGTAGAAATGGTATGGTATGGGAAATCTCTGTCTGCAACGATGAACTCGAGACCCCCACGATGTTTCCTCTACATTCCCAATACTCTCAACTGGCTACGTCTCGAGGGGAGACGGAATTCATGTACGTCCCCTCTTTCCTCCTCGTCTAGCATGGTCTTCCCATTTCTATTCCTGCCCGATCAACACCTCGATCCCTCTTTCCCTTTCATCAACCAAAACTTGCGAGACGAGTGTCCCTAACTTACCCACCCTTTCAGATTACTGGGATCGAGGCATAATGGTTTTTCGTCGCAGGAGTGGGAACAGAAGGCTGGTCCCATCGTGTCTACACACATGACTGTTGCACCAATGACAAACAGAGATCTCGATGCCCACCCAAGCGATGAGTCCTTTGATCAAGAAAGAAAAAGAGATCCTCCACTCTACAAAGAAAAGTAAAAGACATATTGTGATCTCATTGACTTAACGAGAACTCAATCTTTGCCAATGGGGTATTCAGTTTGCCCCTCCCCCTCCCAAAAGAAAAACATCTAGATCAGGGATTAGAAGCCAGGAATAGACATCTCTTCATTAATATACGACTCAGCGTCTCTTATTGACTCATCCCGTATCTATCCATCTCAAAGACAGCACACCAAAGCTCCAGCAATCGATAATCCCAGCAGATCTAAAGAAGACCATACAGCAGACTGTGCAAAGGGTCGCAGGGAGCTAGATAGTCGTAAGCATTCCGTCTTCGTGTCAGAGAAGGATATATAGAAGACATTCACTCATGAGAATAAAATAAAAGTTCAAGGCACGATAATCTTACATTATGGGTATCAAACTCCAACGCAACTAAAGCCCAAGCAAATTGACTGGCCCAAAACGCATATCCCCTCCCATCCCCTCTCTAGTCACGATACTCCGGTTTCAACGTCCACATCACCCTCCCAGGCGTTGGCCCACCACCACCCCTCCCTCTCCTCCCTCTCCCTCTACCCGCTGGCGCGTCCTGCTTAGTAGCAATCTCCTTCAACATGGCCTGGAACTCCTGAACACGTTGGGGTGTCTGACAATACCGATTGAAATGATCAATCAGCATTTGCGTGACACAGCTACCTCCTTGCGCCTTGATGAAATCGCGAATCATGGCTATGAATTCGCGGCCTCTCGGTTGATGGTCAGGGGTGGAATTCCGCGAGGCCGGTATCGCGGGACCAGCTTGTCGCGAGGCAAGATTTGACAGGACGGATGAGGACGAGATACCGCCTCGAACACCGCCTCGAACACCGCCTCGACCACCGCGTGAACCGCCACGGACAGAGGCAAGGGAACGTTCTTCGGGGCGCCCAGAAGATCCAAATTGACCTGTCCAGGTCGGGACACCGGGCTCGATTGTTCGAGCGATCTCACCAGCCCGCTGCAGTTCTTTTGCTGCTGAAGCTGCAACTCGTCTTGCCTCTCGCTGAATCATCTCAGGATCAGCAGTGACTTTGCGTTTTCCAGTGGACGAATTGACAATAGCGTCGTGCTCGTGAGCAGAATGTACACCTGATTTGGAGAAGATGGCGCTGAGAACTCGGTCTTCGCCTCCTTCATTCTGATTGCCGGTCGGCTTGTCTGAGCCGTCCTCAAAATGTTCGTCTCGCGAGAGTCCTGTAATGCTAGACAAATTCGTACGATGTTCCTGCTCGGTGTCGGTTGGGGGTGTCGGTATGCTTGGCTTAAGTGCCTTCGCCTTTCCTTTGTCCGCGAAGCGAATCTCCGTGCCTTTGAATAAAGAACCAGTCTCCGTGGAGGTGACCTCGTCGCCGAGCGTAAACAAATCGTGAAGCTCTTTCAACTGGAAGGTTTGTCGCTGTTTAGGATCTCGCAAGACCTTGTTTGTAAGAATCTGCTTGAAAACTTGGCGGTGGTATATCTTCTCCTCGATGGTGCCTGCAGTCATCAAGCGATATATCTCAACTTCGCGTTTCTGTCCAAGGCGCCAGGCGCGTTCTCGAGCTTGCACATCTGTGGAAGGGTTCCAATCAGGATCGTAAATAATGACACGGTTGGCGCCTGTTAGATTGACACCTAAGCCGCCAACTTTGGTTGTCAGAAGGAAGACGTGCAGATCAGGATCACGATTGAACTCGTCCACCATGCTCTGCCGGTCTTTGATAGATGTATTACCATCCATACGACGGATATTGAAGCCTTCCATGCCGCCGATAGTCTTCTGCAAAATATCAAGCATGATACGATGTTGAGCGAACAGTAGTGTCTTGTGTCCTGCCTTCTTCCACATCTCAAGCAAAGCCTTGACGACTTGCATCTTTCCAGATTTGGAGTCCTCGCCATAGTCAAATTTCTTCGAGTCTCGCTTGTGTTGGACTAAGTCTGGATGATTACAGATCTTTCGAAGTATGTCAATGCCATATAAAGCTTGACGCTTGCCGGCCAGGATGGAGCTCATATCTTCCGACTTGAGAAAGTCCTTGTAGGCCTTCCGCTGCAGAGCAGTCAGCTTGCAGAATAGCACTCGCTCCGTCTTCTTTGGCAAATCAGCTGCAACGTCAGCTTTCCATCGCTGAAGCAGGTATGGACTGATGGCCTCCTTCAAGGTCTCTGCACACTTGTTCGCAGTCTCCACTTGTAAGTTCGACGCATTTGCGTAACCACCAAATTTGATGGGAGCTTCAAATTGTTGACGGAAGCTAACCAACGTGCCAAGGCGCATAGGGAAGACGAAGTCAAACAATGACCACAATTCTGTCAGGTTGTTCTGCATCGGAGTGCCGGATAGAATGACTCGATTCGGAGTGCGTAGCTCTTTGCAGTACATGGTAATGGCAGTGTTTGGGTTCCGAATCTTATGCCCTTCATCGAGAACAGCATACTCCCACTCCAGCTCCCGGTCGGTCAACAGATCGGCGTAAGACTGTAGTCCAGAATATGTGGTTACCAGAACGTGGCCATCTCGTCGCACACGATCCACTATACCTTTGGCGGCTTTGTGGTTTTTGCTCATCCGTGGCTGATTTCCATCATACTCTTCCACCTCAAGGTCGTCCTCGAGCGCTTCCTCGCGGCCAAGATCAATCATGCCACTGCCAGAGGTATGTAAGATGGAGACACGCAGAGGAGGCCACCATTTGTGAAACTCGTTGACCCATTGTTTGAGAAGCGTTGCTGGACAGACTATGATGATTGGTTTGGTGATCATTTTCGAGTAGTGAAGCCCAGCCAAAAATGCAATCGCTTGTATCGTCTTGCCCAGACCCATTTCATCACCGATGATGCCACCCACTTGCTGTGAGTATAACTCCCACAGCCATCGAGCACCAGTCTTCTGATAGTCATAGAGTGAAGGAAAGATATCGCCAGGCACGCGAAATCCATCACCAAGGTCCGTGTCGGCGTGTGTTGGATGCGGCTTGTACCATTCCTCGTCCTCCTCGTCCACGTCTATTAGCTCGCCGCCTTGCTGTCTCGTTTGAGCCTTTCGACGTGCTGCGCTGCGCTTCTTGCACCAAGTCCGCAAGCGTGCTTGGTAAATATCTTCGTTACCATCGTCCAAATCCGCGAGTTCTTCCTCCTCCTCCCCTCCCTCTTCCTCTTTTGCTGCCTTCCTACTCTTGAGCTTCGACTTTGCTCCGCGTTTGGGCTTTCGCGCAGAAGCTGTAGCGGCTGCCATAATTCGATCATCGGCATCTTCATCGTCCGACTCGCCAAGCGTGGCAAGCTGTCGGTCATTCAAATTTGGGACGAAGGCATCATCGGATTCGGCTGCGCCAGAATCCTGAAATTCTTCCGAGTCTGTCCGAACTTCCTTTCGTGACGATACTTTCCGCCGCTTTGCGGGTCGGTCAGACTGTATCTCGCTCGCATTGTCGTCTACAGTGCTATCTGCCACGGAACTAGCATCGAAATCCTCTTCTGCAAAACCAGGCTTCCTCAGCACTTGATGTGATTGTGGTTCTGCAGCTAGGGCTTCTGTTTCTTCGGCATCCATGTCTTCGCCTACTTCTGCTTCTAGCATGATATCGGCAAGGTTTGACGATTGTCGAGCGATCCGTGGCATTTTTGAAAATGGCGTAATCTTTCCAGTTCGTATGAGGAAGTCCCGTCGACTCTCATTTGGATTCCGTCCTTGTGTAGCCTCTTCCTCTGGAATATCTTCTTCATTTTGTCGCTGCGCAATACGAGCATGTATCTGTTGGAGGTCTGTGTCGAGACTCTTCAGCTGTGCCTCGAGGTTGGCCTTCTCGTCACGCAGAAGTAGCTTCGTAGCAGAACCTCCTGGGCCAGCCAGGCGTTGGTCGATCTTGCGCAATTGTCCTTTTATACGTTCCTGGCTTGCAATGGTCTTTTCGATACGCTTCTTCTCTCGCTCATCGGCTTGCTCATTGAGAAGTTGATCTGCTTGACGACCTATATCTCGCTCCAACTCGTCCTGGTCTTTCGCGGTGGCGAAGAGGTTGAGCACGGCTTCTTCGTCCATGCCTTCAGTGTTCTCAGTAGGTAGGGCAGGAATATCAACGTCTTCCTTCTCTTCTCGCACCATGTCTTGTGCTGATGTACCGTCCATGGCTGCGATGATAACTGGAAATGCGATATGTGGGTGAATGAAAGGCGGCCTCAAGGCCAGGTGATGGCAAAGCGCAGCAAAATCAGCTCAGCGGTAGTTCTAGTCTGTGTAGAATTTCCAATACGGAGTAGCTAGGAGTTATGCGGCGAATCGATGGCGGCGTTTGGGTGAGGAAAGGCTTAATGCGGTTTCACTTGGGCAAAGCGAGTGATGACGAAAGACAGTTCTTCATGGCCTGGGGGAAGGGTCAGTGGTCACAAAGGGGAATGAGAGTCGAAAGGATGGATTTGGAGACAAAGAGCACTTCAAAGGAGACCTCGATAGTGCTGGACAGTTGCGCCTTGGACATACGGAGGTAGAGTCTCTGGGGGCAGCCTTCGCTCTCTGGGATTCCAAACGCGAACACGAACACGAAGCACGAAGTCACACTTTCACTCAGTCCTAGTTCTAGAATACTTAGTAATCTTACCTAGGTAGAACTAAGCTCGTAAGGTACCTAATCCTTACAGCGCTAACAATCTCGCTCTGCTTGGTCATATCGTCTGTAATCACCTGCACCCTCATGTCTTCCTCCCGGCATCCCGTCCTTCTAATCCCTCAACTTCATCTCCCCCCCCCCCCC